>CM042009.1:5067500-5322500 GCA_023525715.1 Cichorium intybus
CATCTATTAATAAAATAAAATAAACTCAAAAATAAAGTAAAAGAAACAACTAACATCTATAATCTAAAATTATTAAAAAAACAAAAATTAATTTATTAGTTTTTTTTGTAACTAACAATCAGAATCCTAGATTTTTGAAAAGATCACGATCATATCCCTTGACTATAGGTAATCACGATTATCTAATTTTTGTTTAATCAATAAGTAATTTACTGATTTACTAATATGCCCTCAAAAGACGATTGGCCTACAATTGGCCTCGCTGTCTCAACCTTTTAACAGCTCTCAAATGATCCTCTGTCTCTTTCTCTTTCTCTCTCTCTCTCTCTCTCTATATATATATATATATATATATATATATATATATATATATATATATATACTAGTTGTAAAACCCGTGTATTACACGGGATGATACAAAAAAATTATTAATTAAGAATATCTAAACATTAATAATTTACATAAGAAATTTGTTTGTGTATCGTGACATCTTGCTTTTGATTTTTACTATTACGACTTTGTATTTTGATAAATATAATTGATTATGAGAATGTCACCGGTACTAAAATCAAATTCACTATTATGATTGGAATCGTTATTCAAAATATTATGACGTCAATTGTCTCTCTATTGTCTCACAAATCATTATACACATTAAAAAAATAATATGATATTAAAAAACAATTATTTTTGAAATTAAATAATAACAATTAATTTTGAAATTGAATGATAATTAAACCGATCATTAATGAGTTAGAAACGTTTCAAACCAATTAGCTTTTTTAAAAAATTTAAAATTATGAGAAAATGACATGTGTCAAAATGAATGTGGTGATGACATGTGGCTTTGAGTTACTTATTTATTAGGATAGGATATATATATATATATATATATATATATATATATATATATATATATATATATATATATATATATATATATATATATATATATATATATATATATATATATATATATATATAAATGAAGGTCCCATTGAGAATAGAAAATATGTTGAGATCGCGAGACTAAATCTGAGCCACTAGATGCGTCAACGTTGTCGCGATGCTCCACGACGACGGAAGGGGTTATTATTATTCATATAAGACTGGGGTATATGATTATTCATGTATGATTTATTCATATATGATTGTGTGTGTGTGTATATATATATATATATATATATATATATATATATATATATATATATATATATATATAATATATAATCATAAATAATCATATAGAATAATCATATATGAATAATCACTTATGGATAGACATATATTAATAATAACTTATGCATAGACATATATGACTATGGATGTCGGAATGGCGGTAGAGGGTGGCGATGGTGATGACGATTGTGGTGGCAGTGTTGTTGACGTGGTGTTGTTGGTGGTAAAGTTGATAGAGGTGGTGCCGGCAATGGTGGTGGTCGCAACGACGACGATGATAGAGGTGGTGGTGGTGGTAGTAACAGTGGAGACGGTGATGGATGTGGTGGTGTTGGTAGTAGAAGTAGTGGAGGCTACGATGACGAGTGTGGTAGTGGTAGAGGTAGTGGAGGTGCCTGTGTTGACGAAGGTGGTGGTGGCGGTGGTGGTGGTGGCGGTGGCGGTGGTGGCGGAGACTAAGGTAGTGGTGATGGTGGTTGGTGGCGGAGGTGGTGGTGGTTGCGGTGTCGGAGATGGTAACGGTTGTGGTGGGGGAGGTGATGTAAGTGATGGTGGCGGCAGTGGTGGTACAGATGGCAGCGACGAAAATGGTGACGGTGGTAGTGGTGATGAAAGTGGTGCAGTGGGAGGGGATAACAATCTTACATGAGTAATAATATACTCATCTCGACGTCAAAACGACTATACGCCAGCGGCGCTAGAGCATTAAAGCAGCATGAAAAAATATGTGGTCGAAATCTAGTCTTGCGATCTCAACATTTTTTCATTCTCAATTAAACTTACGTGTGTGTGTGTGTGTGCATATATATATATATATATATATATATATATATATATATATATATATATATATATATATATATATATATATATGTATGTATGTATGTATGTATGTATGTATGTATGTATGTATGTATGTATGTATGTATGTATGTATGTATGTGTGTGTGTGAACACTAAGTATTGTGTGAATGTATGAGGAATTCTGGACCAATCAACTGATAAGGGTAATTTCGGAGTTTTACATTAAATTAAATTATTATCCTAAAATAAGAAATCAATTAATCAACCAGTTACCTAAATTAAAAGCCGACAAATTGAGTTAAACTAAGACAACCTTAAAAATACTTCAAACCAGTTTCAGTAACAAATGAGAAACAAGAACACGCACACACACAACTCCATGCTTGCTGCCAGATCGGACCACCACAAACACACAACTCCGTGCTTGTCGTCAGATCCGACCCTTACTCCATGCTTGCTGCCGAATTCGACCACCACTTCGTGCTTGCTGTCACTTATTGAAGAATGGAACTCGATCTATCAGCGATTTGTCGGTTTTCCATCGTCGATCCGTCGATTTTCCGTCTCGATTCGTCAGTGTTCCGTTGCGATCTGTCGATGTTCCGTCGGTGATCCGTTGCTGATATATTCTTGATGCTTTGTTTTTATTGTTCTTCAAAACTTTCTATTATTCAATAATGTGTTATTCTTTAATAATGAATTTTATTCTTTTTAGAATGTTAACTTATTCTTCATAAATTTGAGTTATGTATTTGTAATAATTTCTTATTCTCCATAAATTTCAATGATTATTTTAAAAATATTAATATTATTTTTCAAGAATGTTAGTTATGCACTTATAAGTCATGTATTATTCTTAAAAATCAGAATGATAAGAATTGAAGTTGAATTGTATTTTCTTATTATTCGAGAATATCTTTTGTTCTTGTAAAAATTATTAATGTTATTCTTTAAGAATGTCTTATTCTTCAAACATGATAATTATAAGAAAGAAGGTTGAATTGGATCCAAAAAACAAAGTTGAGTTTGTTGAATAAATCATATTCTCTAAGAAAAAAGTAAAATATGTAATGAATAAAGTCGTATACGTATACAATTATAATAGATAATAAAATCACCGGAAACGAATTTGAACGTGTTGAAATGTATACTAAAAAAACCGATTTGATTTAATTGTTAAATAAAATAAAATATTTAATTTGATGTTTATTAACTAATTTGAATCAGTTGCCTAAAATGAAAGTAAATTTCATTTTTTTTCTTTCTCTCAATAAAATGTCATATTTTCCTTTATAATTAATTAAGTGTAATTATATACTACATGTTATCGAATGTTAATATCATGTATCTTAATATCATAACTCTTCATTATTTTAACCTAATGGACAATAATTGGCAATACAATCACATAATAATTGTAATTCATATTTAATCATAATTCTCTCTCACTATTATAGGGGTGTTTAGGAATGCTTATTTGAGATATTTATTGACTTATTGCGGTTTGACATCGGTAATAAGTGTTTTAAGCGTTTGGATTAACATATTTTATAAACACTTATTGGTTAAATAAGCAGTTTTTGATAAGTTACTGCTTTCTAACTTATTGACTTATTTAAGCAGTTTTTCATAAGCCATTTTCGTATTACACACATAAACACTGTTTGCCAAACACTAAAAAACAGCTTATTGATTTATTACGTTTTGGTGCCGGATAAGTTGAACCAAATATTTTTTTTAAAGCTCCGTTTTCACACCGGATAATGTAATAAGCAATTTTAATAATATGCATCATAGTTGTTTTAATTAAGCAATCCCAAACACCCTCTATATATATATATATATATATATATATATATATATATATATATATATATATATATATATATATATATCGCGTTCCAGTGAGGACTTTTTTTCGGTGAGGACTCGTAAGGATACCTTAAAATTTTGAAAAAAAATATAAATCATAAAATCGAGAATAGTACTATATCATTATAAAAAAAATTGGAAAAAAAAATTGGATCATCGAAAAACACCGATGATCCAATTTTTTTATTTTGTGTATCATTGTTTCATTATAAAAAAAATAATGATCCAAAAGTTTTTTTTCGAATTTTTTTCTCCAATATAGTACTATGATCCATTTTATTATTTATATTTTTTGTTTATTGTTTTTCAATTTTTTTAAGGCGTCCTCACGAGTACTCACTTTAAAAAGAGTCCTCACCCGATCGCTTATATATATATATATATATATATATATATATATATATATATATATATATATATATATATATATATATATATATATATATATATATATATATATATATATATATATATATATATATATATATAGGGTCCCGTTCCGGTGAAGACTCGTAAGGACACCTTAAAAAATTGAAAAAAATATAAAAAAATACAAATCATAAAATCGAGAATAGTACTATATCATCATCAAAAAAAATTGGAAAAAAAATTTGGATCATTGAAAAAAAGCGATGATCCACAAAAATTTTTATTTTGTGTATCATTGTTTCATTATAAAAAAAAATAATGATCCAAATTTTTTTTTCAAATTTTTTTTCTCCAATATAGTACCATGATCCATTTTATTATTTATATTTTTTTTTATTTTTTTTCAATTTGTTAAGGTGTCCTCACGAGTCCTCACTTTAATAAGAGTCCTCACCCGATCGCTTATATATATATATATATATATATATATATATATATATATATATATATATATATATATATATATATATATATAAGGTTCAAATACATTTTCTAAATACTGTGTGATTGTAGGACTAATTCTGGACCAATCATTTGATAGGGGCAATTTGGGAATTCAATCAATCCCTAAAAATACGATAACGAGCGTGCCCTAACTCAAAATCACATCTCTAAAATCAAAAATTGAAATCCGCAACTGATGGAGGCGGAGGCAACGGAGATCGACGGTGGTCGGTAATGGAGGCGGAGGAAGCGGAGATCGGCGGTGGTCAGTGATGGAGGCGGAGGCAGCGGAGATCGGCGGTGGTCGGTGATGGAGGCGGAGGTAGCGGAGATCGGCGGTGGTCGGTGATGGAGGCGGAGGCGGAAGCGGCGGAGATCGACGGTCACCATTGTATCCCCTAAAAAATCAACGACAGCCTTCGCCAGGAAGATCATCGAGAATGGAAATTATCTGCGCCTTTTTCTTCACCGTCGTCAACCTTTCGTAAAAAAAAATATGATCTCTGCTCAAAGACATTCTCAGAGAATGGACATCTCAAAGGCATTCTTAGAGAATGGGCATGCGTATAACAGTTTACTGGGCATGCGTATCACAGTTTTCAAAGGCAAGGCATTCTTAGAGAATGAGGTATGTGTATAACAGTTTTTTTTTAGAATGAGGCATTCTCAGAGAATGAAGTATTCTCAGAGAATATGAGGCATTTCTTTCCTGTATTCCCTATTCTTTTCTTTTTTCCGTTTTTGTGTTTTAGTTCCTGTATCTTAGTGTTTGCATTCTCAGAGAATGAACGTGTAAAATTCATTCTTGCAGAATGGTTTTCTGGGTTAGGAGTTTTGCCACATGTAATATTCATTCTTGAAGAATGGCATTCTACTTTCTTAATGGATTTTCTGTACGTTATGGTTTTCTGTACAATCTTACTACCCATTCTCTGAGAATTGAATTTAAAAACTTTTACTTAACTACTTTCTTTTTTCGAGAATGTAACTTTACTTATCCGATAATGCATCTGTACTATCCTCCGATGTTGATTGTGTATATTTTGATTATTGATAGTATTAATTGAAACCGATCATATCATGTCCGTGATTTTAGCATGCGAAGATTACATTCCGTTGTTATGGGTTTGTGGGTTTTGACTGTTTTACCCTTAACCGGGTTTTTTAAATTAAAAACACGTGAATTCTTTGATTTTATTTACAAGAATTCCCTTTGATTTAATCCATTGATTTTGTTGATCTAGCGGTCCACGTTGAGTCCTAAAATCACACTATATTTAACAATTTCATTTAATACTAACTCTATATATATATATATATATATATATATATATATATATATATATATATATATATATATATATATATATATATATATATATAGGGTCCGGTTCCGGTGAGTACTCTTTTTTCGGTGAGGACTTGCGAGGACACCTTAAAAAAATTGAAAAAAAATATAAAAAAAATACAAATCATAAAATCGAGAATAGTACTATATCATTATCAAAAAAAATTTTGAAAAAAAAATTTGCATCATTGCAAAACGTAATGATGCAATTTTTCTGTTTTTATTTTGGATCATTATTTCATTATAAAAAAAATAATGATCGAAAAGTTTTTTTTTGAATCTTTTTTTTCTCCGATATAGTACTATGATCCATTTTATTATTTATATTTTTTTTATATTTTTTTTCAATTTTTTTAAGGTGTCATCGCAAGTCCTCACTTTAAGAAGAGTCCTCACCCGATCCTGATTCTATATATATATATATATATATATATATATATATATATATATATATATATATATATATATATATATATATATATATATATATATATATATATATATATATATAATTTTATATCATCGTATGTTACAATATATAAATCTTTCATAATCGATTGAATCGAGAAAAATATCGCCCAATTGGAAATTAACGTTTTAACATAAGATAAAATGTTACTATCATATGATTTTGATTTTATTTATTATACGTGTTTGATTAAAAACGATACAAGTAAATTTTTTATTATTTTGCAAACATGATAAAATCATGATATCATTAGAAGAAAGAGAAGAAAGATGAACCGTTGAAATGCGAACTAAAAGTAACAAATCGATATCCTTAAAGATAAGACGTTTCTCAAAAATAATAAAACCCCGAGTCTCTAACATAAAGCTGTATAGTAGTGTGTAAATTTGAAAACTGGAAAGCTTGGTGTCACAATCATGAATGGTACAAACTTGCGTCTAAGAGTAGGAGTGGTGGACTTTTCCCAAATATTCTTCGGGACTTGAAGTTTGTCAAGTTTTTTATGTCACTAACTCACTAATGGATGCATGCATCTAGACTCTTTTTTAAATTTACCAATACAAAGTTGATATGTACAATTCGCTTATGTTATATTTTAAGACATATTTTCATATTATTAAAAAGTTATTTTTATAGTATTGGACTATTTTTCAATTTGTCAGCATACTATCGTTACTAGTTTGAATGTGCTCTCCATATGATGGAGTTTTTATACACAAACAAAAAAATATAATTTTATTATAAAATAAGATTATCTTTTGTGATACTGAAATATTTATGGTTTTTTTTTCATCCATCTCAAACTAAAAGCATATATATATATATATACATATATATATATATATATATATATATATATATATATATATATATATATACCTAACCATAAAAATATCCTTATAACCGTTAGATAATTTTTTTTCAATATATTAGATTAAAAGTGATTCACTAAGAAAATATGCACCGTATGTAGGGAATCATACTCAAACAAATGTGTATTGGATTTTTTTTACTCATCTCTAAAATATAGGAGCATCAAATGTTACGTGATATATATATATATATATATATATATATATATATATATATATATATATATATATATATATATATATATATATATATATGTGTGTGTGTGTGTGTTCAAATGAGGAGCACTAAAAGATTAAGAACTAATCTAAGCCTTTGATTTTTTTAAAGTTTGATCAATGACTATAAAATTAAGTAAGAGAATAATGGTAATAGTAGCAAATCGGAACCCTTTAACATCAAAACATAAACACCAGACATAAAAATAAGATATGGGTTCTTTCCCTCAAGCACTCTCACCTATCTTCAAGAGCTTAAGCAAAACCTAACACCACTACCGCCTCCGCCGCCGCCGTTGCCACCAGCTATCGTCGTCGCCGCCTCCGTCAAATTCGACCGCTCCATCGCCTCCTCCTTGCTCCATTACGTATTCTATCTCCCATTCTACTACGACGTCTAGATCTACGATTTTCGAGACCAGATCTATGACTTCCGCATTTAGATCTACCATTTTTGACTTCAGATCTGAAACTTTCTCCTTCATATTCGATGTTTTCACCACCACCATTGTTACCTACCATCAACGAACTAGTATCGATGGTACTCCGGTGAAACAATGTCAAATCACCTTCTCCTCTTCTCCTCTTTGTTCTATTTCTCTAATCTGGTCTCCGGTGATGGTGTTTAGACAATGAAGTTCTGTAAAAAAATACACACAAGGTGTATGTTGAAATGCCTCAATAAGATTGGTAAGCTTTTAAGCTATAAATGGGTGTCTGGACTGTTGTGTTAAATCATGAATGAGTCTCTGATCTGGTCTCCGGTGATGGTGTTAGACAATGAAGTTCTGGAAATAAGATGCACATAAGGTGTTTGATGAAATGCCTCAATGAGATCTGTAAGTTTTTAAGTTATGAATGAGTGTCTAAATTATTGTTTTAAATTGTGAATGAGAGTCCTGAACTCGTGTATTAAACTGTGAATTATAAACGGATTAGTTAATTAAACTGTGATTTCTGATTTTTTTTATCCATATCTAATTTTTGGATCTTGCTAAAGTTTAGGAGATCGAGATCTGACGGTTTTAGGAGGAATGAAGATTGTCAGCGGTGCTAGGTGATGGAGGTAGTAGGTAATGCCAGTGTTGTTGTTGGTGGATGGTGGTAGGAAGTTGGAAGGATGTTGACAGTGGTGGCGCTGATGGTAGGTGGTGTAAGTGGGTAGTAGTTAATGGTGGTGGTGGTAGAGTTTATTTAGTGTTGGTGGTGGTAGAATTTGTGGTTAAGTTCTATTAAAAACAAATTATTACATTTTTTTGTATTAACTTGTTAAATTTGTTTTTCTGAAAGTATATATCTTTTCTGGTATTGTATAATTATGTATGAATATATTAATTTTCATAGTTTTTTTTTGCATTAAACTGTGAATTACTATATGAATTGGTGTATTAAGCCGTGAATGAGTGTATGGATGAATTTACTAGAGTTTGAAAATGACAATTTTGACATTCCTTATAAAAAACGGGATTTTAGTCATTTAAATCATGTCTACACATTTTTTTAAAATGAAAGACTAAGATTAGTTTTTTAATTATTAACCTTTTAATGGTTTCCATTTGAACCTCTCCATATATATATATATATATATATATATATATATATATATATATATATATATATATATATATATATATATATATATATATATATATATATATATATATATATATATATATATATATATATATATATATATATATATATATGGTTAATTGGTTATGATGGTCGGAATGGTGGTAGAGGGTGGTAGAATATTAGTGCATTATCAAATGACCCAAAACACTTGTAGATGCTATAAAATTTAGCTAGCCAGTTTACAAGCCCTACAATCAGAACTATAACAACTATTCAAATGACCTAAAACACTTGTAGAGTCTATAAAATTGTAACAGTGATGTTAAAACATGCCGCAAACAAGAATGTCAAAGATCAAAATGAAAAGATGAACGACTCAAACAAAAAGTAAACAAACCACCACTCGAGGTGGGAATATAATGTGTTTTGTTACTTTTCTCAACATAATCAACTCACTTTATAACCACAATGGTGATGCCGAGTTGGTTAGGGCTTGATCTCCATAGATCAAAATGATCAGGAGGTGTCACGTTCTAATCCAATGAGGAAAAAACCCCTTATGGCCATAGAGGTTCACACGCGATCACTCTGGGCTACTCACGAAGTGGGTAGTTGCCGGGATTAATCGGCTCGCAAAGTGTATCGGAAAAGGCCAAAAATCATATACTCTAAGTTCATCTAAGACATAGAGACCGACAATATTGTAAACAACAAAAGGAATCAAAAAAGAAGGCCCAATAACTCGATTATATGTTTTATGATGAAATAACCTTTAGAAATTTAAGTGTTATTGAGTATAAATGACCAGGAGGTGTCACGTTCTAATCCAAGGAGGAACAAAAATCCCCTTGTGGCCATAGAGGTTCACACGTGATTAATCTATGCTACTCACGAAACAGGTAGTTACCGGGGGATTAGTCGGCTCGCAAAATATATCGGAAACCTCGACTCTTTAGAAGCCAAAAAAATCATATACTCTAAGTTCATCTAAGACACTAGCTTATGGTTAAGATTAGTTAAAGTGTGACTAAATAAAGTGGCTTTGAACTTAGAAAATTTGTGTTTGTTTTAAGATTATCATATGTTATCGAGTATAAGTTGACGATAAATTGGGTAAACGAGAAAAAAGTGAAGGTCAAATTATGATTCTTACTAGCTTATGGTGGAGATTAGTTAAAGCGTGATTGAATAAAAATGACTTTGAACTTGCAACGTTCGTTTTCGTGTTACATCTAGCGTGCTTTATGCCCAGAAATTCATGTGCTCTTCTTCTTTTCGTTGCCACCTTTGATCGTCTCACGAAATTGCAACAACCTAATTTGACCTTTCTTTTCTTTTGACGAAAAACAAGTTAAATGAAAACTTTAACTTTATCATTAGTGTTTACAGTTTACACCATACGAAATTGCCCATTTATTGCATTTTGATGGTGGTAATCAGAGTACGTCGACCGAAGTAATTAAAAAAAGACTTAAAACATGGTGTAAAGTGGGATTATTTAGCATTTAGACAATTTATATCCTTATCTTTAAAAAAAGTAAAAAGTCGAGGTTCAATTGTTTGAAAGTTCTTGTATACTCCAAAAAAATTAATATAATCCTGAATCAATTGTAAAAAAACTAGGGTTTCGACCGTCCGCGCGATGCTGCGGAAGCCCGGCATATTGAGAAACGCAGCTCGACAAAAAACAAATTATGTAATGGTATAAGGGATGTAATTAAACAAATTCAAAAAAACTTGGATTATTCTAAATTTGCAATTTAAAAATTACAATGACATAAAGTGTAATTATCCCAAATTAAAAATTATAGGGACCAAAATTGTAATAATTATAAACTTTAAATTATAAGGACTAAAATTGTAATTATTGAAATTGTAAATACAAGGGCTAAATTTGTAATTAACTTATTCTAGGTTTTAATAGCAAATTAGAAATAATAGGGACCGAAATTGTAATAATTATAAACTTTAAATTATAAGGACTAAAATTGTAATTATTGAAATTATAAATACAGGGACTAAATTTGTAATTAACTTATTCTTGGTTTTAATGACAATATTGTAGATTTTCTCAACTTTATGACCACTTTGCTAAAAATGGCCACAATTGTATATAACTAGTGGGATGCCTCCGTGCGTTGCGGTAGACTTATTCAAATCTAACAATAAAAATTCTTTTAAGAAAACATGCATAAACACGTAAAAAATGATTTAAAAATATAAAGTTATAAAAACAAATTCGTTCAAACTATATTGTAAAATTTTCTGTAAATATAGTTGTAAAAAAATTCCAAATAAAAGGCTAAGTTTAAAAAAATTAAAAGAAAATGAAAATTTGTAAAAAAAGGGGGGACAAAACTATAAATAAAAATTAAAATCTGGGTTAAAATTGTAAAAAAAAATAAAATTAAGGGGCCATAGTTGAACTTGTAGTAGAGATTTTGGGCTGTGTTGGGTGGGCCGGGTATGGGTAAACGAACGGTTCGGGTCGGGTATATCCGATCCGATATAAAATGAGGCAAAACGGTTGTTTGCAAGGCTTGAACTCGGGACCTTCAGTTTACAAACCAACGGCCAAACCACTAAGCCAACACTAAACTTTGGTATACCTTCTCAGAAAATAAATATAAAGGAATAGTAAATCACTGTAGTTGATGGGACCTTAGCTACAGTAACAACATTTTGACAAATGTTTATATATAGAATACATAATAAATCATTAATAATACCTCATAAAATTTCTAAGTCAATATCCATGTTGTGGATAGGGGCCAAAAAGTTTCCAACATGTAGAGAAGGTCCATAATCAAAATTTTCTCGTGGTTTTGGTCCCTAACAGATTTGAAAAAACTATTTTACCATTTTAATTTCTTTTTTCATTTTGTTAATATTAAATTCAAATTTTGTACAGTTAACTTTTTTTAAATACCTCATCCCCTCCCATTGTTCTCTCTACATCTCTCTACCTCCCTCTCCCCAAGATGCCGGAAACCACATCCAACTTGATGGAGAGCTACGATCAGTGAATATCAAGACTGCTTTAGCGACTAGAGATAAAACATTAGCAAATCGATTCCATCCATTAGCGAACTAATTTCAGTGATTTGGAGGTTTAGCGATAGCACCTGAATTTGTTGGTCAACTCAAGATTTGAATCGAGAACAATGTATTGCGCCTTCAACAAATTAGTGACTGCATCAATTATTGAGATTGAGGTTCACGAGGTCTGATTTCAAGCATTGAAAAGCATTAGCAATGGTAATCGATTTCACCTAGATTCAAATGGTGACGTTTGAATAGTTAAATGGAACCATCTTACAAATTCAATCAATAGCGATTTCCACCCAAACTGATTTCTCAATTAGCAAGAGCATCTAGTCACGACAATTCGACCTGAAGTCTTGGTGATTAATGATTTCAACGTAAGATAGCGAGTTCACTAGAACTTACGACTTCAAAACTTGTGATTCTAATTTCAATCGTTTCAGAACTTGTGATTCCAATTTCAATCGTCACCTAAAAGAACAGTTTCAATTCACCAATCAATTTCAATTACTAACCATAATTTCGTTTCAGAACTTGTGATTCCAATTTCAATCATTTGAAATTCATCAACACCTCATTGTCATTGTCTAATCGTCTTCACTGCATGATTGATTTCATCGACTTCTTCATTCCCCAACTTCAAAGTTCCCTAAACCCAACAAATCGATTTGGAATCCCTAACAAAACCCAGAAAGGAGGCAGCAATGGGGATGATGATGAATCCCTAACAAAACCCCGAAAGCCGATTGTAAGGGTCTTTTCTCCCTCGCCGATGATTTTGAATTGCCCCCAAAGCCAACAGCCCTTTTTGATAGGTGTGCTTTAATTGTTTCTTTGTATTTTACAAGTTAGAGGCGATGGTGATGAATTCTGTTAACGCTACTTACAAATCCCCTTCGTTAACTCTACTTACACACCATTCTTGGAGGACCACCGGGTGAAAAACCTAGCTTCGGTGGTGAAAACCCAGATGGGTGAAAGGAAGGTATCAACGGTGGTGGAACGTGTTGGCATGATTGAGGGAGATGCAGTGGTGCTTGCCATTGACAGGTGTCAAGTGTAATGTCATCAAAGGAAGAAATTACTAATGATTGAGACCTTCTGCTACCTTTATCCTACCTGAGTGAGAGTAAGAGAAACGAGAGAGAGAGAGAGAGAGAGAAAGAGAGAGAAAGAGAGAAAGAGAGAAAAGAGAGAGGGAGAGAACAGAGGTGGGATGGTTTAGGGTGGTAGGTTTTTTTTCATTTTTAATAAGAAAATATTGAAATAGGTATTAAAAATGGAAAAACAAATTAAAAGGGTAAATTGGTCTTTTCAAATCCGTCAATGACCAAAATCACAGGAAATTCTTAATTTTAGACATCTCATGCAACTTGAAAACTTTTTGGACCCAATCCACAGTTTTTGACAAACCACATGACCAATTTTGCAGTTTTGTCTTTTATTTTTTAGGCGGTCTTTGTTTTTGAAGATGTAAAAGATCTGCAATCTGTAAACTACGTCTGTATAAAAAAGGTGGATCAAATGTCTGCAGTCAGCAAGAAAAAAAATTGTTTGTTTTTTAAAGTCTGCAAGCTACTCAAATAAACTAAAATTTATATATATTAGACTGGGTTTTTTTAATAAAAGATGAAATAAAGTAATACAAAACAAAACACAATATTAATACTATGGTTTATTGGTGTTTTAAAATGATTTTGGGGGTTTAACTCGAGTATGGAGAATGAGATCTCCTACTCTAATGAGTTGGACCAAGTATTCTCACTAGGCAAGTCGATTGCCTAACTTATTCTAACATGTGCTCAGGTTGATGAATAAGGATGAATTTTGTCACACACCCAAACCAGGATGACGGAAACGTCTGGGGGTGGATGACTTCATGAACAATATCACAACAATATTTGTACAATAGTGATCAAAGCAAACACATTCATCATATATATAATTGCAAGTGTTACATAAGTTCAACAAATTGTTTGTTTCAAATACAATTACAATATGACATCAAAAGTAAGTAGTGCGACGTAGTAGGTACCCATCATCAAAAGCTTGTAGTTACCTGGCTTATCAATTTCCTGAGAATACAAGTAGTTTTGAAAGAGTGTGAACAATTAAGTTGGTGAGTTCATAAGAGTTTTTGTAAGAGAAAATCCATTTCCTTGTAAAAGATAGTATTTGTAACCCAAAAAATACAATATTTTCTTATAAATGCGTTGTAGTCTTAAAAACCCATAGACCGATAATGTATGTTTTTCTATACTTGAAAATAGTATAACGTAGTTTTGCTCTTGTATAAAACCATTTAAATGCATGTTTACACGTAAACTAGATGTATCGTTGATTTCTCATGTGAGTTCCCTATAACCATACTATGACCGATGTAGATCTGTTACGACGTTCTTCAAGCGTCTGAATGTTAGACATTTGTCACCTCAGACCTGCCGGTCTAGCTGTAGCTTGGCAACGTAGGTGCAGGATTTTTAGTCCCATATAGATCTATACACAAGTGTCACGCTCTCTTACCGAGACTCTGGTTATAATTCAGGACCTTAGTGTGTGTACTTAAATAAGTACGGTGAAGACTTGTCTAACATAATTGTTATCAACATGTTTACGTTTCATTTGTAAATAAAAATCTTCTATTTGTAATTATCACTATTCCCATGATAATAAAATAGTGTATAATAATTATATACTTACATATAATTATTTGTTTTGTCCCAAAATGTCATGATAGTATTTGTATCCATAAACTATACATATTATAGTTTATTTTAAATGTTTCGTTGTATATATATATATATATATATATATATATATATATATATATATATATATATATATATATATATATATATATATATATATATATATATATAAAAGTTAACTTATTTAGATGTTCATAAATAACATCTTTTAAGTTATTTCCCACAAAAATGGTGTAACAACTTGGTCATAACCATTTTTGCTAGAAAAGTCATGTTTCAATTCATAAAAACGTAGTTTTTATTAGTTTTATTTTTATGACTTTTCCTTAGAACTTCTAACATGTTTATACTCATTGTCTTCATTAGATTTGTATTTTACTAAACATATCACATAATAATGTTCATAATACCTGGATCTAAGATTATTTTAAGTAGAAAATATTTTTACACAAAACTAGTTAAAAACATGTATATATAATCATTTTCATAGTATAACTTGTTCCTCCTAAAAACTTGAATAAAGATGAAAATGAGGGGTATGAACTCACCCTTGAAGCGTGATTTATCACAAACGAGCTTTGACTTGAGTTTGGACTTGAACAAACACTCCAAAATAATGAGGTTTTTAAGCGGCAACCGGTGGTCAACGGCGGCGGAGCGGTGGCCGGCGGTGGTGTGGGAGGGTGTTGGGCTGATTTCAAGAGAGAAGAGAGGAGAAGAGTTGGAGATTTTTGTCACAAATGAGATATGATGCATCTTTTATATGACATGGGAAGCATGGTGTGTTTATTTATTTATTATAAATCTTGCAATCATAAACTAGTTACTAGGATGATGGTGATGAAGGGGATGGTGGTGAGGGTGGTGTGATGGCCGACGGTTGGGGGGGGGGGGGGGGAGGGGGTGTGGTGTTTGTCTTTTATTATTTATACACTCAAGTTATATAATTGTGGATATTTTTATAAAACGCGGTAAAACGTTTTGCGTATTTTTATAAGTTTTCGGAAACATAATTACCAATAAATATGCAAATCAATATTATGCATAAAAATATTAGTAACATTTATATTGATTCGCAATTCGTTAGGCGAAGATATACACATTTAAGCGCGGTATTCTTCGGAATACGTGATATTGACATTTTACCGGAAAATAAATCGGGTTATGAAATTAAATACTAGACAATATTACGCTTCATAATATGTGTTCCATTATTTTATTTTTGATGTTTAAGGCACCACATAATGTATTTAAGTGTCCAAATCCTGTGTACGTTTATTGTTCTCGGCGATTAACTGTTGTAACTTTCACATGCGAACTCCGTTTTCGATGTTCTATACGTCTACGGACTCATGAGCACGAATACATCGTGTCATGAATATTATTAATACCAAGATAATATTTTGTGATTATCGAATTTTGACGCTACTGTAGTTTATTATCCGTATTTACAGCACTTACCTGATAATTGATTTAAATTAGCATACATAGTATTATAATATCCAATAATACATTGTAAAGGTTATGAAAATTACCTTTCATCATGTTGACCTAATGTACGCTTCAGTTGACTTAAGTTGACCAATTTTGACGGTTGTCACAAATTTTGTAGAGCTTGGGATTTTAGAAGGTTACGAGTTGTGTGGTTTCATTTAAACGATGTAATGAGATTTAGATTGTAACTACCTCACTCTTTAAAAATTAACTAAATTGTTTTGAAATTGTGACCATATAACTTTTTGTAACTCTGAAATGATTTTCAAGTAAAAACCCAATGGATTTTTGAAATAGTGTTTAAATGAAAAATAACTGCATTGAGGTGTTTTAAGACCAAATTACCGTGTGTGGTGATTTATAAACTTTGATGAAACGTGTGGGGTTTAAAAATGGTGTTTTCTAAAATTACACTTAACGAGGGTGCTACAATTTGGTATTAGAACATGAGTTTCAGTGAATTAGGTATTAGGGGTAGTGCTTAGACTTAAACTATAATGCTCTTGAGATGTTTGAACCATAAGGTAGCTGGCCGTAGAACTTGGTGGTAAGACTTATATGTGTTTAAGTTTATAACCATTTGATTATTGAATTAGAATTAGAATTTACAATTTCTCATATTGATAAGAACTAGAATGCAAATATGGAAAAGAAGTGTATAAAGTCAAAAAATGATGAGCACATTGCAAATATATGGGTCAAATGCATGAAGATGATAGTTGCCAAGAAATGGACATGATGTCCACAAGTGTCCTAGGAATATAAAGGATACTAGAAGATGATAATGGGACATACCTTGTATCGGCCCTTTTGGATAAACTCGAGAGTATGGAATTAATAAGATAGTTCTAACCTTGAGATGTTGTCTAGGAAATGAAGTTATGAAGGAAGATGAATGGAAAGCATGGTGTCAACGTGAGCAAAAAAAAGCATATGGAGCATAGTATTAAGAAATTTGGAAGGCAAACGAAGACCTTAAGTTATTAATAAAATTCTGCAGGAGAGAATTTTGTAATTTTGTTCCTTGAACCTTCCATCATTGCTCATACCTTTTGGGTGCAACTCCCTCCGCCATCTCCTCAGTGTTCTTGTTAGTGGTTTAGTTGTCACCTACCTTCATCGGTGATGATTATGTTTGAATATTATTGCAATCATATTGGACATTATCAGGCTCCTGTTTGGGTGAATTCATCATAAGCTAACGCACGAGTTGGATGGTATCAACCTCTAAGTCTTTGTGATACCATAATGATGCTTCCTTTCATTGTGGTTCCAATATTACCAACCTTGTGTCCTTGCCTTAGATCTAGAATACTCTATGCATATGTAACAGTAATATAGGTCATACTTCTTGGTGATTAAGCTACTAGGCTTTAGAAAAGATGTTAGAATAACTTGAATTATCATGTTCCTCAGTAATTAATAATGGCCTAGTTGACTAGTACAACTTATGAGACATTTGGACACAGGATCCTAGCATATCTAACTTTGACTTGTTAATGATTTAAAAGTTGGAGATATTAAGACAAGGGGTTGAAGTAGAAATTTGGATTTTGTTAGACATTTCCTTTAAACGATAAATGCCCTAGTTGTAGAAATTTTAATTAGGAGGACTAATTTTGCCAAATTGCCAAATTTTGAGTTAATGTTGACCTAGTCAATGACCTAAATGAATAATAAATGTAATCTTTGAGGAAAAACTCTAAAACTTAAGACTTGTATTAAATAACTAGTCAATTGGTGATTATATGATTGAATGAATGAACTTTATGGACTATTTTGCCAATCCTTGAAAGATAATATGTATTAGAAGGGGGTTCTCCCTGTTTCGACCATTTGAGATGAGTTTGAGAGGGAGAAGCAGAGCAAGTGGTGATTTTTAAAGAAATGAAATAGGTTTGATGCTAATGATTGAAGAGTGATCAAGTTTGGAAGTTTCCCCGCCAATCTAAGATATAAGCTATGCATTTTATCATTGAAATCTCATATTGGTTTGGGGATTTTAGCTCCAATCCGTAATCAGATTGGGAGGAGTACCCTATGATGCAAATAAATTATTTGATGTTCTTGAGCTTGTTTTGGTTTACTTACAATCCATGGATGACTTCGATTCATTATTTTGAAGGAAATGGATATTATAAATCCTAGATTCATGAAATAGATGGGTGTTGGATTAAACTTATTATATTTTGGTTTCTAATGATGTTTTGGATTAAAGAAATCATCTCATGATGGTTTCTTTGTGATTCTATTCACTTGACAATTGACATTAAGAAAACATTAGTAAACCATTGAGTCCATTAAATTAATGATTTTAATATGCTTTTGCAAATTTGTTATAAGGAGGGAAAGATCCTACCAAAATGAGTTGATTTTCAAATTTGTTTGTAATTTATTGTTAGTCTCGTGTCGATTATAACTTGATGTTGTTTAACATGTTGTTGGAAGAATCAAATTCAAATTCTTACGTAGTAATCATAATTCTTATAGATGAAATATGCAACAAGTCGAAAAAAAATATTTTAAATAGAAAAAGAAATAATACTATTATGACTATGTATAGCTAAATGCACAACATCAAAAAATGGACTGACTTCCATGATGTGATGCTCTACCTAAATTTGAGGCAGACTGAGGCTCTGTTGATATGTGAGGCTCTGTTGATATGTATTGCTCAATTTCAAGTTAAGTGTAACAATTTTTGAAAGACTTGAATTCAATTCGAATGTATAATTTTTTTTTATGCTATGCATGAGAGAATATAAGTAAGAATGTCGAATTTTTAGAATTTGAAATATATAAAAACTTAGATAATAAAGATTGGATAATAAAGAGTAAGATGAACATTCTTTAGTACGGAACTGAGGGCGGATGAAGCAATGACAAGATGAAGCAGGTTCGACTAAAAAGATCATGCGGCCCCGCCGGCCCTGCCGTCCCGGGTTGGTGAAAGATGGCATCAAGCGGGTTGTGTTGTGTGATGGTGAAACCGTTTCAACCCTAGCTTTTATAAAAAAAAAACTTTATTTGCACCAAAAATTACCCCTTATAAATATCATCTCTCTACCTCTTAAAAATCAAACATTCTCCATTCTTTCTTTCTAAACTCTATAAAATATAAAATTATCCACAAAGTTATATAAAAAATAGCTGGCGTTAGAAATAATAATGTTCGATGGGGATGGACTACAAGTGAAGAGGTGGCTTTGACAACCGCCTACGTCGACATCAATGAAGAGGTGCATGTGGAAACCAACCGTCAATATTGAAGTCGTATGAAGGAATTGTTTCACACAAAATTGGGCACAATACATTATCGAAGTAAACATATGATTAACAGCAAATGGAAGAGTATGTTCAAAACAGTGACACATTTTAACCAAATTTACTTTCACTTATCAGCTAACTAACCAAACGGGACAACGGACGATGAGATCGTTGAACAAGCCCTACAACAGTATCGGGTGAAACACAACAGAGATTTTACGCACATCGAAGCGTGGAAAGTTGTATAAGATACACCTAGATGGCATGCTTCCGTAAGTAGGTTTTAATTTCCCATATTTAGGTTTTAATTTCCAATATTTAGGTTTATATTTCCCGTATTTAAGATTTAATTTCCAGTATTTAGTTTTTTTTTTAATTTTTGTAATGGTGTGCATTTTTAATTAAATGTTATTTCATTTTTTAATTTTATTCATTATGTATTTATTTTATTTTAAATATTAAATTAAATATTATTATTTTTTATTAATAAATTAATTTTAAAATAGAAAATATGATATGATATCGAGAGTTGAAAGAATCAAAAAAAAAATCTGCTACGTGATAAAAGATAAAAATAAAAAGAAAGAAAAAGGCTGATGCAGAAGAGGGTTGTAACTTGTAAGGGTCGAAAGAGCTGTATTCCCCCAACTCAAAAATTCTAGAGATCGAGACATTTTCGTTTGTCAAATTATTATACAAGTATTTGTATTTCTTTCGTCACTAAAAATAGAAAGAAATGTACGCATCCGGAAGTTATGGTCCCCACATATTTTGTCCAGCTGGGCTACTTATGTCCACGTAGGGCGAGCGCCTCCACTAAACGACGACACCCTGCAACAAGTGACTAATTTATAACTATAGTCTATAAATCCCACACCCTTACATGTTCAAGAATATAAATATTATCAATAATACACAGTAAAATATGTAATAATATTAAATAAATAGATTCAAAAGCGTTTTCTAAAACTTTTTAAATTTTGGTTCGATGTAAGTTGTGAGGGTAAATATATTTATAAGTTTATTTTCAAACATCGCGTTCGAATAGGATCTTATTGTTACATATTTATACATGGCCAGGGTGATTTAAATGGCTGACAATTTTTGATTATTTTAAATCAAGAAAACGAAGCCTTTGAATTTTTTTTTCAGCTTTTAGCTTTTAAATTTTTTTATAAAAAAAATCCACAGTAAAATGCTTTGTCTTTAGAATTTTATTTTGAATATAAACTCATTATCTAAAACATGGTTGTTAAAATCTTACACTGTGTTTCCAAGTCTCATTTTAGGAGAGAAAGTGAGAGAAAGGGTTAAACCGAGAGAAAAAAAAAACTTTTGATGTTTATGAGTTATTTATTTATTATTTTTATTTTTTGTGGAAAGAAGAGAATGCAAGAGGAGAGATAATAATTCATTCTAACTTTCTTTCCTATTTAGAGAGAAAAAATGACCGGTAAAATTATACCTAATTATAAATTTGTGTTTCTCTTACTTTCCACTCAGAACACATAAAATGTTCATTTCTTTTTATTTTCTTTTGACTCGGGAACACAAAAATATAACTTTATTTTCCTTTCACTTCTATTTTTTTCTCTCATTTTTTTCTCTCCATGCTAAAACTCGGGAAATAAGCGTTAAGATATTACGATTTTAAGATTCTCCAATCAAAAAGCGATCCCAATTACAGTAGGATCTATTAAAGCAAGATTTATAATGAGATCTTAGGATCCTAAGTAGGATTTTAAGATCTTAATCCACTAGTACAGAAGTCCTTTGTTGGTGCGGTTTATTAAAATGGTTAACTGATGCAGTTATACAACCGCACCTAAATATTGCGCATCATTAAATACCCCCATTTTTTGGACCAGCGAATACAATTTCACCTTGAGCGTACTCAGTCGTGGTAATCCGGGTCGGCATTTAGCCGGCGGCCCGGAGCCACGAGCTTTTCCCCTCCCCCTTTGCTTCGCCGAACCAGGGAAAATCCCCCACATGTGTATTGGACGGGGATTGAACCCCAGACCTCTACCCACATGAGTATATAATCCGGGTGCTTCGAACCAACTAGGCTGGAAGTCATTGGCAAATACCCCTATTTAATAATGCGGTTTATCAAACCGCACCAACAATGAATAGAACCGCATCAAATTAGCTTTCTTGAAAGAATAGAACACCGCACTAAATACATATAACCCGCATCATTAAAATAACGCAGCATATACTTGTAAGTTGTAACTGCATCATATAATATGGCTTACGCCTACCACATGGGCTTAGTATGTCATTTGGGCTTAGCCTGCCATATGGGCTTAACCTGTCATATACGCTTAGGCCTACCAAGTAGATGTGTCCATGATACAAAAACACCCAGATTATACATGGGCTTAGGCCTACCAAGTAGCTGTGGCCCATGATAGAAAAAACACCCAAATTATACATGAGCTTTGCGTGCCATATGAGATTAGTCATACCAAGTAGTTGTGCCCCATGATACAAAAAACACCCAAATTGCACCAAAATTAATTTCGAACCATGAATATATTACGCACTCTAAATGTTTAAATATCCAACAATAAGTAGTTTTGGGTCATTATACAAATATTTGTTCTAGTTACCAACATTCACAATTATAGAATATACAAATGTGTATCTTATCGAGTACAATGCTATAATGCTATAAAAATTTGTCCAAGAACAATGCTATACAAATTCGTATCTTATCGAGTATTCTCCAGGCGGCCTTCAATCTCCTTGCGAACTAAGTCTGGAATTAGATTTAACACCATTTGCTCGATATCATCACTCTAAATCAACTTGTTCTGCTTCTAAAACTAAAAGCAAATACAACAATATTATATAGGTATATAAATAATTAGAACATTGATATTTATATACGCAAAGAACACTTACTTTAGTGGCAAAATTATCTTGAATGATCTCAACAAACTCCTGCATATGTTTGATAACTGCAAAACCACATTCCCAGATGTGTTTTTGTTTGAAGCACTGCAATTAATTCACAATTAAATACTTTCAATACCTTAAAGGACAACAAATCGACCGACTTCCATTTTTTTTACACTATCTGCTTTAGCAACACTAATAAAATCTTCAACTCCCTTGATATAAGTTCTGGACATACATGACGTTTTGTACATCCAATAATAACGATCCATCTGAAAATTAAAATAAACAACATTTAAGGAATGTATAGAGATAAATCAACAATATGGTTTGGTAGAGGTTGCAAAGTAGGTTGCCATTATTGGTGGGCTTCGCGAAAGATGTAGTTGCTGTTATTCGGTTCATAAAGACTTGGAATTTAGATTTCAGCTGTTATACACTGACTTATATTTTAACGAAGTTAATAAAGGTTTGGTATAAACTCACCTTTAATGAAGAGAAGTAAATGCAACCAGCTTTAATGAAGAGAAGTAAAGGTACGACTATAAACTTTGACAGTAAAAAATATGGTTTTAAAGGTGCGATTATATACTTTCGCAGTAAAAAAAGGTTTTAATAGTGCATTTGGTCGAACACGCACTAATTAAACAAATTTTAATGCGATAAATAGTTGCCTCACCAACAAATGACGTTTTAAAGGTGCGATTGTAAACTTTCACAGTAAAAAAAATACGGTTTTGAAGGTGAGATTGTAAACTTTCGCAGTAAAAATAAGGTTTTAATAGTGCCTTTTGGACGAACCCGCACTAATTAAACAATGTTTAATGCGATTAATAGTTACCGCATCAACAAACATTATAAATGGTGCGGTTGCTACTTTTATTGATGCAATATCATGTTTTTTCCTTTTATAATGCGGTTTTGTTGTTCAACCGCATCAATTAAAAAAAACTCATCGCGTCAACAAATGTCTTTTGTACTAGTGATCCGATCCAATCCCACCTCTAGTTGTGGATGGTCATGATGAACTTGTTTGTTTTTCTACTCAAGATGTTTCTTTCCTAATTTTTTCGGTTTCTAACTAAAAGAATCATATTTCATGCTTAAAAGGTTAAATTTGATTATATCATAAATGTTTTAATAGAATTGAGTTATAATAGGCACCACACAAAATATGATGTTGAAAGAAAATTTGGAGACTTTGTAGGATCTTTCGAACCCCATCCCGATCTTACGATCACGATCTTGCGAAACATAAAACGATCTTAGTTAAGATCCAGATCTTAACAATCTTAATCTAAAAGCTACATTAAGGTTTTTTTTTTAAACGACTAGACACACACACACACACCCTTACTAAATCCTACTCCTAAACTACATCAAGGTCCACAACATGACTAGAACCCTCAACCCGTTAGGGGATGAACACCGTTTTAAACACATTGATACCGCTAGGCCAATTGTCATCTGGAAACAAAAAAGGCTACATTAAGTACTTTTATGACTTTTTAGTTTTTTCGTAATTTTATACATTTTAAAAAGATAATTATTTTTGTCAAATAATTCTATACAAAAAAAAAATTAAAGTTTTTAGTTAACAATCTCAAAATTCCAACTTTAACTAGTTTTGTCAAACATAATCTTATTGGCAACGGGGTTTTTTTTAGAATTTTTAAAATGTTTTAACTTTTAGATTTAAGAGAAAATTCGAATTAAAAAAACTTCGTTGGACGAAATTAAAACTTTTATTATATGAGAATAAACTTTAAACCCCAAACCCCTTTCAAATAGATTTTAGAAGTATATCTTGCCATTATGATAAAAAAATATTTGGGTATAAATGTAAATTTATTAAATATCTCCATATAAATAAAAATTACCACTATTGTTTTTCATATTTCATGTTCTTTCTACTTCTTTCTACCAGTAGCTACCAACTAAAGGTGACTAAAATTGTATGTAATTTCCTTGTCCAGCGTGGTGTGTTTTCATCGATATATAAGCCGTTTCCAAAAGAAAACCAACTAAGAAAACTAAAGTTGTATGTAATCTCCTGCCATTATGAAAATTGTATGGATAAATATAGTTATCAATAAATGCAGGGGAGAAGAACTTGTTATTCAATAGTGTGTAGTATAATAAATGCCGTCAAAACCTTAGTCTGACCCGCCGCCTTGCGTCATTTGACTCACGTGCTCTTTCCAATATCTATATCCAGAGCAACGAGATTTAACTACATTGATCCTAACAGACTTGTTCATTGTCCTTCAAATTATGTACATTAGTTTGGGATTGTTAATTATGTTTCTGGAAACATCAACTGTTTAACAGTCCACGTCAGCTCATAATAAAACGTTTTATTTGTTATTCAAATAACCCCTTCTCATTCCATGAATCTAGCATAACTAATTAAACTATAAACCCTTTTATTTTAATCCAATATTTAAATATAAATTCAGCAACGATAAAAAAATATTTGAAGTCAGATAATTAGTTTCTTAATATATAGTTTAACAATAGTGTTTTTGTCAAATAATACCAAGCGATTTTCAAGTAATCTCAAATTGTTCTTGAGTTTTAACAAAAGTTATAGGTCAAAAAGTCTCCCACCAGTATTTTTCAATGATGATCAACAAACAAGTTGATATATTCCAACTAAAATCTTAATGAAGAAAAATATAGTGACAACTCAGAATAAAAGTTTATTACATTTCATTTCAATAAAAGCAATATTATAATGAATATTTAGAATATCAAATAATGCACCCTCTTTACTTAATATTTTATTAGAAGGATCGACATTTTTCAAGGGGTATAAAAATGCAGCAGGACTCTGTTTTCTTTGGTCCATCACAATTCACAGCCATGGCGGATAATTCTTACATTCAACATTTCCCGACGACCGATTACTCACCGGAGTCCTCATACTCATGGGATGAGCTATTCTTCCATCACGATTCACTCCCCTTCAACCTCAACGATTCTGAAGACATGCTTCTTTTCGATATGCTGGCAGCCACCGGCGGTGCATCGGTGACTGATCAGTCGTCGGAATCCAATTCGTCCACCGCTGGCGCCGTCAAGGAAGAAGAAGTAACCTCGGTTTCCAAATCAGAGAAACCCCAGAAAGAAAAGTCATACAGAGGCGTCAGACGACGGCCCTGGGGGAAGTTTGCTGCAGAAATTAGGGATTCCACCAGGCACGGCGTAAGGGTATGGTTGGGGACGTTTGATACTGCCGAGGCGGCTGCCATGGCGTACGATCAAGCGGCATTCTCCATGAGAGGGATGGCGGCGGTTTTGAATTTTCCGGTGGATAGGGTGAAGGAATCATTACAAGAAATGAAATATGGGTTTGAAGAAGGGTGTTCACCGGTAATGGCCCTCAAGAAACGCCACTCCCTCAGAAAAAAACCGGTCAGTAGAAAAAATAAACAAGTAACCGAAAAAAACATGGTTGTTTTTGAGGATTTGGGGGCAGATTATCTTGAACAATTATTAACTTCGTCAGAAAATAGCACGACTATTTCTTGGTAAATATGATCCGGCGGTGATGGTTTAAGTGGTTGAGGCCTTTTCATGATAGTGTAGATGTCCCGAACTTAAATTACATCTAGGTATTGTTCACCATATAATGAACAAATATCTTAAAACGTCGTTTTATGGGTATTTTAAGAAAAATATACCCATGACATTAGTATCTTGTTTTTCGTTTTGTTGTATCAATTAATCCCTTTTGTATCTTCATCTCTTTGTAAATTACAAGTTTTGTTTCTGTTTCAACATTTACTGTTGATTTGCTTTGTGAGTGTTATGTATGATTTGACAACGAAATGAAAGCAACAAAAGAAACATCACGAAGAATCCCGATAAGGGTCGTTGCATGCTTGTTTAAATGTTTATTGTAGGCATGTACGGCAATGAAATCAAGGCGGAATCAGAAAAAAAAATTCAGAGATTTTCTAAGGATTACACATTAACAGATATTAAACTCCATCAACATTTTAGCAATATCTAAATTCATTAGTTCGTGACAAACCTATCGCTAAAATTATTAAACTAGATTTACATTTGATGAGTAGTTTATGCTATCTCGGGTTCTATACTAGAACCGTCCTTGGATGAAACAATAGAAAATTATTCTAAATATTCATATAATTTAAGATTGCGATGTATTATAAACGTGCATATAATATACAATTTAGACGTTTTCGCGCTTTTAAATAGAAACTTCTAATGTTTTAAGGTTTAATCTTTTGTAATGACGAGTCCTCACTATCGGCTTGCCAAATTTATATCTTTACGCCGTCAAAAAAAATTGTTATTTAAAATACGTTACCAACAAGTCTCGTTTTTTAATTATATTTTTAATTGTAGAAAATAATTAAGAGAAAATCTATCTACCTACTTGTCGTTCAATCTATGACTTGCGAGAATCATAGGATATTAAAGATTGTGCCGCGGTCATGAAATTCCAAAATTGCCACGTTTTTTATATTGAAAATAACCAACTAATGATACATATGTGACAATTCTAAGACTCGAGAAAGGGTGAAAATGGTAATTTCAAATAAATCATGGGTGTTTCGTCTTTTGTGGAATAATTCTCTTTTCTAAATTAAAAAATCATGTCCCCTAAAGGTTAACTAGAAGATTTTGGAGGAAACAACTACTTTAAATAAGATCAATTGACATGAGTTATTATATTGTAACTTTTTTTAAATGCTATAAATTGTTAAAATAATTTTTTAAGAAAAAATAAAAGAATCTTATGAAAAGATCAGTTGTATAAATAATAGTTTTTTTTATTCTTTTTACTTAACGAGAGGTTTTATATCCTTTTATATTTTTTTTTCCTATCTAACATTCTAAATATGTTAAATAGTTTTTTTATTTGTTCACTTAATGAGAGGTTTTATATCCTTTTATAATTTCTTCTTATCCATCTTCCTATATATGTTAAATGATGACAATTATTATATATAATAAAATTAATAATATTTTTAAACACTTGTCACCCATTAATATGAGTAGTAGAATGGATATGAAAATTTTTAATTTCTCTTACTTAATATAGAAGCTGAAAAATAAACATTTAATTGTATGTGTTGGGACTGAACATATATCTTAGGCATTACAAACGGTGCATTTTAACCAATAAAACCACAAAATCTATTATTTTTTAATACTTATTATTTTTCAAAAATTCGAGTTAAATACTTTTAAAAGGTCGTGTTTCTTAATATACTCCTAAAATTATATAACTCGCGAAATTGACTATATTCGCTAATTCACGACTAAAATTAGCGGGTTTTTTTTATTACAATGTGTCTTTTATGTTAAAAAAAACATTCTTATGAATTCGTTGGCTTTTTTAATGATTTAAATAGTAATTTTATGATAAAAGACAAAGATATATATATATATATATATATATATATATATATATATATATATATATATATATATATATATATATATATATATATATATATATATATATATGATTAGTTTAATGAATAATTAAAAAACACTATTATAATATTAATAAATCAGTATTTATCGTATAAACTCATAATGTAAATGATAAAATATGTTTTAGTATAAGTGTCTTGTTAGATTACGGAACAAGGTTCTATCGACACATGTCGAAAAAGAGTATTCATTGAATGTGGTTTATCTTTTTGGCATCGATGACGCCATGTCGGTAATGAGATAATCTCAGTAACTCGGTTATCTAACGCATTATTTTCGAATTGAGCCCAATGGGCTATATATGCTCCATAAAGTAATGGTATTGGATGAAATTTAGAAATTATGGTGGATCGGTGGACCCCTTAATTTTTATTTAATTAAAAATTAGATCAAAAATTAAACTAGACATATTTTTGGTATTGTCTTTTGAAACGATATTTCACTAAAATATAACACAGAGAAAGTTCTTACTATCATGTAACCACATTTTCTGCTTATATCGTAAAGGTTCAGACGATGCATGAAGTTAAGAGTGGGCAAAAATACCATAGGTACCGAACCGGTATCATATAGGTTAAAGCGGGTGGCACTCGACTTCAGGCAATATAGAAAACTGGTTGTTGGTACTATCGGTCCTGGTGCTATCGGGTCTGGGTAAAAACTAGTAATTATTAAATATATTCTTTTACTAAATTTGATTTCATAATTAATAAATGTAGTCCCTACCTCATAAACCTCCCCTCCCAAATAGAGGTGCACAAAAAAACCGGTTTTTTAAATAACCGAAAATAATAACCGAACCGGTTTTTTTAATAACCGGTTTTTTAATAACCGAACCGGTTTTTTAGCCGGTTTTTTATCTGAAACCGAACCGGTTTAAAAACCGAAAAAAACCGGTTTTTCTTCCGGTTAACCGAACCGAACCGGTTTAAAAATCGAAAAAAACCGGTTTGAAACTCAATCTCGTTTTAAAAAAAACCGGTCAAAACCGGACCGGTTATAACCGAAACCGGTTTTTAAAAAAACCGGTTTTTAAAAAACCGGTTTTTAAAAAAACCGGTTTTTAAAAAACCGGTTTTTAAATAACCGAAACCGGTTTTTAACCGGCTTTTGTGCACCTCTACTCCCAAACACACACACAAGTGGATTCCCTGTAAAACAATGTAAAACAACAGGTATGATGTTGGGCATGTGGAAAAATAAACGAAGCATATGGATCCAATGTTGTGGACATTTGAGTTGGGAATCAATATGAAAATCAAATGAGGCCTTCTTTTTTTGGAACCAGCGAATAGATATATGGTTTCACCTGAAATGAGGCCTTCTAGCAAATTTTAGATCTTGAAAATAGGTTCCCTTGATAGGAACTTTCACTGTTTCACAAAAGTCGTGTAACTAGAAGGAAGGAATGTCAACATACCATCAAAATTTTTAGGCTAAACTTGGAAACATGTAAGATTTATTATTGCAAATTTAACGATATTAGACAATTACATTAATTATATTCCATGACCATTGGGTTCCTTGATCCTTGGTATTCCATGACCCTTTGTATTCCAGGAGAGCCTCTATATAAAGGCTTCATGTCCTCCTCATTTGTACACACAAAATTTACTGATTTACAATAGAATTACCAAGTTTATCATGGTATCAGAGCTCTAGGTTAAAACCCTATTGCTGATCACAACACGCTGCCGCCGACCGCCACCTCCGGCGACCTTTTAGTCGTCGGAGGTGCCTACAATATTTTTCCCTTTCTTTTTTTTTCATAAATAATAATACAGCCGCCGACACCAAACAGAGCCATGTCATCGGGAAGCCTCCGATTTGCAGTCAACAAAGTCTGCCAGTTCATGCATGCTCCTACTGAGATATCACTTATGCAGTCAACAAAGTCTGTCAATTCATGCATGCTCCTACTAAGATATCACTTATGCAGTCAACAAAGTCTGCCAATTCATACATGCTTCTACTGAGATATCACTTATGCAGTCAACAAAGTCTGCCAAAACATGTTGAACTTCACTTTCACTTGTCAGAGAAAAGGTTGCTAGAAAGAAACTGTCAGTTCAGCATCTTTCCACAGATGATCAAATTGCCGACGTGTTTACGAAACCACTATCATCCCAGCGGTTTGAAGCCATTCGGTCCAAGCTACAGGTCGCTACCCAACCTTAGCTTGCGGGGGAATATTAGACAATTACATTAATTATATTACATGACCATTGGGTTCCTTGACCCTTGGTATTCCATGACCCTTATATTCCAGGAGAGCCTCTATATAAAGGCTTCCTGTCCTCCTCATTTGTACACACAAAATTTACTGATTTACAATACAATTACCAAGTTTATCAAACGACAACAACGTAATAATTTTTAATAACATAATTTTTTTTTAATATTTTAAATATGTTATTGTGTTCTGCATAACACACAACACACAACTTTTGTCTAGTTATTCCATCAAAATACACCAAGAAGAATTCGACACATCAATAAAATTTTCCCATTCTAATAATTTTTTTGGTTTCAAAATTAGACTCGAAGGGTATTCCTCCACCATAGGGTGTGATGGGGATAGTGAAAGAACACCTCCTCGACGATAAAATTCACATCGTGGTCAAGGTCCCCACGAGAGAACCCTATTGCATCTCTCTCCCTTTCTTAACCTCCTCCAACGACTAGTTTTTAAAATTGATTTAAATATTCTTCACCCTCTATAAATACCAATTAAACAAACACTTTTTTACCAAACATTCACTCAATCTTCTCTACTTCCGTTAATTTTATATTTAAATGGCTTCAACATTTTCCCAACAACACCACCTTAACGTCCTTTCGAAACCAATCGAGCAATACTAGTTCAAATACATATCCTAAAAAAAAACTTTGGTTTCAATTCTCCAATACCACTTTACCGGCCACATTTTGACGCCCTAATATTCACCTAACCAGTTTAATTTTTCGATATGCGATCATTTTATCCAATGTAAAATCTAACCTTAAACTTATTTCTGAACTTATCGCCTCTTCTCGAAGCCCAATCCCCATCTGAGAAAGAAGTTGAATACGCTCATGAAACGCAACCTCCATCCCTAACCTGTAGCTGAACCATCCCAACCCAAAACAAAGGAAAACAAGCGACTCACCCATGTACAACGTCAGAAGAAGTCATGTTGGCCCTTTCTTGGATTGGCGTAATGGAGAATGCAACAACCAATAATTTACAATCGTCACAACATTTTTGGAGACACATTACAAAGCGTCGTGCTGAGTAACCTGCGAAAGACAAACTAACAACCAAGTATCGAAACATAAACATGTAGTTATGAAGTTTAACGAAATTACAAGTTAAAAAGGCAACGCAAAAACGGTCAAAGCGACGAAAATGTTTTTGCGGTGCTGCTCCAAATACACTAGGATGAAAATAGAGGGAAGCCATCAAAAATATTGACTTTTGGATGGTTGTAACAAGTTCCTCAAAATGGAATGAGGTGGATGAGATTATAGGACAAAGTTGTGCTAGAAAGAAAAAAAACATCTTACTCAAGTTACAATTTCGTTGGATACTCGTGTCAGAATCGACATCAATGATGACTTTGAAATTGAAGAATTAACTCGCTTGATAGGCAAGGATAAATTGAAAAAAAATCTTCATCTACTGCCAGGACCGGTCCATTTGTTTTCCATGTCCCGGACGAGATGAGTTCATAATATTGCCCCTACATTTGTACATTACAATAAATCAAACACATATACAATATAAATTTATAAAACAAAGGGCAATACATTTTTGTTTAAAAAACTCACATTAATAAAAACAAAAACATGCAAAATTACCAAACATGATGTCTTCAAGCATTTAGGGTGCGTTTAGTTGCGAAAAACGGCTCCGTTTTCTGGAAAAATTTTCCAAGAAAAATGAGAATTTTGAAAACGCGTTTAGTTCGGCAACTTTTCTAAAGTTTTCCAAGAAAATAAAAAAAAATTCATTTTTCCAAAACTACAAAGAATTTGGAAAATTTTGGAAAACCCAAAATTATTGTTTTTTTTATTTTTTTATTTCCAAAATTTTTCTTAAATATAAAACACACACACACACATACACACATACACTCATTTTCACCTACACCACACAATTAAACCTACACCCATCCCACCCCACCCCACCGCCACCCACCCCACCCCATCCCACGTCACCCTCCAACCACCCTAACCCACCAAACCACCCACCACCCACCCCATCCACCACCACAAACCACCCACACCTCACCCCACCCCACACCCACCGAGCCTACCCCTACCCCAACCTATCCACCCACCCCACACCCGCCCCACCCATCACCCATCACCACCCCACCCCACCCCAACCCACCCTTTTTTAGAGAACCACCAAAACTTTCAACTAAAATATAAAAAATGAAATGATTTTTCATTATAGCAATTGAAGTAATGAGCCTCCCATTTGCAGCGTTAATGCTTTTTGCTGGTTGGTTTAGCTACAAGCCCCACTCCGTTTCCACTGGACAAACAAAAGAGGAGGGAAAATCTGTTGAGTAAATAGAACTTTCGAACCACGGTGTCGGGGGTTCGAATCCCTCCTTGCCCACAACCGGCCCAAAAGGGCGGCGACGGATGAACAAAAATCTAAGGCTCTAATCCAAAATTCTCTCGAAGATGGCGGCTAGTAAATTAGACATGATTCCTTTGCACAGAATAAAAAGTAGCGGCTCAATCTTTAGAAATTTCATCGTAAATCTGAAATACTTATACATACAAAAGACAACATTAACCGAGGCTGTTCAATCAGGCAGAGGGCAACTAAACGGTATTACCGTAGCAATTACCCACCCTACCCCGCCCACCCCACCCCACCACTCTACACCATCCTACCCCAACCCACCCCATCCTACCCTCACACATACCCACCCCACCCCCACCACACCCATAGCCAACCACCATATTCTAAATAGGGATCTCAATTGCAGCTCCTTATATTCTACAACCATATCTCGAATAATCGCTTCGTTCCTTCTGCCCATTCTCCCTCCCGAAAATTAGATTTTGATTTTTTGATGAGGATTTAGCGCTTCTTTCGCATCCGTATCTGTTACGACGTATGATTTGATGATTACATTTTGGGCCTAATTGTATTACTATACATGTGTATGCACTAAAAATGATGCCCCCACCAAATCTATTGCCCTGGGCCATGGCCCAACTCGCCCACCCCTTGGGTCGGCCCTGTGTACTACATCAGAATCGAACAAAAGTGAACAATTAAAAAATATGGCACAGAATTCCAAAAGTAAAATATGAATTTTGACGTACGTATGCAGTTCGAAAATGGAAATTGTCTAAAAAAGAAAAAGAACGTGAAGGAAAACAAATGGCACGTGAAAAAAACAACGGATCAAAGACATGTGTAAGTCCCAAATATCTTAGATCTATGAACGGTATCAATCAAAATTACTTGAAAGTGCAGAATCCAATCAAGTAATCAACGAAACAATCAACAAACACAAAATAAACCTTTAATGCACTCGATTAGATTAACGAAATCGACTAGTACATAAGGTTCGATGATCGCTTGAACACTATGATTCTCTCTCTAGCTTAGCACGATTCCCAAACGATCAACTCTCCAAATGACGGCTTTCATGACATTATATACCTATGACAAAACCCTAAGCCCAAAGTTACTAAGCCCACCGAAATCGGCAAGCCCAGCCCACCGAAATCCATGTGGATTTCGGTCATGACCACCGAAATCAATGTGGTTTTCGTCCAGACCGAAAACCCCATAAAGGCTAATATTTTTGTTTTAAACCCTTTTAAATGCAAAGATTAAACGAACTAAAAATGTCCTAAGAACATGAAACCGTTGATGCAAAACACCGACCATCTTTCGAGAATAAAACTTGACAGTTCTTTAAGAGTAAAAACGGAAATAAGGAAACTTTTAACATGTAAACTTGTTTTAATTATTATTATGTTTTACTTTTATTTTAATTACTAATATATACTTTTGTATTATTTTAACTTAAATTAAGTTTTTATAAAATTTGAATTTATTTTATAAATAAAGTATATGCTAATATATTTATTTAAAAAAATCTAAAAAGCAAAAGGAGTGAACAGTAAATATTTTTTCAAGATAAGAAAATAGTGATAGGAAAATGTTACCTCCCTAAATTGAAAAAACAAGAGATGCTAGGAAAATAAAGATGTAAACGAGTCGAGCTACTCATGATCGCGAGCTTGAACTTAGTTTTATGCTCGTTTATTAAACGAACTCGAACCTGAGCTTCGTCTATCGAGTTTGATTAGGATCACGAGTATAAACGAGCTCATGCATATTTATGTAATGTAAAATTTATTTTTAATTTTTATATTAAATTATTAATTAATTAAATATCAAATAATGATAACCAAGCTTAAAAATACGAACATGTTCGATATTTAACTGTTAATTTAACCGAACTCAAACCAAGCTTAAACTCGTTTAGGCATGCCTAACAAACGAATAAAGCTCGAACATGTTAAATATTCCACGAGTCGAGCTCAAATATGGGGCAGGTGGGACTCGACGGTTGATAAGAAACATTACCTCTTTCTTGTACAAAAAGGGAATAAAGCGAACATTTACTAAAAAGAAGGGACAAAGTTGCACTTGAATTCAGGGGCGGAACCTTTAAGGGGCCAGGGGAGGCCATGGCCCCCCTATTTTTTCAGCTTAATAACTTGCTAAAAGTCTTCAAGAGCTTGGTCTTCCAACGATTCCCCTTTTGCTGATGTAGTTGAAGTAGGATGTCGCACCAGAAAAAGTCAAACAAATTTTCAAACGGCGAAAAAAATGGTAAGTTCGTGGGGGTGGATCTATTCCTCATGACTAATCTAAAAGATTTAACCAATCTTATTTGCACTCAAAAAATTTTAAAAAAATAATAATAACATAGACTGCTTTAATAAAAAAAAAGCTCACAACTCCTATTCAATCTTTAACTTTTATAACCCAACGAAAATAGATGAAAAGGAAACTACAAGTAAAAACTACAAAACCCTAATTGTCCCACTATGGTCTTGGATTGCCGTTTTGACGTTAGGAACCGCCAAAGACTCCTGTAATCTGCTGCCTGTATACATGAACGGCCTCTTGCTGTCTTGCCCACTGAGGTTTGTATAATACTTTCTTTGACAGCTTCAACATCTTGTTCTTGTCTCTTTGACGTATTTTTTTTTTATAAATTGTGATATGGTCGGTCAATATATATGGTGTGTAAAGAGATATAGTAAAGAGATACAACTATAAGATTTGTGAATATAGTCAGTGTGGTGTCAATCTGGAACAGTAAAAACATAAAGATTTTGTCTTTTGCATACTTGGTTTGTGTTGTCAATTCAATATTTTTCCACTGTGAAGAGATATAGTATAGAGATACAGATATAATGTTTTATGTTATAATAACCGACGATTGACTACCAAATAAATATTGTTATTTATTAATGAAGATGAATAAAACACAATAAAGTAATATGTGTTTGGTAACTAAAAGAGTTCCATAAGATATTGATTCAATCAAACATAATATATTTATATTTTTAACATGAAATATAGTTGTTATCAAACAAAAAGCTACTTGATAAATTGACTACCAATATTGATATTGCGTATGAAAATATAGATGTTGGGTTTTATTTTGAAGCTTTATTTTCGGCCCCCCTAGTTATTCTATTCGTGTTCCGCCCCCGCTTGAATTTCCATGGTGGAGTGAACACGACCGGAGTTTACTACCGTAATCACTAAGCCCGAGGTCACCGGCGGCGAATCTAATCCAATAGGTGGCTGCCGGCTGCAAGAATATTCTCCTATTCCATGCCATGAATTTACTCGTATGCCCGCTCTTTCATCCAAATTTCTATCTGCTGCATTCTTCTTGTTGTTTTTGGTAAATTTGGTCGTTGTTCACACTTTAATGGCAGGAAAAGATAAAACTGCTGAAGAAAGAAGCGGGAAATCCGTCGCCGGATGTAGTTCCCGTCTCTGTCTCGTGGACTGAGACATCCGACACCGTCTCTCGGCACTTTGAATTTCATCCCGACGGCCAACTCTCTGTTAGTATTCTTATTCTCTCTTCCGTTTACGTGTTCGACGAAATGCTACTCACATATCCAAAAAATATGGGGTTTGCTCGTTTTTTCTATCTCCAATTCACATTAAATTCTCATCTCGTGCTATAATTCGCACAATTAAGTCCAGAAATAAAACCAGAAAATCGTTTATCACCAAAGAAATCACATATTGTTTTGAGAAGTGTTCTTGAATTGCGATAACTAAATCAATTGGGGTTTCTTCTTCAGGTGAAGGTGCTGAATGATTCAAGACCAGTTATCCATAAAATCTCCGAGTCTTTCGTCAATACTTTCCTCCCTTCGGGTTATCCATATAGGCGAGTTCATAAAACACAATTTCACATCGAATTCTCTCTCAATAAACTTCCAATTAAAGCGTAATTTCTCATGAAACCAAAACCTAATGCAGTGTCAATGAAGGGTATCTTAGATACACTCAATTTCGAGCATTACAACACTTCTCCAGCGCAGCCTTATCTGTGTTATCAACTCAGGTCTTCTTCTCATAACCAAGAATCATCACAAGTTCAAATTAGGGTTTACTGATTGTTCTTACTCCTTTGCAGTCACTCTTATTTGCTGCAGGATTGAGACCTACACCCGCACAAGCAACAGCCGCCAGTTGGGTGAGATTTGAGAAAGTGCTTTTTATGAATCCCAATCCTTCAAAACGTTTTATTGATTCTGTTCATGTCAAACAGATACTTAAAGACGGTATGCAGCATGTGGGAAAACTCATATGTAGCAATTTAGGTGCAAGAATGGATTCCGAGCCCAAACGATGGCGGATTTTTGGTTTGAATCATTCCATTAAACAAACATCCATATAATCAATGAAATCTAGTTTTAAATGGATTTTTTTTTTATTTACAGCCGATGTGTTATACGACTTTGGCACCGGTTTGGAAGTTCTATCCCCATTATGTCCACAACTGTTTCTCGAAATGGCTGGACTTGGAAATTTCGCAAAGGTAAATAGCCGTTTAATCATTTTTTATTTTTCTTACTTTTTATAATCTTTTTGTTATTTAACAGGGAATGGCTATGGTTGCTGCAAGAGCAACAAGATTGCCAATCTATTCTTCATTTGCTAAAGAGGGAAATCTTAGTGACTTGTATGCAAAAGGAGAGGCGATTTCTACTGTGTTTAATGTGCTTGGATTAGGTGCAGGAATTCAGTTAGTTTCTACAATTTGTTCATCAATGCAAGGAAAGGTACACAATCTTTTATGTCTTCAAAACATTCTAAAAGTCAAATTCTTATTTAAAGTTTTAATCTTTTCTCGTAGATGGTGGTTGGTTCTTTCCTTTCTTTGATACATGTTTACAGTACATATGAAGAAATGCGAGCTGCTCCTATCAACACGTTAAATCCACAACGAACCGCAATGATCATAGAAGATTTCTTAAAGGTTGATTGATTATTACTCAAATATTCAAAATTTAATATCTATTATGATTTATGATTATGAATATGATTCAGACAGGAAAGGTATCGAGTCCTGCTGATTTGAGGTACAGGGAAGATCTTTTGTTTCCAGGGAGAGTGATAAAAGAAGCTGGAAATGTGAAAGTGGGGAGAGATTTACACAAGGCTATGAAGCCTTCAAGACTTAAACAACTGAAAGAGATTTTTCCAGATGAAAAATTCGTGTTAAGTTTTGAAAACAGGTGGACAGACATGGTGTTGGAGCAAAATGCTAGCGGTGAAGATGCGTTGAGAGGGTGGTTAGTGGCGGCTTTTGCAAACCGGGAGGTGGAAATGTTAGATGATGCGTATGAAAAGATGAATGTGGTGGTGCCTAAATTGGTGTCTGAATTGCGGGCAAAAGGGTGGCATACGGATCGTTTCTTAGATGGAACGGGTAGCCGGTTTGGTTTCTAGTTTTTGTTTTCGGTGTTTACTGTTTGTGTATGCTTTTTGTTGTAATTAGGTTTACATTTATATGCAAATATAAAGTTTGTTGATATTGGCATCATTAAGTTTACATTTTAACACATCATCCGAAAATTTTCAATCGATCATATTTATATCTTTTACATTTTATCGAATGTTTTCTCAATTAATCTAAATGTATCTATGCTTGAAATTATAGAGCTGATATTTTAATGCATGTTTATACATTGCAATTGTAGAAAAACAGCTACCTTGATAAGCATGTACATACCACCTGCATTCCTTAAAATCCAATTCCTAAAACATACGCAACACGAATACTTTTTCATTGTTTGGTTAGAAAGAAAGATGTAATTTTAAATTCCCGGATTATTAAATAACCCAGGTTTGTATGATTTCATAAATCTTCATGACACCAAAACTTTAGAAAACGTTCATGATGGATTACACAAAAATACTATTTTTACAAAAATACCATTAATCTCCCTCGTGACTTTCAACACTAATTAACCCTTCTATATTTTTTCGTTTTTTTCTTTCCCCCCCCCCCCCCCCCCCCCCACCCCCCCCAATCGCTTTCTTCTCTGGTAGTTTTTGCATACAATCATCCCACCTCCATGCACCACAAGCTTTATCCCTACCTAAACCTAGCAATAGTGACCGCCAGTGGGTGATCCAATTTATTTTTAACCGGGGTCACCAAACCAATTTGAAAAAAACATATAACCCGAGGATAAAATGATAAATTGATCTTTTCAAATCTATTAGGGACCAAATCCACGGAAAATTTTTGATTTTGGACTTCCAATGCAAGTTGGAAACTTTTTGGACTCAATCTACAGCTTTTTACAAACCATTTGAACGAATTTTGAAATTTTCTCTTATTATTATTAAATTATTAGTTTTGTTAATATTGTTACATTATCATTGTTATTATTTGATAAAGTTTTATAAATTGTCGATATGATTTACGTAAAGCCGCACGTTTAATCAGTTTATTTTTTATCATTTACGTTTATGATCAATCAATGTGATTTACAAAAAATCATGCATTTAATCATTTATTTTTTATTGCTCAAGTTCACGACTATTATTATTATTATTATTATTATTATTATTATTATTATTACCGATACTATTTGACAAAATTCCTAATTAACAAAAGGTCGCATGCTAATTCAATTATTTTTTTTTGTCATCCACGTTTACAATTAGGGGTGAGCACGAGGCTCGGCCCCGGCTAAAACTAGGACCAGACCCGTTTGAAGCTCAATATAGGAACTGAGGACTGGCCCGCATGTATGAACGTCGGTGTCGGGTAGGTACCGGTACTGGTGTCGGGTATTCGGTACCGGACTCGGGTAGAACCGGCACAAAATTTGGGTGTTTTGTCGTTTGTTATTACGTTTACGAGTGAAAAAACAACCCGCCCGCATGTATTAGTAACAAAAAAAAAAAATCGTCTACCAAGTGTTACAAGTTCTTATATATAAGGTATAGTGGGACTTACGTACCAAAAATGAAAGAAATAAAAGAAGATGGGTAGCATGGCTTTGAATATTGATATAGTTATGTTTGTAATTTTGTGATTATTTGGCGAACTTTTGAAGCAAGATGTAAAGTGGAAAACACCCATTAATTCCCCTAAAAGTCCATTTCCAAGCATTGCTCCTTCATATACAGATTATGTCTCAAATCCTCCTGTTATTGCCCCAAAAGGACTACCAAGATACAGAGGTGCAAATTTATTGACAAAAACTAAAATGTTGAGAATCAAACATGCATAAGTGACACAAATATTAAAGTGTCAATAACACAACCAAATAAAATGTCAAAAATTAAAGTGCCAAAATATCAATGTATATTTCAAAGTTCAAACAAACCAATTTAAACTTCAACCGATGTTGTCCCTTTTCCACTCTCACCCATCTTTAATGCTGTTTCAATCTCTATAAATACAAAAATAAAATATGGTTAGTTTTAAATGTAATAACTAAAGTACTACAACATACATTATTTTGGAAATTGAAAACTAGTACCCAAAAGAACATCATCATCTTTAAACATGATAATTGATTTTACCGGTTAGCTTTGACGATCCCTTGCTATTTAATTAATCATAAAAAAAAAAACAAAATTCCAAATACAATTGAATGTCAATAAATACGGTACAAAAAAAAGCAAAGAGACTAAGATAACTTACAAGAGTATCATCATTATCAACATCTTCAACCCAATTGTCAACTTGCTCCTGATTTTTTTTTCTGCGATTCACTTCCATTAGCGTGGGACTGTAGGGGTGAGCCGATGAGGGATTGAAGGGTTTTGTGGGGGTTTTTTTGTATGTCGATCGGCTCTATGGGGTGATCAGATTTTATCCCTAAACATTAGCCGTATATGGAAGTGATTACAAGATCACGTAATCGGATATGTGAATTAGGTCTAAGTTTCTAACTTTCTTTATTAACGGATGAGCCGGTTTTTTTACACAAAACCGAATGGACCGGAACCAGCTAGCACCGGGACCGAATTGTGTAAAAATAGCTAACTGGGACCGGGACCGACTGGTAACACCGGTCTGGTTTCAGCACCGGGTCCACTTCGGGACCGGTCCGGTTCGGTTAATTCGGGCCTCGCGCTCACCCCTATTTACAATTGTAATTGTTGTATTTTTTTCATCATGATTATAGTTTTAACCTGGCTAGTTATAAAAAATGAATAAAAAATAAAATGAATAGTTATTATTTCGAAACGGACAATTATTATTTCGAAATGGTTAAATAACAAAAGAGGGAATACCCTAACCCTGGGAACCGGGGCTAGCTAACGTAATTCGTCGAGTGGGAACCGGGGCCTGGCTAACGTAATTCGTCGAGTTCAATCCAAGGGGCGTCCGCTAAAAGAATTTTTTTTTTTTGACACGATAAGCACATCTTCTCGATCGGCGAATAAATCTCCCATTGCTAGCATATACTGTAATCGACGTCCCAGATAGTTTTTTTTTTTTTTTTTAGAACGGTAAATCTATCCTACTCCTACTCCTAAACTACTCCTTGTTATGTTAGTGTCAGGGTTTGAACCCATGACCTCCTTGTTAGAATATCACATTGTTAGCCAAGTGGACTAGCCCCAACTTGTGTCCCAGATAGTTAATAAAAAATTATACGTGTATTACTATTATTTATTTTATTGTTAATAAAAATATTATAATATAAAAAGATAATAATATATAATAATGATATCTAAAAAAAATAAAAGAACAAAATATAAAGAATGACAAAAAAACAAAATAGCAAAAAAAAAAAAAAGAACAAAAAAAAAATACCAAGAATAACCAAAAAAATAAAATAAAATACACCAAGTACTTAGGAAAGGTACGTAAAAATTCCTTTTTGAAATCCTATAAAAACAATAGTAGAATCCAAATGCCCTTCTATTTTCTTTTTTATTGTTACCCTTTTTAGATGTACACAAAATTTCCGCTCCTGGAGCGGGATAGACCTCCTTGTTTTACACTGGACATAGAAATCAACGGCTACCATAGAACCATATTGGACTCCTTTTGAGAGAAGGAAAAAGAACGTGTACTCGGTGGGAAGAGTGGACCCGCCATTTCTAGCAATTTTAGAGTCTAGAGTTTGCATTAATCACTACTATGAAATATATCTATTGTTTTATCGAAGAACTTGAGTCAAAAGTTTGATTAAATGCGTGTCCATCAAATCAAATCAAGTTTGAAGTTGGATTAGTTAATAAAAGTGCGACTCGACAGAGAAACTTAATTCTCATGAAGCAAACTTGTTAGTATTGCAATATGCCTCAAAAGTCTACATACACAGGAAATGCGTTGTAGGTTCGTTTATTTATTCTAACATGCATCAAACGAAACAACCTCTTCATTTTTTACATGGAAGTCGATCCTAGTCAACAACCTCCAACACTTTTTATTCTCAAGCAACCGTCCACCACGAACTCAATCTCTGGGCGGCCTGCCCCTAGATGACATTGAACCAGGGCTGAACATAACAGTTTCATCCCTGTTGTACTTGAGCCTCTGCGCCTCTTCCCTCGACATCTGGTATGCATTTGTTAGGACATCCACCGGCAACGCCCTTATGGCGGAGGTTTTTCCGGCCAAGGTGTTGATCATCGCATTGTCGTTGGTCCTGAAGGCGATCCACCTACATCCTTGTTCGCCCGCTTGTTTCACCACCGCGAAATTTTGTGGTACCACCACCAGCTGGCGTTCCTGGATCTGGTCATCGAACACGGCTTGTCCTTCGTGGTTCACTATCTGCATCCTCATGTTCCCGTTCGTCACGTAGATTATGTTGTGGGCATTCATTATCCAGTGTGGTGCCATTATAGCGTTCTGAAAAAGAAAACCAATATTGGTTTAAGATCGGTATATGATATCTGATTCTACCAAAGTTTCAGTTTCTTACCCTGTGGAGAACACCTCGCTCGGCGCTGAGTTGAAGAAGCCGGAGAATGGGTAACTTGAAACTGTTGAGATGGTTGCAGTGGCCAGCTTCTGGGTTGTAGACATCGGCTTGGGACACGTCATCTATGTTTGCTCTGACTTTCATCGAGCAAATGGTCTCCTCGAAACCGTTATCGCGACCACGTCCACGTCCGCCTTGTTGACCTTGCCATTGCTCTTGGCGCCTCATCGACGGACTCACGACCTGAAGGCCTCTTTCCACCCTGACAATGTGACCCCTCCGGTCATCTTCACATCGGAGCATCTCAGCGGTCTCTCTGTCTACATTAAACGCCTCGGCAAGAACTTCCACATCGAATCCTTGGAAAATGTTGTTAGAACCCGCTTCTTGTGATTGGCCTTGTTGACGCCTACCCCACGATCTTTGTTGTCGTCCTTGTTGCTGTTGTCGTCCTTGTTGCTGCTGTCCTTGTTGTGAGTTTCCGGCGAGAAAGAATCTCTGCAAGATGAAAGCTCTAAAATGATCAACAATGGCGATAAATCTTGAACCTTTTTTATGTCGTGTGTGCAAGAAATCTACTTACTCTATGATATTGATCGAGCTGGTTTGCGAAGTTGGTGCTGTCAAGCAGAACAATAAGAACAAGATCGTCTTGTCCATTGTTGTAGATCCAGTGTGCAGCTCCCGAAGGGATGGCAACCATATCCCCTTGATGGAATTCCTGGATTTTCTGGTGGCGATCTTGTAAAGATTGCCCACCTTGACGTCCTTGAAATTGCTGTTGCGATTCTTCATACGTCTCCGGGCAACCAGGCAACATCATTCCTTGGTAACCATTACCTATCACAAACAAAAGGTTAAAACCCGTGAATGGATCTAGCGTACTGCTTTTGTCATAAGTTTAAATACGTACCTTGTTCGACGTAGAAGAGGATAGGGGCGTTAGTGTACGATGGCAAGAGCAAGCCTTGCGGTTGTATCTGGTGGCGGATGACCTCCACGCCGGCGCACTGGAATTGCTGGTCATTTGAATCGAAGAACTCGGTAAATCCGGCTTCTGATTCAATACGTTCTCTAGGCTCGACAGCATTGATTCTTTGAATCTGGCACTCGTTTTGCTGTTGGAAGGCTAGGCAGCCATGGAAGAGCAGAAGAAAGCTTAAAGACAGAAAGAGCTTAGCCATGGGAGTGCTTATTGGTGTGGTGGAGTGATGGTGGCGATGAGTGTGGTGGTGGAATTTAAGGGGGTGGAGGGAGGCTGAGGGTTTGACACATATTCTATTGATGTCAGAAGAAACGAAGCCAAGTTGCAGCTTGCATGGCATGGATGGCCGTGGGGATAACACCTCAGGCCGGTGGGTGGGTTCTGGTTTTCCACATCAAACGGTGGTACCTCGTGTCTTTATTTGCACTTGTCATTTGGTTTTTGAACGAGCTTCACTTGAATACGCAATCCGCTATTATAGTTTATGTATGTATATTCGAATAATTCTATGGTAGCAGTTGCCATTTCCGTATAGAAAAATTAATGTTGTTAGATACAATACCATGTACGAAAAGAATGCCTGATAAGTGATGTCCGTCCCTTTACGTTCAAATTTGTTTCAAATTTGTATCCAATTAATGTCTTTATATAGTTTTTGATAAAAATTCCGACGAAAGCTCGTTTACTAGGAAAACGATAGAATTTCCGATGCCATGATGGTGTTACACAAGCAAACATCTATGTTTAATGATATATTTTGTGAATTTCATATTCTAATATGTAAAATCAAAATTACAGTATGTGAATGTCACATTGTTATATGCAAATTAATTTGATGTCATTATACATGAATAATATTTTTAAGGAGTATTCCCATTAAGTAGTTGTATCTGGACGTGGTCCCCAATTTCAATATTAAAACAAATATATTTAATAATATACGAACTATGACATGTACTAATTTTATATATAAAAAATTGTATTTCATAAAAAATATGATCTTTTTTAAAATCTGAAGGATTTACGACACAGATAAATATATGTCGTAAACTTGTGCCACCTTTTATAGAATTTACGACATATAAAAATATATAGCATGCTTTAGTGTTATAATAAAAAAGAAACATAGAGTACACTTGAAAATTATGTATGCCATCTTTAAAACTTTTCGTCTTCTTTCAAGTATCTCCCTCCTCGATACGTTCTCGTTTCTAGCTTCAGCCATCACAGGAAGACGGATGACGAGAGTTCTGTGTTCTCAAATTGCATACCATTTTCTTACTCATAAGGGGTACCCATCACGTTCAGAGTCGGTGATTTAGGGAAACACGACTCCTCACGCCTCACTAAGGTACGTGTTCACTGAAGCACTAGGTCGATTTAGGGAAATGCATGAGTCGTTGGTACCATATTGTTTTTAAGTGTCCATTAGAAATAATAATCAAACTTGAATGATGTGACATTTCTGAACTAGCACGATTTTCCATATTTTACTGTTAACTGTTCACATGTTGATGATTTTAGTGTCTAGTATGTGTTTGATTAAGGGATATACATAAACAACATGTAGGTTAAGAACATTGGATTTATGAAAACCAAATCATGTTGATGATTTTGGTGTCTAGTATTGATTGGTTTTCGTATCTATGAGAATCCCCCTCCCTTTGTAGGTAAAAATTCTAGCTTTGAATCCAAATTTCAAAATCAAGATTGATCGCTCTTTTGGATAGTATTGATTGATTGCTTTGAATTGTGAGAACCAAAATAAAAAATTTCTCCATTCTTGATTTATGTACTTGTAAGGTGACCCAATGATGGTTGTAATGCTATGGAAGGTGACCCGGAATAAAATCATATTTTACAAATATAGGGTAAGAAATAATGATTACAAAATGAAAGAACAAAACTCATGGATGCCGAGTTGATAGTGTGAGAATAGTGTTAGGTGGGTTTTTTGGTTGGTGAAGATTTTTCTTCAAAGGTAGGTGAGAGCTTGATTTCTAATTCTATGTTCACATTAATTTAAGAATATTATATACATTCTCAAATGTATATAAATAGGTGATTTTAGTTGTAGAGAAATGCACCACAACACACAATACATGTAAAGGATTGAGTGTGTATCTCTTGTAATCTCCTCAGTCAAATAAAATCTAGTTGTAGCCCGTGGACGTAGGATTTGCACCGAATCCGAACCACGTAAAAATCCTTGTGTTCTTCTTGCTTTATTTTCGTGAGTTTGTGTGTGTGTGATAGTGTTTCCGCTGCGTGTACCCTGTCTGATTCCTAACAACTGGTATCAGAGCTTTGGGTTTCGGAGGAGGTCTCGATTTTAGAAATTAGAGTATGCTCTGTGGTTGCAGTTTTGTCTGATCTTCCACATCAGAAACTAATTTCTATTAATCGTATTAAAGGTGTCTTGGTACTTTGAAGGGTACTGTTCTGTCACACACTAGTACACTGAACGAACCGATCAGGTCCGTGCCATTGTTGTGTCTGTTTCGTTGTCTCAATTTGTTTCTTGTTTGTCGTAATGGCTGAAGACAAGGTTGTAATTGAGAAGTTCGACGGTTCTGATTTTAGTTGGTGGAAAATGCAAATAGAAGCATTGCTATGTCAGAAAGACTTGGATGTGGTACTTGGAGACAAACCGGAGAAAATGGAAAAAGCTGCTGAAGATGTTTGGAACTCAAAGAACAAGAAAGCTAGGGCGGTTATTACATTGTCGTTGTCAAAGAGCGTTGCTTTCAATATCATGAATCAAACCACGGCACGTGGTATGATGGATGCTCTGACGAACATGTATGAGAAACCGTCGGCGGCTAACAAGGTGTTCTTGATGAGGGAGTTATTCACTACAAGGATGAATGAGGAAAGTTCTGTTACTGTTCACATTAACAATCTAAATTCAATTCTGTCCAGATTATCATCTGTGGGAATTAAATTTGATAATGAAACTCAAGCTGCACTGCTGCTAGCTTCACTACCTGATAGTTGGTCCGGAACAGTTACGGCTGTTACTAGCTCCGTGGGAGCTAGTGGTATGACTTTTGAAGGGGTTAGAGACTTGGTTTTGGGCGAGGATATCAGACGCAAAAATCAAGGTGGATCATCTTCTTCTGCGTTATTGAATATGGACAGAGGTAGAAGGAATAATAGGAACAGTGGGAGCCGAGGAAGAAGTTCTTCTAGAACTAGGAAGAATGTGAAGTGCTGGAACTGCCAAGAGGTGGGACATGTTAAGAGTCATTGTCCAAAGAAAGAATTGAACATTGCTGGTGCCGAGAGTGTGTCTGAGGATGATGCACTGATACTAAGTATGGAAAGTTCTGTAGACTCTTGGGTCATGGATTCAGGGGTTTCGTTTCACGCCATGGACAACGGAGAAACGATGGTGAATCTAAAAGAAGGAGATTTTGGGAAGGTACGGTTAGCAAATGACGAGATGCTTCAAGTAACGGGCATAGGAGATATTGATCTGGTTACTTCATTGGGAACTACATGGAACCTGAAGAATGTCAGGGTGATTCCGGAGCTGAAGAAGAAATTGATTTCTGTTGGTCAGCTGGATAAACAAGGACTGGAAGTAAGGTTTGGTGGTGGTAAATGGAAGGTGGTCAATGGTAATTCGGTGATTGCTCAAGGTATGAAGCGTGGGTCATTATATACGGTTGAGGTACCTGCTGAGGGAAGTATGACCGTCCCCGTTAAGCATGACAAAATCTGGTTCGCTAAATCTAGTGCTAAGAGAGTTCATTTTGCAAACATGAATTCTGGAGCCAAGGATATGTTAGCTGAACGAGTCGGAAAGTCTAAACCATTCAGGGGATTTTGTGACAGTGGGAGCATGGGGTGTGTTCCGGGTACAGTTACAAAGAGCCGTTGGGTTTTGAAGACTAAGACTGAAAAATTCTCTCCTGTTGGAAGTTTGCAAAGTTTGGAGAGTGTTAGTGGTCCTCGGTGTATCTCTGGAGCTGGTGGAGTGTCCAAACCGGTTGAGACAGAGGATGAGTCAGCGGTGGGATTAGCCACGGCTGAGTTGAAGCTAGTGGGAGCTTCAACTGGCCCTTCTAGTACTTGAAGATGAGGGGCGGCTACAACTAAGGGAAAATTTGACTAAGTTTTAGCTTGTTCTTGGGAACTGAAAGCTTGGAAGACTTGTTATGTTAGGAGCTTAATGAGAGATGTTAAAAATCTTCAAGTGGGAGATTGTTAGGTGGGTTTTTTGGTTGGTGAAGATTTTTCTTCAAAGGTAGGTGAGAGCTTGATTTCTAATTCTATGTTCACATTAATTTAAGAATATTATATACATTCTCAAATGTATATAAATAGGTGATTTTAGTTGTAGAGAAATGCACCACAACACACAATACATGTAAAGGATTGAGTGTGTATCTCTTGTAATCTCCTCAGTCAAATAAAATCTAGTTGTAGCCCGTGGACGTAGGATTTGCACCGAATCCGAACCACGTAAAAATCCTTGTGTTCTTCTTGCTTTATTTTCGTGAGTTTGTGTGTGTGTGATAGTGTTTCCGCTGCGTGTACCCTGTCTGATTCCTAACAAATAGTTTCAACTATTTTCAAAAAAATTAAATTTTCTATTAAAATGGCAAAAGTTTCAGGCCTAAAATACTGATGTTATAGAAAAAACCCATGAACCATGTATATTTCAATATATGTTGCTCATCTTTGCTTCACTTTGAACCACAGCTTGCTTGTAGTCCATGACAAGATTCACACTACACAGAGAGTCCTTTGTCCAAATTGGTCCCATCTTGAATTCAACTAATCATTTCTTCACTGATTCACTTAAAATATGCACCGAATCTTTCCAATATAATCCCAAAGCATGCACCAAGATTTGGATCCCCCCTACAACACATCAAAACCCGAATGAATACCGCAAAAATATCTCATTAATAGAAAAACTTCAAATTATAAAGCTAAAAGGACATACAAATACATGAAATAAACATACGAAAAGGTTATTATTTACATTATTATTATAATAATTACTATTATTATAATTATTAGCTTATTATTATTATTATTATTATTATCATTATTATTTAAAAAACATTAAGACAAAAATTAAAATAAATAATTTAATAAAATATAAATGTATTTTATTCATAACTATGAAATATAATAATTCTTGGAATATTGCGATAATTGTGTGGGGGGATTCGGTGGAATGCATGCATTCAGTTAGACACTATATATGGTTTCTCATCCAGTGGAACTTTGTGATTTGTGGTTACTTTGTAATGACAAAATAGTAGCCATTGGATACACTCCTTGTAAATCAAAATATACGAAAAATATTGTTTCATTTGTCTGTAGTTTGATTTTTTTTTTTGTGAAATTTGTTGTACGAGTCTGAATATTTTTTGTTATGATGATTTTTTTTGTTTTTTTAATTTTTCAACCAGTATAACACACGGATTAATAACCTAGTTACATATAGACAAGGCGAAAACCATTTTAGCTATTTAAACTTAACACCGCTATATTATATAAATCAATTTTTGTTATTGCATATAAACAAGGGTTTCGTTGCCTCTTAGGCTATGGGGTGTGCAATACAACCAAGACCACCGCCACGTCACCAAGACATCCCGCCACATCACCAAGACATCGCAGGACACACCCAAGAAAATGTCCAATAGTCCTAGACCTCCTTTTTTATTTCCACATCACTTTTTTTAATTAAAAAGCAATTGTTTTTTTAATTGCCCAAGAAAAGCATTTCGGCGTTCGGGAAATGTCTTCATGAAAACGCGGGAGCACGCAATCCATGGAGAGGGGGGTGGGGGCGGTGTACCCGCTAGTCTTAGTAATAAGATTGTCTTTTGATTTTAAAAGCTTTCTTAAAAGACTAATATAGATGCAATTTGCCGTTAAAACTTAAAGCATGCAATATAAGCAAAATTGAAAGGGTCTTAAGGTTTTATTACTTATGCACCATTATACAGCTCTGTTACATCTTTTATTCTTCAACCCCTAACTCACTGCATACATTTCGCTTATTTAAGCCGAAGCCCTCCCCTGGCTCCTAGAATAAGAGCTAGGGCTAAACAAAAGCGACTCTTGCTGGCTGAACTTTAGTCTCTGAGCGTCGTTTCTTGACAACTGATACGCATTGGCCACCACATCGACGGGCAAGCTCCTGATCGCCGATACACGACCGGCAAGATTAGCTATCATCGCATTGTCATTAGTCTTGAAAGAAATCCACCTAGACCCTTGTTCACCGGCTCTCTTAATCACTGCAAAGTTCTGTGGGATCACAACCACCTGTCCCTCCCGGAGCTCATCGTCGAAAACTGACTCTCCCGCATTGTTCACGATCTGTACCCTCATGCTTCCGTCAGTGAGGTACAATAGATTATGGGCGTTTAATGTCCAGTGTGGTGACTGAATTGCATTTCTGTGAAGTTCGCCTCTCTCGGCGCTTAGTTGGAGTTGCCGGAGAATGGGGAATTTGAAGCTGTTGAGGTTTGATATTCGGCCGGCTTCTGGGTTTGCAAAATCGGCATGGGTGGGGTTATCGATGTTTTCCCTTAGCTTCAAACTGCAAATTGTTTCTTCGAAACCGTTGCTCCATCCACCTTCACGTCTGCCTTGACGTCTACCCTGTTCTTGTTCTTGCTCGGTATGCGATGGCCGGATAATTCGAAGCTCTTGTTCGACGTTAACGATGTGACCTCTTTGGTCTCTTTGTCCTTGAAGCCTCTCGGCGGTCTCCCTGTCGACGTTGAAGGCTTCTTCTAAGAACTCGACGTCGAAACCGTTGAAGATATTGCCGGCATTGGCGTAGGGTTGCTCCTGGTGGGTCTGACCTTGTTGTTGTCTGCGTGGTTGTCTTTGTCCTTGTTGTTGTCTGCTTTGACTTTGAGGGTTCCCGGCAAGGAAGAATCTCTGAAAGGTTCATAAGATCGAATCGTTTAGTTCCAAATTTTGTAATTACGTTTATAATTAATTGATTATTAATGGTAACCGAATGTATCTACCCTGTGACTTTGATCAAGCTGGTTGGCGTTGTTCTGAGTGTCGAAGAAGACGACGGCAACAAGTTCACTATCGCCGTCATTGTAAATCCAGTGAGCTGCTCCGGCGGGAATGGCAACAACATCCCCTTGCTTCAGGTTCTGTACTCTCTGATGACGATCTTGCTGTAACCCTTGAAACCTCTCTCCTCTGCGTTGACTCTGACCGGAAAACTGTTGTTCCTGCGAAGATTCAAAGGTTTCCGGACATCCCGGTAATACAACCCCTTGTACACCCCTACCTGTATAGATCAGATGAACAAGTCAACAACGTACCGATTAATCCCTTTTGTTGAATTCGAAGTCCGGAAAGGAAATATATATCACCTCTTTCGATGAAGGACAAGAGAGGGGTGTTGACGTAGGACGGCAAAAGAAGTCCACCAGGTTGAATCCGGTGTCGGAGAAACTCAACGCCGGCACACTGGAATTGCTGCTCGTCTGCGTTCCAGTACTCAGTGACACCAGCTTCAGCTTGGATCCTATCGTACGGCTCAAGAGCATCGATTCTTCCAATCTGGCACTGGTTTTGCGGCAGTTGCTGTTGTTGCTGGCGGCGTGCGAGGCATGTAGAGAAGAGTAGAAGCAAAGAGAGAAGCAAAGAAGCTTTGGAGGCCATGGCGACTGGAGAGTGTGTGGAGAATGGAGAGCGAGAGGTTGGCTTTTATGGAGGATGAAGGCGTAGGAGAGAGTGACATGTAAGAGGGAATGGCATGGAAAGAAGAACACATGGAGGTAAAAGAGTATACATGTGTACAAGTGAGTGAGTGGAGATCCTGCGCAAGAGGTACAAGTGTGTTTGTATATGGATCGTCGTCATCATCATCATGATGACAAGTTGAACGGTGACGAACAATCACTAGGAAGTAAACTAGATACATTCTATGTTTTAGATACCTTTTTACTTATTGTGATCGGTAAAATTAAATAATCGAATCGAGATTAGACCAAATTGGATCACAACGGATTGTCTTGCGTTCATATCCGTGGGTAATATTTGAGTGATGAGTGTTATCAACGGTTTTTCTAGGGACCGTAATCTGTGAGTAATTTTTTCTTAAATATTTACACACGGATTATCCACAGATTATCTATGAATTTTTACCCACGGATTATCCACAACAATTATTACACATGGATTTACCATAGATATTTTACCCATGGATTATCCACAACATGTTTACCCTCGGATTATCCACTGGTTTTTACCCACGGATTTACCACGAATATTATACCCGCGAATTATCTATGATAAGTTACCCATGGATTATCCACAGATTATTTTACCCACGGATTACTCACAGTTCTCCACAAAAAATTTGCCGGGGATTCCGTAGATAATCTGTGGGTAACAAAACAGATTTTTTTAAAATCATTTAAAATTTAGAGAAAATCCAAATTTTTTATAATTGATACAAAAAAATCTAACATGGAAAACCAAAAATATTTTTGGAATATCGACCATAAATCTAAAAAGTTTCAAATACAATAACTACAAACGTAAAACTAATTATTTTCTCCATCGCTTTGCATGAATTTGTTCCAAGGTTCTTCCATAGTTTTTTTACATAAGATGGACTCCTCACATTCTTTTCGAATTTGTTCTAATTCTTGTTGATAACGGGCTTCAGACTCCTCACGTTGTTGTTGATGACGGGCTTTAGACTCACGTTCTTGTTGTTGACGTGCTTCAAACTCCTCGAGTCGGGTTCGCAACTCACGTATCTAAAAAAATGTTAAAACAAACAATATAATTAATAAAGAATATAGAAAAAACCAATGTAGTTACTCATTTTTACCAAAAAAATGATAAATGAAACAATAATAAGAATGTTTGTACTCGTTTTACCAAAAAAAAAATCAAAAATATATTTATTAAATATATCTATTTTTATCCAAAACGTCAACAAAGTTTACTAATTTTAGCAATATAGACAATATATACTTAGATTCATCATCGACAATAACAACATATTTACATTCTATATATGTATTAGCAACATATTTACATTTAGAAACATGCTTTTCTCATAACACATCACAAAATTAATATAATAAGTTAACAAACATAAACATATAAATTTACCACTTTGTCAATTTAATAAATCCTAGCATACCACTTTAACACTTTGACAAACCAAAACATATGTATAACTTTAACAATTTCACAATAAAGCAAACATACCGCTTTAATAATTTAATAAAACCTAATAATACAACTTTAACAATTTAACAAACAAAAACACGCCACTATAACAAATTATCAAACCAAAAGAAATTATTAAATTATACATGTTATTGAGATTGGGTGTAATCCATAGAGGATGTACCACAATAAGATGCCCCTGTCACAGCGAAATAAAGACTGAGCTTCTTACCCCAAAAACACATCTCTTCTTTCTCCCGCCCACACTATGCTCCTACAATCCAACATCACCAAGCGGACGTTGAGTGAGGCCATCACCATACTTATCCTCCATTCCCTTTCGATACTTATCCTACAATTGACCAAAATAATACGATCGTTATTATAATGAAGACGGAGAAAATACATCAAACAAAAAATCCAAGATGGAAAAAATATAACTTACAGTACTATCTTAGGCTTGTGGGTAATGAACTCTAGTTGTTGGCTGTCACTTGATTCCTCTTCAGACACTAACTTCGCCTTTGAACTTGCGTTGAGATGTGTCATCAAATAAACTGTCTTCGATGGAGGTTGTTGCCCGTTATTCTCCTTTTTCTACAAAAAGAACACAACATAATTTATCTTAAAAGGAAAAAATTAATAAAGTTTATAAATATGGTTAGTTTACTAGCTTAATGTGATGTTGTCCCGTGCTAATGGATCCACTAGTATGCTTGGACTTGGAACCATCCACCATGGAGTTACGATTGATGCTTCCACTCTCAGACCTCCTAGTCCAAGCAGTACTGTTCCATACCTGTTTAGGAAAAAGTAGTAAAAATATAGGTTCTTATGTAAAATATTAGACAATAAAAATAATAGATTAAACAATAATGTATTAATTTAGTTACATCACACAACTCATTCCACAGCTCTCGACGGATCCATTCAGGAGGATAGTCACACATCGACATGTCAAACTTTCCTGGAAAGATATGTCCAGCTTCTCTAGCGGTCTATGTTGCTTTTTTCTAGCAGTCCCGGTAACTCCCTAAAATTCCTTTTAAGAACATTTACAAAGCCGTCATGGATATTGGCTTCCTCCGAGTCTCACCACTGATATAGGCTATATACAGAATAAAATTGTAAAGTTAAATATGCACACTTAAACAAATAATGATAATTTTTAGAGAGTATTAATACATTCCCTAAAACGGTCAAACATACGCGTACGAGTGTCACTGTCAACATTAGGCCATGTAGACTAAGGATGAATATAGAACATACGTAGGATCAACGTGATCTGACGAGTCACTACAGAATCGCTAAACCTACAAAATTAAAATAACAAAATAAGTATTTTATAACATTAACAATCAACATACTTTATACAAATAAAGAAGAAGGTAAACCTTTGCCTGCCCGCTCGATAAATTTCCTCTGAGATGGATCAATCGGAGGAGTATTTGTTGTGTGGAGCTGGGAACGACATCGGAAGTAGAGTCGGCCAGGTTTTGTTGTGCTAGTTTCATTCGAGTTTTGGGCGTGCGGGGTCTGTCCGACGATGTCTTTGGTTGTGGAGTCGTAGTAGTTGGTTGGTTCTCTTCGCGTGTTAGGATATCAGGTTGAGTGTGTGTATGCATGTTTAGTTGCCAGGAATTGCATGAGGATGCAGTTGGATTTTGCCAACACTGTGGTGTCGTCGGAAGGATGAAGCCCTTAGTACTATCCTTAGATATTGGATCTTTCGTTTGATGTAGTGCTATTGATTAGGTTGGTTTAATCGTTGGGGTCCTATAGTTAAATTTAGTGAAAGGCGAGTATGGTCGCTGGCGGGATTCTTTCTGAGCATGTTGTGTTTCGAAAATTGTGGTTAGTTGTTCCAATTCGGGTTTAGTAATAACAGTGGCGCGTGCGGTAGATCAATCGGGAAGGTGTGAGCAATGGAATGGTTGGTAGCGTGCTCGTTTGTTCGGCAGCAAAAGCACCTCAATTCTTCAACATTGCAAATGCTAGGCTCAGTTCTAATAGTTTCTCTCTTAGGAAGATGGAGCGGTCGCGTAGAAAGCGTTGGGAATTAGTGGAGGTTCTAGGCAGTGCGATAAGGATCCAACCAGTCTGGAAAGTGGTTGAAAGTTTGAATCTCTTTGATTCTGGAGTTGGTTTTGATCATCGAGATGTGGTTGGGTATCTCCTTGGGGAGGTTATATATGCATGGAAGTCGGGATGATATCCGGTAAGGAGCTGTTATGTTGTCTGATCGGTAAATGAGCTGTTATGTTGTCTGATTGGTGAAGGATCGAGGAGTGGTTGTGATTCCTATTCCAATGTGTCTCGGGTTAATCTTTGATTTTTGGGAGGTGAGCAAGTCCTGTAGTTTGGAAGGATGTAAGGTTTTTAGGTGCGTTAAGGTTTGCGAGGCCTTTGGTTTTGGCCGTTGGTTTTGGGTGGTGGTTTTCGGTTAGACCTGTTTGGTTTGGTGTGTGTTAGGAATCGGGTGTAGCGGCCCTGTGATAGAGAATTAAGTGATATTTGTTTCTTGAGTTTGCTGCAGTTGGTTGGATAGTTGGCCCTAAGATTGGAATCTAGAAATCGGGGTTAGTAAGGCTGTGAGTAGCCCTGCTGGCAGTTTGTTATGTGTTAGGTGTTGTTCTTGGTCGCCTGGTTAGTTCTCATGACTAAGTGAAACATAATGAATCGATGAAGGACTGTGAATTTAACAGTGAACTGGATGGATCGGAGAACCCAGGGATTTTTGTTACTGGACGCATCAGGGAGCCTGGATGTCCAGCCAGTGGGTAGGACGTGTCTGGGAAAAGCCTGAGAGTCCTTAGGTGGAAATTTGGTAGATATAGTCCGTTGGTTTGTGGTTATGTTGTGCGCAAGGTATTGGAACATCGTTGTATAGGTACTATTGGACAGAGTGTGTATGGGCTGATAGGCCGATAGTTGATGTTGTGAGGTTAACTTTTCTAGTGTTATTCCTTTGAATGTCTTTTGAGTTGGTACAAGTCAGACTTAGTATCGATGGGGCTTTGTAAGGATTTCTGGTGGTGTGTATCTGGAGTTTGTAGGTCGTCGTAGCTTAGGCGCGGAGTGGTTAGTGTGGTTCTCAAGCGTCAAGGTGTGAAGCTTGGTTGGGGGAGTCATCGACGGGTGTTCGTGATCATTTATTTGAGGTTGGTAGTGAGTTTTGCTGGTTTTTGGATTTCGGATGGGTAAAGGGTTGCAAGTGACTATGAATTTGAATGAGTTTGGGTGAGTAAGGAAAGGATTTCGAAAACAAAATCCCGTTAAGTGGGGGAGAGTTGTAAAACTCTGTTCCCGAAATGTCAAAGGTTACTTCCTTTATGGTATTGTCATTGGTTGGGAAGGATGAAGTTCACCACTTCATGTTTCCATCTACCTCCCTCTTTCTATCTTTCAATCACCATATAAACAACCCTCAAAAGATCCAACGTTGAGTAATTCCTAAAAGATTATTTGAAGATCTGCACAGAAGGTTACTCCCCTTTTTCGTTTGATACAAAGTCAAGGACTTTCTTTACTAGCTCTCTATATATGTTCATCATTCATGTGCTTTTCCTCTAATTTGAGTTGAATCTATTACTTTGCTTTGTTGGTGTTTAATTCTCGATTAATCATTTAGTTTCAAATGAATCTATTGCTTGACCCCATTGTTTTTCGATATATTGATTTTTAGTTGTTTTGGTTTTTATTGCTTTATTGTTTATGGATTTTGTTCCATTAGTTTCAATTATACCTTCTTGAAAGATAGAGATTAGAGACTCATGAAAATGTTACAAATTATCAAGTATACTTTATTACAGGAAACCATGATATTGACTATGTATCATATCACTGTCTTATGCCTCGTGCATTTAAACTAATAATTGGGTTATGTTTTAAAATAAAAATAATGATGTAACCAAATTTTGTTTTGTTTTGCAAGGTGCTTTAGCTATTAATACTTCTAGGTGTCCACTTTTTAAAGAACTTGATTCTTATTGTTGTATATGATAGCTTTAAAACTGAGGTATATATTTATTGAATCTTTTGTATTTATCTAATTGACTAATTTCATAAATTCTATTTGTTGGCTCACTTTTATTTCATACCACTTGTATGTATGTGTATCAGAGCCACCTTTTTGAGTAGTTGATGCTACTAGGTAAATATGAACATCATATTTCTCAAAGGATTGATATGCCACTTTATAATTCTTGAAGGATTGAACTAAAATATTATTTATTGGGCTTATGACAAGGCTGCCATCAAATACAACAAAAATGATGTTGTCACCAATTTTGATCCATAATTTCCAAAAGGACATGATGGTACTCTCTGTTTTGTTTGTTTTAGTGATGTATTAAAATTTTTTAATCAATGGTGGGTGTATGTTGTCTAGCAACCAACTTTGTATCATGATGTTGTAATTACCAGCCTACTTTGTAATGGTTTTTTTAAAAGATAATCATTTGAACCAAATGGAATTTGTGAAAAATTGATAATATGCCCGGTTGATTATTTAGGCCATGAACATACATTTGTTTTTAGCATCCTACAATGTAAACTGTTGTAATAATAACATCGTACTATAGATAAATGACAGAACCGGTCCATGACCTACTATGTTTTTTTTTTGTTTTTTATTTTACTTATGACATTAATTCTGGATTACTTAGAATACAAAAGCATTCCATATTTTTTAGTTTTGATTTGTTTTTTTGTTTGTGTTCTTAAACTTAGTCATTTTACCTTGTGTTTGGATTTTTTTTTATAACAACTACATCTTAATATATAATAAATCATTGCTGTTGTCATATTCTGAACATATCATATTATATAATTAAACAAAATATTTTTTTATTATATAAATTTTTTTAATTATCAACCATATAACATGCAAGTTTGTAACTTAGTTACTATATAAAATATTTTTTTCTTCTTTGCCCATTTATATACTTATTTAATCCCCGTAATTTTGATGCCTTCATGTTACGTTTTTTTTTTGGCTTCGTATTTTATGTTGTCACGCGGATAGAAATAAACCCTTATTTCCCCACGCATTCGGTCCCTGGCTTCACTTTTCCTCCGCTGTCTGCATCGGTTTTCTTCTATTCACGGCGTCCTTATTCTCGGCTATCCGGCGTGTTCTTGGTCCAGTTACGCTCTCGCCCTCTTCCGTCTTATCTTCATCATACTTGGCATCTGACTCTTCCATCTTTGCGATACAATAATCGAAGGTTTACTCGGTGGTTCCTTACGATTCCAAATCGATTTCACCGTCAAGATTTCCGGCTCTACTTCTGCTATACCTGTAGGTGGCGGTGATGGAAACACCAACCGCTGGGCTGCTCCCGCTCCCAGAAACGACTTCAGGTCAGGGTATAGCGGCGGCGGTGGTGGCGGTGTACGTGACGGCGGTGGTTGGAACAACAGGAGTGGCGGTTGGGACCGTCGACGAGACCGATGCCACCAAGTACCCAGTTTGATAGTCAGCTCTAGCTTCTTTCATTGTAGAAGCTGACCTGAGTTCTTTTAGTTTAAGGCCTAAAATAAGGCTGCTTTCTATCATTTACTCGGTAAGTTTTTCTTTTTGCTAAATTCCTTCACTTTTTCTCAAACATAATTTACGTTTGACTAAAACAAATAGGGGATTTTTGGGTTTGCTTTTCAACTCATGGTTCAAGCATGGTGTGTAAAAAGGAGAGGTCCAGTTTTTGTTGCTATGTTTCATCCAATAGGAATTGTGATCTCAACTTTCATTGGTGTCATCTTTAGGCGATGGTGTCTATCTTGGAAGGTAAAGATGTTTTCTTTTTTTTTTGTTTATTCTATTTGACATCAGATTTTGTGTATCTAAAGAAATTTTTTTGCAGTTTATTGGGATCAATTGTTGTTGCTCTTGGGTTTTACACTGTGATGTGGGGAAAACCTAAAGAAAAGATTGTGGTAGTTCACAATGGAGGAAGGTCAAAGTTCCAGAATGAAGACACACCTCTTTTGCAAAATGTTGTCGAGGAGCATATCACATAAAACAAATGTCAATTTTAAAAGATAGTTCACAATGATCTTAACTTGGGAAAAAAGTATATTCTTTATGTAAGGCCACATAGAAAACATTGTATTTTCATCCTATACATATTATAGCATCTTACTTTCATTCCTTTCTATTACAACGTTAAATGTACGCTTCTTTTTTCTTATTAAGGCACTTTACTTTGAAAGATCTACTCAATTATAGCATTGTATTTTCAAATTCTTTTTCTTATTTGACTTCCAATTTTTCAGGTTTTCTTTTTTGTTGACAAAGTGGCTGGATTTAGTGGCGGTCTGCCGCCGAACCTTCTAATTTGCTGCAAATGGAACCTGATTTAATTTCTATCTTTTGTTTTCCTTTATAAGAATTTCCAACCAAGTTTCTTTTGTTCTTGCAGCTTCATTCAGTTACTTTACCGGTCCTTGAAATCTTTCAAAAGGGGTTCAATTAAAGAGAGTTGCTTAGCTATTGAGGTTCTAGGTAATTTTTTCTCTTCAATTTAAATATTTTATTCTTCTTTATCCACTTTCGAAACATTTTTAAACCTTTTTACTCCATCAAGATTACTAGCTATCACCATTGGTTGTGGGGAAAAGAGTCATGAACTATATAAGGAAATAGCTCCGGTTCTTTTAGAAGCTCTCAACACTGAATCTCAACCACAAAAATTAAAATTACTATGCTTTTATATTCATATTATTTATTTAAATTCCTTAATTTACTTAATTCCTTACCTAATACATGTACTTTCTACACTTTTAGATAAAGATCGGGAATTGGGAGATGCATATACAGAAATCAAGGCATTGAAATACCAGGAGCATCTTAAAGAGAAGGCAGTGGAAGAGGTCATTTTTCATCATGATATTATTACCATTAACCTCTGTGTTATAAAGCATTCTTAAAAGATCTCTTGGCTGATAGTCTGTTACGTTTTTCCTGTTACAGCTAAATGAAGAGGTTAACGAAGTCGATGAAAAGCTTTAAAAAACCGAATTCCTTTTGGAAAGAAAGGTACCCAAACACCTTCTTCTTAAGTTTTTCTTGTCTATATTCAATCTTTCATATGCGTCGATGAAGCTATTATATGTGGTTGCAGAATTTAGAGATCAAGAAGATAAATATGAGAAAAAAAATTGCCTGCACAATTTGCTGCAGAAGCCGATATTCGAAGAGTTCATGCAGCTCAGAAAGATTATGAAATGCCTCCTAATGAAGCCATTATTACTCCATTGGAAGCAGAACTCAAATTGGTTAGAATGGAGGTAATAAAGACACTAAATTTACACCCCACTAAAAAGAAAAAAGAATAAAAAAAGAGTTTTTCTGATTTTGAATGAGATTTTTGGTGTATTAGGTATCAAAGTTGTAGGATGACAATAGAGCACGGGATCGTCTAATTAAATCTAAAGAAGCTGCTCTGTTGGATGCTGAGAGAAGTGGTGAAATATCCATGGCAAAAGCTTCCTTGGCTGATGATCTTCGAAACAAAAACCAGGAGCTCATGAAAAAAATTGTGATATGTCAGGTTAGATGCAACAAATAGCAACATACTTTCATTCCTTTATGTATTACAGCATCTTACTTTGATTTCTTTCTGTTACGAATACGACACTTTATTCTTAATTTAACCGGATAAATTCCCCATTGTAAATCTAATAGGAAGAAATGAAAGTAAGATGCTATAAAAAACAAATTATAATGTTTCAGGAGGAAAGGAGGAAACAAAATATTGGATAAAATGAACAGACAGAAAGTGTCACAGGTTGAAAAGCTGACTCAAACAGTTGGTGAACTTGAAGAAGCTGTTTTGGCAGGTAGACATGCTGCAAATGTTGTGCGTGATTATCAACGCAGGATGCAAGAAATAAATGTAACTGTTTTTCTTTTTGTGGAATTAACATTTCATATTAATATAACAATATAATAAATAAGTATGTTTTTAAAAACTTGCGTAGGAAGAAAAGAAAATCTTCGACCGTGAGCTTGCACGCGCTAAAATTTCTGCAAATCGAGATGATGTTGTAGTCGTAAATTACTGGAAAGATACTGACAAAAAAGTAGTGCCCTTAAAACAATGGCTGGAAGAAAGAAGAGTTTTCCAGGTACCCATTATATATAATTCGATAGCATTATCATACAAATTTTTTAAAAACATTATAAACAAATTTACAGAAGTACATTGCTATTTAGTGCATGTAATCCATGTGATCCAAATACAAAGCAATTTTCGTTGATGGTAGAGATCGGAGGTATTTGGCCCCCAAAAGGGATCTGATCCGTCCGTACATAGCACGGGTTACACGCTAGTTTAGTTTGAAAATAGGGTTTATGTACGCCACGTATACCCTTTAAACGACGCCTTGACACTTCCAAATGCGCAGTGTCTTTTCAAATCGGATCCACAGCGCTTCATATCCCGCGCCCTTCGTCTAGCCTTCCAGATATGCGACCGATTCTCTTTATTCAGCCGCATCTCCGACTTTCTCTCCGACACAAACCCTTGACGTTCCTTTCAGGATTGTTTTCTTTAATCTTGCTTTTCCAAGGGTTGGACCTTTGGATGAAGAAAGAAAAGAATGAGTAGAATGATGCCATCTCGATGTACACTGCTTCGATTCTCCACAGCCTCTATGCCCTGGGGATTTTCCCCCGCTTCTTAGGCAAGGGTGAGTTTTTTTCTTCCTCGGCTGCCACCGTTGTCCTCGGTCCTCCCTAGAAGAACCCTGATATCCAACACCGCTTCAATTATTTTCCCCATTTACTCCATGGTTCATTATTATCTCCGCTTGCAATCATAAAAAATGTCTGATTCGGTATGTACCACCATCGCTCACCTATTCTTTCTCTCTCTAAACCCTAACATCATACGGACTCTCTCTCTCTCTCTTTTTTTTTTTTTTTTTTTTTTTTTTTTTTTAACGAAAGGAATGGCAGAAGACGATCGTGCGATCGGTGGTTGGAATCAGATTCACATGATTCGACTTCAGCCTATACCTTCTTGTTTGTTTGGCAGACGAAGACCGTCCACCACCGCTTCCCCACTTTTGATCCTTTTTCGAGAGTCTTCTCTGGTATACTAAAGCTTCAACAGGCAAATTGATAATTCTAGGTTCTTTTTTATTTTCTGTTTCTTATTTTCATTGATCGTTGTTTTTTCTTCACTCCTACTTTTCTCTCTAAGCCTTGTGAAGCCCAACCTTTCGCCCCTTATTGTGCAATAGGCTTGGTCAAGGGCTGGTGATCATAGGCGATGCTGATTTTGGTCAGTAGACGGTAAAACTGATTCTTTTAGTTTTGATTTGTTCTTATTAGTTGAATAGCAAATCTGGATCATCAAATAAAATTACTTTTAATCTGTATGCTGATTATCATTAAATAAGATCAAGTGGTTTGTTTGTTGTCAACAAGTGACAAATACGTCTTTTAGTTGGTATCAATTAATTGAATTGCATGTCAAGTGTTTGATGGAATACCTTAATAAAACCAAGGCATATAGAAAACAGATACAAGGTTATGATTGTTCACAACAGCAAGGAATAATAAAAATGATCAGTCTCCTATCCACACAGTACAATGATGCAACATCAAAAGAAAGACAGTATATAGAATTATAGATATATCTATTTCACTTTTGTGTTATATGTCTTTGAGTACTTTAAAACCTAAGATGTCTCATATTGTTCTGGTGCTCTATTTATTTGTAGACAACTTTTGGTCTGAATACCCCTCGAAAGAGGCTTTCAGGTAGGCAAAAGTTATATGCAACCAGGTAGCTTTCTTCATCTTTATATAATTCATCTCATTTTCTCTTCAAATTTTAATTAAAGCTTAACTTGGTTTCAAGGCACAAAACCACTTTATTTTCTAAGAATTGAAGCTCTAGATCATATCATGGTCCCTCTGAAATTATGTTATTTTTTATTTTTCTCTTAAGTATATAGGTTAATAATGAGGAAAATATAGCTAAATGGAAAATCAGAAATTGATTTCTAACAGCGTTACTTTAGGTCATAAATGAAGTTAGGTTTAGTTTGTATTCTTATGTTAATTATAATTCTTCTTGCAGTTTTGATCACCTGTTTTGTTTTAGTTTGTTTATTTTTGAAAACTTTGATATTTGAATCTTTGTTTGTTCTTGAGATTACAAGGAAAAAGGAATAGGTATACACCTAATTTGTCTCCATTTTCTGTCTTTAGTTATCTTCATTGTTCTTATTTATTCAGCGGCTTTCTATCATGCAATTCGTAGCAAGAATCAAAAATTATTGTAGATGTTCAGTAGGTCAAATTCATGTTAACAAGTAATATATTCTTTATAATAGGTTTTACACTTTTACTAAACTTGCAGACATGAAAATATGACCTTACAATGCAATTCCCTAAATTAAATACAGCTTTATAATGTCTTCTTTTCCATTTATTTGTAGCATAAGTTAGTGTTTTTTTTTTTTTTTTCAGGGTTATCAATGATATATTTTCTGAAGTTGACAAACATATCGAGGGTGATTTAGTGAGAAATAAAAGAGTGCTCTACCTATCATCCATGACCATATCTCTTATTTTCATTCGGATAAGTCTGGCTTAGAGACCCAATTGCTGATGGGACAACAAACATTTGTGTTTGGAAATTGGAAGGGTAAAATCGCAGCAACTTGCCAGGGTGTGTTTTCTTGCATCCTAAATGATTCTATAATCCAAGGTAAAAGTTAATATTTTTTTGGGACATTTTTATTACACATACCTAGTAAATATATATCATTACTATATAAAAAAGGGGTTTTTCCTCCTTTCACCATTCATCTAGATGTATAGTTTACAAGATGCCATGTACTGTAACTGGAACGTCTCCATGCCATATGGAAGGGGTGTGACCGTTGTTGATTCCACACCTGTTCCGATTCCTTCTTCCCGATCTATTGATATTTATCAAACTGATGTACGCAACCCCACAGGTTTCTTCATCTTCAAAAACCCTCCAACTAATGCTCATAGTACGGTAATCGACACCGACATCGCCTGCACTTCAACTTTTTTCTTCTGCATTTACGTCTACACAGGGTTGTCAGAATGCCACATACTCGTCTTCTGAACGACGCAATCATACTTCAAGTTGGATACATACCGCTTCAACTTCGACGATTCCACTGATGTTCTGGATATTTCCGTCCGAATCATTAGATTAATGGGGGTACAATGTTACAGACGCAACACCCTCGTCCTTTTTCAACAGATATATTCATCACTCATTGTCTCTCTTCTGATCGCCTCCGACTTTCCCTCCAATAAGATCTTCGATCACAGCACCCAAAAGGAGATCCTGATTTTGCGTGGTGGGTTATTAGTTCTATGCACGGCTCTCTCTTCTGTCTCATCCTGACATCTTTCTGACAACCTCCACTTTTCTTCCTCTTCAATTGATTCTGTGATGGTGTTTTCTTTTGTTGGTTCCAAGAGTTTTCATCTTAGTTTAATTTCAGTTTCTTATGTCGGGGACCACTTTATTGTAATATAGGTGTCGATCTGTTGCGTATGTATGGTCAGAGTCGGCATATATCAAGAGAAATACGATGATTTTCAAGCGGATAATGTTCTTTTTGGAGGTACGTATCTAATTTTCACACATCTAGGGTTCTTGAGTTCAAAATTATTCGTGTGATCTGTTTGAAAGCATGAAATATTTTCAAACAACCGTCACCAAATTTGTTGCTTTTTTATTTGCACACCAACTGTTTGTATAAATGCTTATTTTAAAACTTCAGTGAACAATAAAGGGGAAACATGTTTCCATTTCAATTTTAGGAATTTGGTCACTGATTGGCTTTATACTATGATCATACGTAATTTCTGGGAGAGGATCAGGGACCCTCCTGCAGTAAAGAAACCAAAACAGGTAAAATTCTTGACCTTGTTTTTTCTCAAAATTTTCCTCTTCTATCAGATTCCTGTTTGACTGCAGATTTTTATTTTGAATCCCCTGGAGTAAGTGTGAAAAACAGTCACCATCTATATATTTGAAGAGGTTAATTTGTTCTTCTATATCAAATTTGGTCTTCTATTTTCTTATCAGTCTCCTATTCAGGTTTCATAATCCTCAATTTCAGTCTCGCCAACTTTATTGATTAAAGTCTGATGTGTCCTACTTTTTTTTGGTTATATTAAAATATAACTAAACACGAATATATATATATATATATATATATATATATATATATATATATATATATATATATATATTTCTTGAACTTTTGGTGCAAACCCACTTAAAATATTGATGGGTTTTTGAATTTATTATCCGGATTTCTGTTTAGTTTTGAGTTACAAATAATCTTGGATTTCCTGATGACGTTCTCTGTAGAAGAAGCAGACCATCACGTTTGCTGGCAAAAAGCAATACTTTATATTTGATATTCGCAAATTGATTAATACATTTTGTGTAGTTTCTTCAGGTTATATATATTTTTTTAAATAATCATGTTATTTGTAAGCTTGAAATTTGGCACATCTATGCATATTTTTCTGGTTAACAAGGGAAAAAATGTTTGGAATTAAGTTTTATGGTACTTATTATGGAATCATGAGATCCATGAGTCAAAGGATTAAGTGAATTCCAAGGGAATTCTACTGGTTGCTCATTTGTAACCAATAATTTGGAAAATTAATTATAGTACACTGGTTGGCTTTACATATAATCTATTTTGGTTTTTGATAAAAGATATAAATATATACGAGAAAATGATCACACACACATATTTTAATGATAATCCATATAAAGTATAATTACCCATATCAATAGCAAAACGTAAGTATGTCCCTGTATGGGTAAAAATTAAAGTTCATTGCTATTATCTATATATAAATGTAACTACATTGCTATTATCAGTGAAGTTAATTGCACATTGTCTGAAGAATTGATAGAAAATTCTTTGTAATTCTCCCAAACATAGAAGAGGCAATATTGCAAAAGTCTGCACTGATGGTGGAAAAAGTCATTACTTGGACTTTGTTTATTAATTCATTATTTGTGGTGGTACAAAAGATATAGCTTACCACACTAAGTTAGCACTTGATGTGGAAACACCCACTTATCTGGCTTACATTCTCAGTTATACTGCTACAAGTTCAAACTCACCAACTTTCTAAAAGTCAACGCCCTAAGGAAAGGTAGACGGCATACAGACGGTTTGAATATGCCTGAAATTTTATTATTACTTTATTGTTATTGTCCCAAATTTCCAATATTATTCTCATTTTTTTGTTGTTGGTGGTGTTTATAGACTGGAAAGCAACAAGTACAATCCTGACCAGATTGTGAGCAGAGGCTTTGGTATGAAAGTCAAAGAGCAGTTGACTTCCATTGGAAAACTCATGAAAGGCAACCTGCTGTTGATGTTTTATTGTCCTCATCTAGCGATGCAGATGTGACTGTGTGGAGGGTAATCTTGGGATTTGCTGCAAAAATTGGGGTTTAAATTAGTTCTTTTGATGTGGTTGGGTTCAGAAAAAAGGCTTCCAGTCCTGCAAATCATCTGAACAGTTCATGTCATGCTCTCAAATTATAGAATTATGATTACTTTTAGATTTTAGAAGTCCAATTTTAGAAATTGAGGTCTTACCGGCTTTGATCATTGAAATTTTCATGGAAAATGATACTTTCCAGACAACATTTTCCTTTTTGCAATTTAAAAAGTCATCCGATCTAACCTGCTCTAAACTCTTATCTGTAGGTAGTGGGCACTGCCCCCACATGAGTGAGGTTTTTCTGACATGTGTTCCTGTGTGAGTCTGTCAATCTTTTCTATTTGTTGGCTGTAATGTGAAAACAAATGTCATATTACACTTTTGTATTTGAATTTCAGTTGGGGATCATTGGTATGGAGTGTGAGCTGATTAATCTGGACTGTCTCATGATAGCTCTTCAAGATGAGGCTAATACGTTAAGTCACCAAATATATTTTTAGTTATGAGCACTATGTTTATATACAAATCAAAGGTCAAGAAAATATTCAAGACTATTCAAGATTATATATATCTAATAGAGAAAGGTGTTATCTGATTTAGTTATGAGAATATGGTCGTGGTTTTTGATTCAATTGCAAGGCGGGAAGCATAGTTGCATTTATATGGTGTTGGTTGTGGATGAATCAAAGGTGAAGTACTGCATCACTGGGCATGTGTTTCAAAGTTATTACAGAGGATGAGGCGGTGTTAGCCTTTCCTCCTAACGAATATGTGGGCAATATAATCCAAATATCAACTTACAACTTTCAATTGTGGCGGTAACATCCAAAGGTATGTGTCGTTATCCAATCTCTTATTATTATTTATTTTCTTAAGGCAATCAAATAACTCATTGGTTTGTAAATTCCTTTCTGTTAATTTGATGATTCCAATAATCGCTTTATCTCTATGTAGACTTATCTAAGATTGGGTTGCTATATACGTTCTTGCAATCTATCTGTTCGAGGAAATGCCTCACAGAGTTTTTAACTGATGTTTTTGTGGTTAATTCGTAATTATTAAATTTAGTGCTCAACAAAGCCATGGAGGAAACAAAGACCTGTTGGAAGTAATATTTTGGTAGAATTGTTAGATCAAAACTGAAGTTAGAAGTGATTTTTGATGTAATTCAATTCCGTCAAGAATCAAAAATACAAAGTGATTGCTTTGTTCATTCAAACATTGGGTCAGTATAGGTTCAAGATTTTATCGCTTCTTCTTCTCTAAAGTAATCATAAATAAAGAGTTGGGGTTAGGGCATTAATTCCCCTGACAAGAAAAGAATCCCATTACCATCAACATGACACCGCTTTTATCAATAGAATCCATTGTTATCCAGGTATATAGCGCATGCCCCGTTTCTTTTTTCGAATTTTATCATTATCCTTTATTTTATTTCTAAATCCGTTACTGATATGCTAATTTTGTAAATTGGTGAGTTATACTTGATTGGCATTTGACCAGGCTACAAATTTGTAAAGTACTAGTGGAGCTGCCATTGGTGGATTCGTTGAGGTTCAAATGTTAAGTCTTCCAAAGGTACATATGTAGGATCTGTATGTTTCTGTATTATATGTTATTTGTGCGTTGGATCGGTTCATTTTAAGAATGTTTATCAACTATATTGCATGTTAAGGTTGCCAATTTTGTGAAAACTAAGGCTTTATATGATTCTTGAGGATATTGTAATGAATCTTGCCAGTTGTAATTGCACAGGCATCCACATATGCTTGTATAAATTGTGTATACAACTTTTGTAGTGATATGCTCATAGATAAGTGCAAATGACAATACTTTAATTCTCTGTCTTAGTTTAGTTTTTGCTAATACTGGTAAACAAATGCAAGTACGTTGCTAAAGTGGGTAAGAAATTGTAAGTCCTTCAACCCGCCATCTGTTTCTCACCTGTTCATTCCGCCTTCATTTGATATTTTATCAAATTGCTGTATTTGAAAAGTTGCATGCTTTACTTCCTAAAAGTCCGAGTGCATATAGATTCTGTTGGACAACTATTTCATATGACATGCCAGCATCACTTTTTGCTAAAACATGCAATTTCTTGAGTAGAAAAGTAAAAAGTTTAAATATTGTCCGTGTATAAAAGGGCCTTGTATTTACTTTTTCAAATCTCATTTATAAAAGGTGCTATTTATTTACTTGCAACGGTTTGGATAAATGAGTAACTTGTTTTACATGGAGACTTTATCTATATAACATTTACCAAATGTTATTGAACTGTTTATAAGGTCACTTCATGGATACAATGGTAAAGGTATGGGTTGAAAAGTTGGCGGCACAACTAAAAAGGCACGCCTTCTCCTCTCTCTAACCCTAAACAGTCACTTGAACACTCATCTCTCTCCTTCTCTTTAATGCCGGTAACCACCCACCGCCTCCACCATCCTCGCATCCACCATCGTCGTCCGCCACCACCGCAACCTCCTGTCTCTTTTCAAGCCATAAACCACAAGGTGTAATCAAATACCAGAAAAAGAAAGATGAAAAAAAAAAGAAAGGAAAAAGAGTTGAGGATCGATTATTCACACGAGAATCCAAGCACAGCTTTTGCCTTTGATGTGTGAAGACATCATTTTAAGTGCTTTTTGAAAGTTTTTGTTTGTATTAATATTTTACGCTTTTAGCTGTCCTCTGATTTATTACGGTAACTATAAGTGAAGCATCTATAATTTATTACGGTAACAAAAAAGTGTTTTACGCTTTTAGTTGCGCTCTGATTTTTGTGGGGAGAGCCGGAGAGAACATCGATTGGGGATTCCCTCTTTCTACAGTTCTGAGTTGAAACCTAAATCTACTTTTTTTTTCACAGCCAAAGATCATATCGATTGGAGATTTCATCTTTGCCCAATTGCAGGCTTGAAGGCTTGAAGTTTATGTGGGTTTTTACCTTTTTCCGCAGCCCCGGCCACACTTGGTAAAATCTAATTTTATATTTCTTTTTTGTGAACTGTGTTTTTTTATACACTAAGTTAATTATTATATTGTAATTTCTGATTTTGTAGTTACCTTTTTTTTAAAAGTTAATATTTTTTATACTACTAAACCATGTTTATAGTAAATACAAAACAATCTTCCTGTCCGATTGTTTGAGTTAATATTTGTAGGAAAAATTACTTCAACTTATCGCATTAAGTGAATTGCAAGTATAACTTGATAAACGATGTAGATACAATCGGAGGCATTAAACACCACATGACAAATGCATGAATTTTATTTGACAAATTCATGCATTTGTCAAATAAAATTGATTATAGTTATACTTTTAATGACTGCACATGAATTATTTTATAATTAAATTATTTATGTGGGACTCATCCAAGAATATACTTGCCAGCTTAGCGGCACTCATCCAACTTGAACGGATGTTTGGTGGGTATTGATGAGCTTTTTAGACATTCTCGTTGCTTCGATGGCAGAGGCCATGGTATTAGCAGTGTACATTCCGCCACATGTCCTTGGTCCCGGGCAAGAATTTCATAGTAAATCTCTTTAATGTTAATCATTTATGGAGTTGAAAATCACAACAAAATTGTGCAGGAGTTATTGTCGTTCACAACAATATTGCAAAATTGTGCAGGAGTTATTGTCGTTCACTGAAAATTTGAGAATCCAGCTGATGAAGTGTAATAGTTTTGCAATATTGACAAATGGAAAATCAAAACTCTTATTCTCCGATTTGCCACGAATAGTCCTTAATGTTTTTTTTTGGTTAAAATAGTCTTTTTTTTTTTTTTGGTATTTTAGTGGTTTAAACTTTACATTCACCTGTCATTCAAGTCTCCCTTACCTTCTATTATTGGTAAGAGGGACTTGAATAGCAGGTAATGTATAGTTTAAGCCCCTAGAAGATAAAAAAAAACATTAGTAACCATTTAAGCCAAAACCGAAAAGTTTGTTGGACTACCGCGACATTATCCCTTAAAAGTTATATTATCCTCACAAAAATGAGTATTTTTAGGGACATGGTCGGTTCTAAATCCAGTCTAAACTCGATTGGAACCAAAACCGAAAAAAATCCCAAACCTAGAACCGAAAACCAACAATTACATGCAATACGGTTCTTGCATGTGATGGTTAACTTCAAGTGACATTAAAAGTTGACGCTAAGAAATTAATTTTCTTATGCTCTAATTGGATTCTAGTACAAGTGAAGATGGGTTTCTTTGGCAGCGTTATGTTCAAATTTTACTGTGTCAACGGATTCTATTGCAACCAACGATATCAAGTAAAGATTGGCTTTATTATTAATGCAAATAAAGTGTACAATTACAACAGGTAATTAATCATTTAATAAAAAAACATCATAAGTTTGGATACATTATTGTTGTTCAACAAATATTTTTCATGCACTTGTTAAAAAGTTAATGACAGTGCTATACATAATAAGTAACCATCGTTTATTTTCGATATGTTCCATCTAAAGATCTCAAAATAAACAGATAAACAGCTAGCTAGATTCCTTCATGTGATGTGAGCCATGTCCTCCATTTTCGGTCACTGTCGTCAAAAACTCATTTTTCCTCTAATACAGGTACTAGAAAATCCAAATGGATTTCATACCATTTGGATAAAAAAGAGATAAAAATGGCAAAGAGAGGACAACATTAACACAACGGAACCACGTGAGACTTTATGCAGATGCCTTGAAATAGAGGATTTGGAACCTGGAATGAGTTTTAATGTACAAGTGGAAATTAGGTGTACGGTACAAGGGAAGAGAAATGAGTTTTCTGTTCGGTTCCAGGTAAAACCTAAACCCGCTAAAACCGATAACCGAAACAGCCCAATATGTGGAACCAAGGACCGAATCATTTGTGTGTAATTCGGTCCAATCCGATACTGGTATCGATAATTTGCTCATTCCCAAGTATTTTTTCGGTCTAAACAATATTTTTGTTTAGATAACTGGTCGATTCGGTCTAAACAATATTTTTGCTCATTCCCAAGTATTTTTTCGCTAATTTGCGCCAAAACTTAACGAGATGTTTTTGTAGTAAATCTTTTGTATCATAAAAGGTAACATAGGAAATTCACAGACTTTTTTAACTATTTAATTAGCTAGTCAATTTGTAATAAAAAAATGTCAACAAATATATGATCATTTAAGTTAATATCGTTTTATATTGAACATACTTTTGAATTAGTAGTTGATGATTCTCATGTTATTAGTTTATAGTAGAAAAAAAGTTGATTGCACTACAAGAAAAATGTTAATTAGTGACAAGAATGATTTGGTCACTAACAGTAGAAAATTTTGTCACTAAAATGATTAGTGACCAAGATTCCAGTCGTCACTTTTCGTCACTATAGGTCCGTCACTAAATTAGTTTAGAGACCAAAATTTGTAAGTTGTCACTAAATAGTGACCAAACATAGTAGTCACTATATCTGTGACGACTTAGCTTGTCACTAAATATAGTCATTAATAATTGAATGTCGTCACACTTTTTTACATTTAGTGACCAAATGTATGGTCACTAATTAGTTATTTTTAGAGACCAAGAAAAAATAGTCACTAATCATTTTATTGTTAGTGACCCAAAAAAGTAGTCACTAATTATGGTATTACAAAAAAAAAAAAAGAACATTTGGGTTGCCTCTTTCGGTTCCGATTCCGGTCCCGGTCCTGGTTCCGGTTTCGGTTCTGGTCCCGGTCCCAGTCCCGTTTCCGATTCCGATTCCGATTTTGAAACCGATTGCGATTTTGATTTTGATACCGATTCCGGTTCCGGTCCCATTTCCGATTCCGATCCCGGTACCGGTCCCGGTCCCGGTCCCGTTTCCGATTCCGATTTTGATACCGATTCCGGTTCCGGTTCCGATCCCGGTCCTGATTCCGATTTTGATACCGATTGCGATTGTTTTCCAAACACAATAAGATTTGAATTGGGAAACAATATATAAAAACCCAAATTAACTATATTATATTAACAATTTATAAGTAAAGCTTAACCATAAAACCAATAATAACATAACATATTTGCTGACATAGCATTCAAAATTGCAATTACTTAAATGAAACATATCATACCAATACATAACATTTTTTATATGTAATAAGTACCAAAAGATGTGTATCTCCAACCATATGACCAACGTTGCACATCACTACAAAACCAAAAGAAAATCCAATTCATTAAAAATATAAATGATGTTAACTTAAATTTAAATCAATATACTTACGAGTTTTTGAAATTGTAACCGAGCTAAACGTGATAACTCGTTCATCATAAATTCCATTTTCTCCTTTTGCTCCTCTTGAAATTTGATATGCTCCTCTTTATATTTATTTTGCTCTTCTTGAAATTGCAACTGTTCTTCTTTAAGCAACCGAATTTGCTCCTCTAAAGCTTTTGATTTTTCCTTTTCCAATTCCAGTTCCATTTGTAATTTTTCTGTGGCTAAAACTTGTTTTGTTGATATGGAACACCATTTTGCATATCCCGGTATACGACGTAGCTTTTTCATGCAAATTTCAGCGGGCGAATAAGAAGAAGCAGCTTCTTCATTTTGCAATTCATTCTGCATAACAAAAACATGTAGTGATGTAGATTAAAAGTCAAATAAACCGACTATTCATAAGTGTGTCAAGATATATTGAGAATACCCAGATTTCATTAGCCTTGTCATAGACCATTTTATTTTTCTTTTTTGAAAAATGTCCAATCTTGTAATGGTCAATCACCTATACTTCTTCTCCTTCTCGCCTTTTCTGTTGCATATAAAAATCACGGATCAGCACACACACACACACACACACACACACACACACACACACACACACACACACACACACACACACACACACACACACACACATATATATATATATATATATATATATATATATATATATATATATATATATATATATATATATATATATATATATATATATATATATATATATATATATATATATATATATATATATATATATATATATATATATATATATATATATATATTAAACAAGCATCAAAATATTTAAGTTTTAAAAATGTTGTCACCATATCAACAATCCTTGCGATGGAAACTGTGCCAACCGCAGGTGGAACTTGGTTGAGTGATCTGTTTTTCTTATTTCTATTGCTAACGTTCTGCAAAATTAAAGAAGTGGAAAGAATTAGTTTTTGTAATTTTTGTATGTTTTGCATAACTAATTCTATGATTTTATCATTTTCCAATAAATGTAAGGAAGTATGCAATTTGGCAAAGAAGTAGAAACCTGAAATTCCTCACTTGCAAATCTTTGGCATAGTTTTACCCAGTCAGTGTTGGTTACTCCATTTGGAGGATTATTTATTGCTTCTTCTTTTGTTGGGAACTTTTTGAAATGAAGGTGTAACCTATATTGCCTGTTTTTATGTTGGTTAGCCAGCTGTGTATGTATAGCACGCACCATCGGTCGACAACTTGGATCATAAGTTGAATTTTCCTACAAATATAATATAATCATTTAGGACAATTTATAGTACTAGGAAACACTCTATTTGTTAAAAGAGAGATTTGATAACACTTTACCATGCATTTGGTGATAATGTCATACTTCAACAAATCTGTTTGATTTCTCCAAGTGGTTCCATCAAATTTTGCATGATCTCTCACTACACACCCACCCTTAGTGATGAAATGTTGACTATCTTCCCCAATTATACGACCAGCACATTCATCAACTTCAAAAACTAAAGTTTCCTTGTTCGAGCGCCTCTTTTTAGCTTCATTCAAAGCTCTAGATTCTTTCCGAGTAACAGACACGCCTACATATATTTATTTAACACAAAATTTGATAAATTATATAATGACATACTATTTTACTTTAAAGCAATGTACCATGAGAAGTTGAGCCAATGTTCTCTTCTCGAACAAAATCAACTTCATGCTCTTCTTCTTCATAATCTCCTTCACGTCCTTCTTCGTAATCTTCTTCATGCTCTTCCTCATCTTCATTTTGCGAGAGTGATTTCATTGTTTCATCAGTAGGTAACACTTCATCTTGCAACCTAAAATTAGTAGGCCCCTTATGAATCTTAGGATGCAGAGCATCATGACTGCTACTCGTGCTACTAGACTTCTGAAGGTCGGACCTCTTCAATAACCCTTTTCCGGGACCAACCATCTAAGTAAAAATAACAAACTTTTAATGGTGATTAAAAGATAGTTGCATAAATATATAATTCCATGTATATTGTTAGAGAAAATACCATATTTGAAATGTTAGTATTCTTAAACTTTTGTTGAGTTGGCTTCTCCATTGCATGTTGACCCTGAAAACCATATTCAAGAATTTAAAAAAATTGATGTAAGGCTGGCTTAAAAAAATAAATTACCTCAATGCGGTTGTAATCTTTTATAACAGCAAACTCGTTTTCAAGTGGACAAGAAGTAGAAGTGACACGGTTACAAATTTTCAAAGAAGATCCTCCACCCATCAGACCCTGACAATAACATTACAAAAGATGATGTTAAAACAATAGCTAAAATAGCAACTTATTATCGAAAATGGAAATCCAAAATAATATACAATTTGAATGATTATGGACTTACAGAGTATATCTTTTGTTTCTTATGAGAAGCTGAAATAGATGAACTTGGCAATTGATCATGAATAGAATGTCGTGTGTTTTTCATCCCAATTTGAGATTGAGAAAACTTGTTTTGTTTCGTGACAATATTCGGTAATTTCTTTGCCTTCTTCATTTGATAGTCTTAATTCTTTAGTCTTCCTGAAAGAAAGCATTATGCACTTCAAATTTATTTCTTATCAAGACGTTATACTTTGAAAATCTACCCAATTATAACTTTGAAAGTAAAATGCTATAATAAACATATTAATGGAAGTACATTGCTATTTCTTGCATTTAACCCAATATATTAGCCAAACATAACATAAAAGAATACCTTCTCGTTAAGAAAGTGTGCTGAAACAGAATTCAATGAGTAGGAACTTAATTTATAATCCCTTTGCATAGCCTGCAAATATAAAACAAGGAATCAAAACCTGTTATTTATCCAAATACATTCACTAATTTGTTCAAATATAAAAAGTAAATTTCTAGGTAAGCGGTAATCCAGCAACTGCAGGAATGGTTTGGAAAGCTCCAATGAGTTCAAATGCATGGGAAACATATCGAATTCTCCAAGGTTATATTTAACAAAAATAATATATGTTATATGGACGGACCCAATAATTTTCTTTAAAGGGGGTAAAAGGATCGGCAGTTAACTAGCAAATCAAATTAGACATTGAACATATTTATCGGTGTTGTTTGATTATGATAAAAAAAACAACTCAAATCACAATCATGTTACAAATTATAAGTGCACATAGGGAAGTGCTTAACGGAACTTATAAAAATTCTTGTACAAGTCCCCACCTAAAAGTTCTTACAAAAGTGGACTTTAACACACTTTTTCATTGTTGTAGAAATGATTACAAAATTAAAATATATAAATTGAAGCATTTCTTGTATGAGTAGTTTGAAATGATAATTCGAAAATATACTTTCCAAAGGTTTTTGAAAACCAGATAACTAAATGTAGAAATCCCAAAGATTTAAAAACGTCCAACACGTAAAAGTAGGTTGTTAAACAATTATAAGAGAGCTATTATAACCTGTAAGAAAGACAAAGTAAACAACTTTCGATACTACTTCAAATATAGTACGTCTTTTAAATGTCCAAGCTAGCATCTTGAAGTCAAAAAATAAGCACTATTGATCGTACTAACTTGAGAACATTTCAAAATAGTGTATGAGGTTTGGAAAGCCTAACTAGTCATATTGTGGTTAGACATCATTAGAAAATATATAAAAGAGCACAAGTTTATATACAGATGAAATAACACCTTCCTTTTTCCACATAACTCCTTCAAAATAAATAATAAGACTTAAATTAAACCTTGCAAAATAGATAGTACATTGTTATTAACACTAAAATTTCATAAGCAATATAGGAAGAATAAACAATGTGTAGTAATGCAATGTATGGTGTGGAACCAATTGCCCCAAACTCCAACTCATCTAAAACTTATCAAGTGAACGACCTCGTCTCTTAATGGTCCAAAGGTAATCCTATGGGAATATGTTTAATATAGCATATTATTAGAAATTGTCATCAAGACCATTACTAAAGTTAGGAGGATGTATGATTTCTTTTTTGATATTTAGGGACGCCTTTTCGTTCAAAAGTCAAGAAAAACTGAAGAGAAAGACTTACAAAATGGCCAGCTCCAAGAATCCAGTAGAAGGCAAAGTTCTAATATGACTTGAAGAATCCTTTCGTGGTGCTTTTATCTTCACCACAGTATAGTGGAGTCTGAGCAAGGTTCAAGTATGTCGATAAACCATCCCACCTGACCCATAATACGAACAAGCATTTTAGCAACCACAAGTTGAATATTTATGTCTCATTAAATTAAAACACAAGAGAAGTGGTATATAATTAATTACTTGAGTTTATTAATCCATGCTTCTGTCCCCTTGGTTGCACATATTAGATCAATCTGTCACACAAAAAAAGTTACAAAAATATGATCCATTGCATCTACCAAGTTAAATCCAATCACTACTGGCAAAGATAATGTTAAAACTAAAAAAAAGAGTCTGTGAAGTAGTTTCCATGTGTAGAATACTACCTTATACCATGTTTGGCTTTCTAGTCCATGCTTTTGCTCCAACACCTCAATTATTGCATATATGCTCACTGTATCAATAAATGTAACTATTAAATGTTTCTGAACATCTTTGATTATATAACAATAATCCATTATAGCTAAATCCTAATATCCATCAGGGTTATTTCCTTAAAGATGTTGATCGTTTTTGACATGGTACAGAATATCAATCAAAGCTTGTGGTTTAAGTACATATTTAATGCTAGATAACAATGGTGGTGAATGAAAGCAACAACTCATGACTACTTCACTTCTGCTTATTTTCTAAAACCAAGTGAAAATGTAAGTACTTTCATAAATCAATTTTATCATTGGCACAGTGGATGTTTACAGCCTTTAATACACCTGCTATGAAACCAGAGTGAAGCAACTCATGACTAATTCATAACATTAAATGGTGCGGTTTCGATTTTACAATCATCAACAAATTTGTTACCAATTGCTGAAAAAGTAAAGTTAATTAGTCGGTGTATAGATACTATTGTGTTTATGGTTACTAAAACTCGTTAAAATGTAGTAATATCGAACTGATTCAGCAGAGAATCGTACCTTGGAGAGTTGGAGTCTGAATCCGGAATAAGTTCGAGTCTGGAACGTGAGCTTTTACAGGCTTGCGCGTTCGAGTCTGCAATGTCGTAGCGTAGGGCGACGAGGACGTGTAACGATGGCCGGAGATGGCGAGATGATGGTGCCGACGACGAAGAAAGGGTGAAGCGGGTTTTTCGTACCGTAGGGTTTACGTCGATTGGGGAAGGGTTTACGTCGGATTGGAGATGGGTCGTAGGATGCTTTTGCTATGGTCATCATAGGGGCACTATTGGTATTTTGGTATTTTTAATTATAAATTTACTCATAATATTCATTAAAATGGGATCGAGTAAGAAAGATTAAAAACAACCTTCTCCTTGTACTACTTTAAGGGACCCGAATTTGACTTTTTAAGTCAAAGAATCTGTTTTACATAATTATCAATATCTGATAATGATAAAGGAGATGATTGATGTTGCGTTATATAAACTACATCTCCCCCTCTAATTGTTGCAGATGTGACGATATGTGTGCCATAATTTTCAATAAAGCTGAAAAAAAAATTGAAAATTTTACGGTTAGAAAATTGATGAAATTAGCTTTTTATAGAGAAATATCGCATTGTTTTGTGTAAAAACTAGTTTTAAGCTTCTAAAAACATTAAACAATGTGGTATCTGTTTATTAACCCTAGAGTAAATTACAGTTTTGGTCCCTGTAGTTTACACCAAATTACAGATTTTGTCCTAATTTTAAAAATCTTGCATTTGTTGTAACACCCCTTTCTCAAACCATAATTTAATATAGTTTATAATACAAAACATTTTACAAAACGTGACCATGAAAAGTCACCTAATTTTTTTTTTACAAACTTTATTCTGAAAGGGTATTACAGACTCAATACAGAAAACCATAATTTAAACTTACTGTATTTCATACTGGTCCCACTCCAGCTCCTGTTCATCTCACCTAAGTACATAGCATTTAAAAAAATAATACGTGAGACAAAAAGTCTCGTGAGTAATATGGGTTTTAGACCCAAAACTTTTCTGCTTTAAAACTTGGAATATAAGCAAGTAAACTACTAGAACTTATTTCATAATAAATCTCAAATCTCTTTTCTTTTCTATCTTCAAAACTCAAAAATACTTTCTTTCTCAAAAACTACTTTTTTTATCAAAACTGTATTCTTTCTCAAAAACTACTTTCTTTTACCAAAACTGTATTCTTTCTCAAAACTGATTTCTTTCTTTAAAAACTGCTTTCCTTCTTATAACTGCTTTCTTTCTCATTTACTTGTGACCAATTGAAACTCATGAATTAATTTAGTTTAATTCATTCTACTAGCTCCCCTCGCGGGACAGAACAGATCCGCCCGCTAGGTTATGCTCATTCTGTCTCCCCTTTGTGACTTGGAACGAATTCAAGCACAAGGGTATACTAAGCTAGACAACTACTTCGCGACGGGAGGTACCATCCCAGTAGTGTCTTCTGATCCCCCGATTATGTGGGTAATCCTAGTCTGGACAACTAACTCTTTCTTCTTTCTTTCTTTAATTCTTATCTCATTACATCTTAAATTAGTCAAAATGGGACACAATTTATAAATAACTCAACTCATAAACTTTTAGGCTCATAATCAAAAATATCTTTAAAACTAATCTCAACATCTTTAGCTCATGTATGGAGCTTCTTTCAAAACTTTATAAATTATACTTCTTTAAATACTGAACTTCTTTAAAATCTCTTTTAAACACTTAGCTCTTAGAGCTACTTTCAAAACTATTTCCAAACCTTAAAATTTGCAAATATTTGGAAATCTCATTTTCTAAAAATATCATTTTGCTATGTACTAGGAAAAATCCTCATAAAACTCACCTTGATGTTGCTACAAGTCTCTAAGCCTCTCGTATTCCTTTTCCTTTCCCGTGCTCAATGGTATTTGAAGCACCACCTATACAAGTATCATGTATAAATACTCAACATAATTAACTCTATAGTTCTAAAGTCTCATATGACACAACTCCAGGTTATAATAAATGTATAACCATTAATAAACTCGTTTTATAGTTTTTCTCCGAAAGACGCGTATTTTGCTACAGTACCCCCGAGGGGTCGTATTTCAGTTCCGACACTTGTCCATGGAATCTTAGGCCATATTAGACTTGTGTTTCAAATTTGGAGTTCATTGGACAAGTCTAGCTCAAATTCCAAAAATCAAGTTTTTACATAAACTTGAAGTTTAGCCACTGCCGCTACAGTGACTTTTCCGCAAGGTCGGATTACGGATTTGACAATTTCCGATATGTTTTCATACCATTTTAAGGCTATGGCAAAAATTTCAGATTAAACGGACATGCCTAGCTATGGTTTCTAACTTTTATGGTTTCTAACATTTTGGTCCCTATCTGGAGGGCGCACTGCGCCAGGCATTGGGCGCACTGCGCTTGGGCGCACCCCGCCCTGATCCTGGGCGCACTGCGCCTAGCGCCTGGGCAGACTCCTGATCAGTCGCGATTTGGCACTGTAGCATGCAGTTTTGACATTTTAAGTCCTTAATCTAGTTCTTAATCATATGGGGTTTGTTCCCTGACTAAAACCCTCCATTAAAACAAGGTTTTAACTCATTAAAATCACTTCAATAAATCAATTGCAGGAATTAAAGTTCTTGACCAAAATTGCAAATTCTCAAGAATAGCAATCTACTTCCATGTTTTTGGGTTAAGTTCTTAACTAATGACTTATTGGAAGCATTAGCCACTTAAACCACATGATTGATAACTGAAATTTCAGTTTCAATTCAACCCAAGAACCAATTCAAGACTACACCCAAAAACTTAGGTTAGAACAAAGGAAATCTTACCTTGTTTACTTTGGAATCACCAATTCCAACCTTTTCTTGATTTCTTGGCAAGGAGTCTTGAACCTCTTCTTCTTCTCCCGTATTCACTCTCGTTCTCCCTAGCTCTCTCTCGTATCTTCTGAAATCTTCCACTGGGTTCTTCAAATAATAGGGGATAATTATCATATAATATATATATATATATATTTAATTTTTATAAAAACTTTGCATTTTGGTCCCTAGCATTCCAATTCTTCTACAAAAATGGTTGAAGAGTCATAACTTTACCATTTATGCTTCATTAACTTCCAACTTAACATTTTCTTGACATTTTGGTCATTTCCATGTCAAATGACCATTTTGCCCTTTTCGGCCATATTCCACTATTCATGCGGTAAAACTCCAAATTTCATATAAACTCTTATTTCTTATATTATTATTTTACATAATACATGTTATTTTACACAATAGTCTTATAACGTGTCAAAAGACCGTTTTACCCTTTTACAACTTTTTCGCGGGTTCTTACAGTCACCCCTCCTTAAGCGGATTCCGTCCTCGGAATCTTTTCGTAATCTGTGAAATTCGAATATCTTCTCTTCATTTCTTCTAGCGTCTCCCAAGTTAGGTTTGACCCTAACGGGTGCTTCCACTTGACTAGTACAAGATCAATCTCCTTGTTTCTTAGCTTCTTAGTATGCATTTCTAGGATGGCTTCGGGTTCCTCAATCAGTTTGCTAGGAGTCTCCACCCTCAAGTCGGTATACGGTATTACTAACTCTTCTTTACCAAAATACTTTTTCAAGTAACATACATGAAAGGTATCATGTATTCCACTAAGTTCGGGTGGTAATTCCAGCTTGAATGCCTGTAACCCAACTCTCTTCAGGATTCTAAAATGTCCAATGTATCTTGGACTAAGCTTCCCTCTCTTGCCAAATCTGACCACTCCTTTCCATGGCGACACTTTTATCATCACCAAATCTCCTTCTTGCAAGTCATACGGTCTCTTCTTTAGATTCGAGTAACTCTTTTGCCGATCTTGTGCTGCTTTCATGTTGGCTTGAATTACTCCAATCTTCTCATTAGTTACTCTAACAATCTCTGGCCCTGTAAGCTTAGTCTCACCCGCCTCCGACCAGCATAAAGGAGTTCTACACTTTCTACCATACAATGCCTCAAAAGGTGGCATTTTAATGCTAGAATGGTAGCTGTTATTGTATGCAAACTCCACTAATGGCAGGTGTTCATCCCAACTTCCTCCAAAATCCATCACGCATGATCTTAGCATGCTTCTAATGTCTGGATTGTTCGTTCACTCTGACCATCCGTTTGTGGATGATACGTTGTACTTAGCTGAATTCTCGTCCCCATTTTATCTTGTAAAGCTCTCCAAAAGTTAGAGGTAAATCTGGGGTCTCTGTCTGACACGATGGACAACGGTGCACCATATCTTCTTAACATTTCATCTGTATACAACTGGGCTAACTTCTCCAACGGAGTAGTTTCTTTTATGGCTAGAAACAGTGCACTCTTGGTCAACCGGTCCACTATGACTCATATACTGTCTCATCCTCTTCTAGTTCTTGGTAACCCGACAATAAAGTCCATAGTTACATCTTCCCACTTTCCGGCTGGAATGTGCAATAACTGAGCATCTCCATGCGGGACCTGATGTTCCGCCTTGACTTGTGCACCAGTGACACACTTGGAGGCGTATTTTTTTCAACTTTAAACTTAAACTTATATGACTCTTCTAAAATCAACTTTCTCAAATCTCCTGCTTTCGGCACCCAAATGCGGGTTCTAGAAGTCTTTAACTCTTGTCTACTTATCTCAAACTGCACGTCTTCCTCGTTTCTCATCTTTCAAGTCTATGCTTTTTCCAACTTTTTGTTGGACTACTTTAATCTGTTCTATAATACTGGACACTAGTTCTATACATATCAATCTTGCATTGATTCTTTTCTCTGGAACTTTTCTACTCAATGCATCTGCTGCTACACTTGCTTGCCTGAATGGTATATAATCTCGCAAACATAATCACTGATCAATTCTAACTATCTTTTCTGTCTTATGTTCAACTCTATTTGAGTGAACACATACTGCAAACTCTTGTGATCAGTGAATAGCTTGCGCTTTGTTCCATATAGGTAGTGCCTCCAAATTTTTGAGGCAAATACTATCGTTACTAGCTCTATATCATAGGTAATATACTTTGTTTCTAGGGCTTTCAACTATCTGGGAACATATGCTATATTCTTACTCCTCTGCATCTACACACAGCTAAGCCCTCTATGTGAGACATTGCTGTATACTTCAAAATCTTCTGTCCCATCTGGTAATATAAGGACAGACGCATTACTCGACTTCTCTTTTAAGGTAATAAAAGTTTTTACTTATTCTTCTTACTTGAGTAAATTTCATATTTTAAATTTACTTTCTCTTTCTTATTTTAGAAGCTCTATCACTTCATACTTTATTATAGAAAATTGACTTTCCAACAGTCAATCTACATTTCTAATTACCTCTTCCTTGTCATTAGACTTAAATCTCATATTATCTTTATATAATTCCTTTAGAAGTTTTACAACTTCTTATATCTATATATACTAGAAAAATTGACTCTTCAAAAGTCAATCGTTGTTCTTGCTTCTTTTGTCTTATCTTTCATCTTTAATTCTCAAGAAACTTTCTATCTCTTTTTTTTTATAAGCAAAACCTTTTGTATCCAAGGTTTTACTATAATTGCTACTAAACTTTTATTTGTCTTTACTACTAGTTTTCATACATTCTCATAAGGTTATTACCTTTATCATCTTGTTACTTGCATGTATTACTTTTATAAATACATGTCTTGTATTACTCTTCATTTTTATTATTTTTATCTTTCGACATATTAACGATCTAAACACCTGTTTCATTTTTCTTTATAATTTAGGAGATTTCAATCTCTTTTACTCATTATACTTTCTAATATAATCTTGTCTTTTTCATTTCTCAGCTTCCTTACAGTACTCCTATGGGTACACCTCTTATCTTCCTACGTACCCCATGTACCATTCTCATTTTGTTACTTATATTTTAGTATTTTCTTGTAGTTCTTATTTCTCACACTGATGCCTAGTTTAGCACTCTATTTCTTGCTTTACTTGCTATGGCTAATGCCCAAAAATAACTTTTACTTCTCTTTTTATCTTGGCTGCACTATAATCATATTTTTTTTTAGTAAAGATTGGCATTTTTGATTCAACAATTTCTTATTTTATCTCATTATGCTTATTAAGCATACACTTCTTTAATAATCATATAGATTACCACAATTTTTTTTTTCTTTAAAACATCTAGTCTTCATGTCTCACATAATTTACTTATTAACTTCCTAGGTTTAATACCCAAGATTTCTTTTATTATTCTTTTTACCATTTATCTCTATGTGTCATAAGGCTATATGCCCAACACATTGCATTGTTTTTTTTTAAGTTTCATTTCTTTACTCTCTTTACTTTTATGTATCTTAAAGCGATACACATTATACATTTTTTTTATAGTTACTAGTCATATACTGACCATTTCTCTATTCTTTGGCTACTTTTACCCGTTACTCCCGTTTAGAGGTAGTAACTTCCTGTCTCTTTATTTTAGTTCGTATTTCATATTTGACTCCTTATCTAAGACTTATCTGGATATTCACCTTTACTCTTTATCTCATATTATTTGTGACTCTCAGTCATTTTCTCACATTCTTTCGGTTATACTTTTATCATTCTCAATTCTTCTTATTTCATATTTATATAGTCACTAAATCTGATTTCAAATGACCATTTCTTTAATAACTGTCTTTATATTCTTCTCATTGTCATCATTATCTGTATTATCTTTAACTTTTCGCCCAACACTTGATTAGGCATTTAATCTCTATTTCTCAACTCATTCTCTTGCATTATAAAAATGCAACATACTTATAGTCTTTAACAAATTTTATTACTTTCCCATTTCTTATGTTTTCATTTCTGTCTTGGATTCCTCTTCTACTACTTGGTTAGGTAGTTTGCTTTCATTTTATACTATTTTATTTACTCACAACTTTTATATACATACTTTAATCTCTTAGTTGTTCATGAAAAACACATCATACTACCTCTTAATATCTACTCTTTTGTTATTTTTATATATATACTTTCATTGGGTTTATCTATAATTACACCCAACACACTTCCTTTTACTCTTCCTGCTTGAAAGTTTTCATTCTTCTTTCTTATATGAATTTAATTCACATATCTGTACTCACATTCTTTTCCAATCTTTCTTTCTTTGGTCACCATAGTGACATTTTCTTATTTTTTATTCCATAATCATAGTTCATTTCCGTTAGACAACTGAAATTTTCAGTTATACTCTTTATTTTATAGATGTACTATATACTTCATTACTTCTATTAACATTTTCAATACATTTATACATTCTGGCCATATCTCTTTTACTGATCCCTGTCTTACTTTACGTTATTTCTCATATTATACGGTGGTTATCACGACCACAAATTTGCATTTTTCTTCGTCATTACATTTTATTCTTGTCATCTTATTTTCAGTACTCTTTACTCATTCTTCCTTATGTTTTATTACATATACTTTATACTGATTCATATAAGGTATGGGGTTTTCCCCACTACATACTTCGTATTTGTTACTTCATCTTTAACACTTTTCCTTTATACTTTACTATTTTCATTCATACTTGATTTTCTTCCATAGGTATACTGAATCTATACCCCTCAAACCTTCTATAATTATCTCTTACAGCTTCACATAGTTCCTGTGTGGTTCCACCAGACTCAAATGTATATCCTGTGATTATGATAGTATGGGCCCATATTATTATAACCACCTATACACATTTGCTTCCAGTTTTACCACCAGGACTCATGTTCCGCTGTTGTGGATTTACTCTCAGTTCTACTTACTCTCAACATCATACTCAAGTATGTACTCTACTTAACTCGTACATAGTTTAAGTCTAGGTTCAAGTACTGACACCTAGTTCGCTTAAACTATGGCTCTGATACCAAAACTGTAACACCCCTTTCTCAAACCATAATTTAATATAGTTTATAATACAAAACATTTTACAAAACGTGACCATGAAAAGTCACCTAATTTTTTTTTACAAACTTTATTCTGAAAGGGTATTACAGACTCAATACAAAAAACCATAATTTAAACTTACTGTATTTCATACTGGTCCCACTCCAGCTCCTGTTCATCTCACCTAAGTACATAGCATTTAAAAAAATAATACGTGAGACAAAAAGTCTCGTGAGTAATATGAGTTTTAGACCCAAAACTTTTCTGCTTTAAAACTTGGAATACAAGCAAGTAAACTACTAGAACTTATTTCATAATAAATCTCAAATCTCTTTTCTTTTCTATCTTCAAAACTCAAAAATACTTTCTTTCTCAAAAACTACTTTTTTATCAAAACTGTATTCTTTCTCAAAAACTACTTTCTTTTACCAAAACTGTATTCTTTCTCAAAACTGATTTCTTTCTTTAAAAACTGCTTTCCTTCTTATAACTGCTTTCTTTCTCATTTACTTGTGACCAATTGAAACTCATGAATTAATTTAGTTTAATTCATTCTACTAGCTCCCCTCGCGGGACAGAACAGATCCGCCCGCTAGGTTATGCTCATTCTGTCTCCCCTTTGTGACTTGGAACGAATTCAAGCACAAGGGTATACTAAGCTAGACAACTACTTCGCGACGGGAGGTACCATCCCAGTAGTGTCTTCTGATCCCCCGATTATGTGGGTAATCCTAGTCCGGACAACTAACTCTTTCTTCTTTCTTTCTTTAATTCTTATCTCATTACATCTTAAATTAGTCAAAATGGGACACAATTTATAAATAACTCAACTCATAAACTTTTAGACTCATAATCAAAAATATCTTTAAAACTAATCTCAACATCTTTAGCTCATGTATGGAGCTTCTTTCAAAACTTTATAAATTATACTTCTTTAAATACTGAACTTCTTTAAAATCTCTTTTAAACACTTAGCTCTTAGAGCTACTTTCAAAACTATTTCCAAACCTTAAAATTTGCAAATATTTGGAAATCTCATTTTCTGAAAATATCATTTTGCTATGTACTAGGAAAAATCCTCATAAAACTCACCTTGATGTTGCTACAAGTCTCTAAGCCTCTCGTATTCCTTTTCCTTTCCCGTGCTCAATGGTATTTGAAGCACCACCTATACAAGTATCATGTATAAATACTCAACATAATTAACTCTATAGTTCTAAAGTCTCATATGACACAACTCCAGGTTATAATAAATGTATAACCATTAATAAACTCGTTTTATAGTTTTTCTCCGAAAGACGCGTATTTTGCTACAGTACCCCCGAGGGGTCGTATTTCAGTTCCGACACTTGTCCATGAAATCTTAGGCCATATTAGACTTGTGTTTCAAATTTGGAGTTCATTGGACAAGTCTAGCTCAAATTCCAAAAATCAAGTTTTTACATAAACTTGAAGTTTAGCCACTGCCGCTACAGTGACTTTTCCGCAAGGTCGGATTACGGATTTGACAATTTCCGATATGTTTTCATACCATTTTAAGGCTATGGCAAAAATTTCAGATTAAACGGACATGTCTAGCTATGGTTTCTAACTTTTATGGTTTCTAACATTTTGGTCCCTGTCTGGAGGGCGCACTGCGCCAGGCATTGGGCGCACTGCGCTTGGGCGCACCCCGCCCTGATCCTGGGCGCACTGCGCCTAGCGCCTGGGCAGGGCCGGCCCAAGGGGTGGGCTAGCTGGGCCATGGCCCAGGGCAACAAATTTGGCGAGGGCATCATTTCTAGTGCACAGACATGTATAGTAATACAATTAGGCCCAAAATGTAATCCTTGATGGATCAAATCGTAAGTCGTAACAGATACGGATGAGAGAGAAGCGCTAAATCCTCAACAAAAAATCAAAATCGAATTTTCGGGAGGGAGAATGGGCAGAAGGAACGAAGCGATTATTAGGGATATGTTTGTAGAAGTCGAGGAGTCGAGGAGATGCAATTGAGATCCCTATTTTAAGTTGCAAAGGTACTCTGTTAACAACAACAATCAAATAAATGCAGCTACGAATTTGGGTTTTTTTCCTCTCGGATCATACATCACATTGTGCTTCTCGTCTTTGAGTTTTTCTTTCAGAAATTTGAAATCCTTCTTCTAAAACTTATGTTTTATCTTCACACTCAGACCTGTACATCCTCCTTCACAGTCTCACACACATTCATAAATCCCAATATATTTCTTTTCAACTCTCAACACCTACCGAATTTGAATTACTGTACATATCTTTATTATTTAAATGTTTACGTTTTGATTTCAATACTTATTATTATTGATTCTTAAATTTATTAGGAATTGCCGCTATAATTGGCTCGAAATTTAAATATAAGTTAGATTAAGGCTTCAATTTTGCCATGTTTTGACTTGTGAATATAAAAGTAGGATTCTTTAACCGTCTTGGAATTGGTATAAATTGATTATTTAATGTTAGGATCTTTACATTCGGTTTTATCCTTTTTTTTTCTCAAGTATTATTAAGTTAGACACATTTGTTGATTGATCTTGAGTTCTTCAACTTTTTCTCATTACATTGAGTTGTTTTCTTTTGTCTGATGAATATAGGCCTATAGTTATATTGCACCTAAGTGGACATTTTATGTTGTGGCCATGTACTTTGGAACGGTTATATTGCAGGTTGGTACATTGGAATTGTTATTCCTTTGTGAATTGTGACAACTGGGAGTTGCTATTGTTGTTCTTCCTGGGGTTCTTTTTTAGGCACATTGAGGATTATGAAGATTATTTTCTAGATGTCCTTCCTTCAAACAAATAGGGATATGTAGATTTTTGTTGAATGTCAATTTCCTTGTGATTCTTAATAGTCAATAATCACATAATATTGTGAACAGTGCTGCTGGTGTCTTTTTTTATCAGATTTTGGCATTATACTTTCTATTGGGTTGTTATTTGTTGCATGTTTGTATCCTTGTTCCTTTACAAGCATCCTGTCAGTTTTTTTATAACATTTAGTCATTCCAAAATAAGTTGATAAAGAAATTAAATACCTTAGTAAAACATTAAATGCATGAAGGCATCCTTTTTGGTATTTTTGCATGTTTGATTTATTGTAATGTACAAACGTATGGGCATTATTAACTCATCTTGCCCGGGGCATAGAAAACAAATGGACCGGCCCTGCGCCTGGGCAGACTCCTGATCAGTCGCGATTTGGCACTGTAGCATGCAGTTTTGACATTTTAAGTCCTTAATCTAGTTCTTAATCATATGGGGTTTGTTCCCTGACTAAAACCCTCTATTAAAACAAGGTTTTAACTCATTAAAATCACTTCAATAAATCAATTGCAGGAATTAAAGTTCTTGACCAAAATTGCAAATTCTCAAGAATAGCAATCTACTTCCATGTTTTTGGGTTAACTTCTTAACTAATGACTTATTGGAAGCATTAGCCACTTAAACCACATGATTGATAACTGAAATTTCAGTTTCAATTCAACCCAAGAACCAATTCAAGACTACACCCAAAAACTTAGGTTAGAACAAAGGAAATCTTACCTTGTTTACTTTGGAATCACCAATTCCAACCTTTTCTTGATTTCTTGGCAAGGAGTCTTGAACCTCTTCTTCTTCTCCCGTATTCACTCTCGTTCTCCCTAGCTCTCTCTTGTATCTTCTGAAATCTTCCACTGGGTTCTTCAAATAATAGGGGATAATTATCATATAATATATATATTTAATTTTTATAAAAACTTTGCATTTTGGTCCCTAGCATTCCAATTCTTCTACAAAAATGGTTCAAGAGTCATAACTTTACCATTTATGCTTCATTAACTTCCAACTTAACATTTTCTTGACATTTTGGTCATTTCCATGTCAAATGACCATTTTGCCCTTTTCGGCCATATTCCACTATTCATGCGGTAAAACTCCAAATTTCATATAAACTCTTATTTCTTATATTATTATTTTACATAATACATGTTATTTTACACAATAGTCTTATAACGTGTCAAAAGACCGTTTTACCCTTTTACAACTTTTTCTTGGGTTCTTACATTTGTGGTCCCTATGGTTTTCAAATCTTTCACTTTTGGTCCCGGTGCTTTCTAAATCTTTCAATTTTGGTCCCTATTGTTTACACAAACGATAACAGAGGGAGGGACCAAAAGTGAAATATTTGGAACCATAAGGACCAAAAGTGAAAGATTTGAAAACCACAGGACCATCGGTGCAAGACTCCATAAATTTAGTTTTTTAATTATAAATTCAGTGACCACTGTTTTTTGGTCACTAGTTCTCCCATACAGTGACCACTTTTTTTTTGGTCAGTAATTCTTGTAAGCAGGGTCGTTTTAATTATAAATTTAATGACCACTGTTTTTTGGTCACTAGTTCTTCCATATAGTGACAACTGTTTTTTGGTCACTAGTTCTCCCATACTGTGACCACTGTTTTTTGGTCACTAATTCTTGTCATCAGAATCCATAACTTTAGTCTTTTTAATTATAAATTCAGTGACCACTATTTTTTGGTCACTAGTTCTCTCGTACAGTGACCACTGTTTTTTGGTCACTAATTCTTGTAATTACGGGTCTTTTTAATTATAGATTCAGTTACCACTGTTTTTTGTCACTAGTTCTCCAATACAGTGACTACTATTTTTTGGTCACTAGTTCTCCCATACAGTGACCATTTTTTTTGTCACTAATTATCCCACACAGTGACCACTTTTTTTTGGTCACTAATTCTTGTAAGCAGGGTCTTTTTAATTATAAATTCAGTGACCATTGTTTTTTGGTCACTAGTTCTTCCATGCAGTGACTATTGTTTTTTGGTCACTAATTCTCCCACATAGTGACCACCTTTTTTGTCACTAAGCTTTTAATTAGTGACCATCATAATATCAGTCACTAAATTTGTAGCATTACCAAAATTCAGTGACGACTTAATATATGGTGACTAAATAATGTTGTTAGTGACTAGAATTCAGATCGTCACTAAAAAGTTGGTCACTAACAAGGACTTTTCTTGTAGTGTTGCAATTAACAACAATCTATTTTCTTGGTTACGAGATGAAATACTGCAAATAGATGAAATTTGCAATTAAAATTAAAGGTTAATGTCACTGTAGCACATAGGGATGAGCAAAGCGAACCAAGAAACCGAAAACCCACAAAAACCGACAAAACCGACACTAAAAAACCGAAACCGAAAACGAAACCGATGGTTTGGTTTTTATTTTTTCAAAAACCGAAAAATTTCGGTTTGGTTCGGTTTGTGGAATGCGAAAACCGAAAAAAAAACCGAACCGAACCGACTTATATAAATTATTTAAAATATGTATATTTTACGTAATATTATAATTAAGATTTGCGTATCCTGAACACAAGTATTTCGTAGACGAAGTGGCAAAGGCGCGCAACATGTGTCCTCTATGTCCCGAGTTCGACTCCCGCTGTAGATAATATTGCCTTTTGTTTTGCACGAATTTAACTTTGCATCATTTTAAAGCACCCTTTCAGTATCCCACATCGATAGAATAACAAAACCTTTGCAATCCTCTTCATCTATATATACTAATTTCTTTAACTTTGCATCATTTTAAAGCACCCTTTCAGTATCCCACATCGATAGAATAACAAAACCTTTGCAATCCTCTTCATCTATATATACTAATTTCTCAAACACACAAGAAGATCCAAGGTTTGGGTTTGGATTCGGTTTAAAACTAAAACCGAACCAACAACAACAAAAAAACCGAGAAACCGACCCAATGGGTTTGGGTGTGGGTTGGGTTTGGAATAATAAAAACCGACTCTTATCGGTTTGGGTTCGGTTTATGGTTAAAACCGATCCAAACCGGCCCATGCACATCCCTAGTAGCACATCAAATTTATCAATTTTATCTGTTTTGGTCCTTAAAGTATTTTTTTTTTTTGCACAATTAGTCATTAACCTTGATAAATACCTATTAAATAGAGGAAAAACCCATATACAAAAGGTTATCCGATCAAATAGATCACGTGCTGGTATGACGTGGAGAGACGTGATTGATGTACTGTCAAAATCCCTATTACTTGACCGTTTCCTCTGTTCGGCGCCCCCATTGCTCTCTTTTCTCAAGTGTCTTTTTTTCCCACATCGACGCACTTTCTCCTTCCATGTTCCACCGAGAGAAAAAGAGAAAAGAAGAGATGGCAATCGAAGGAGAGTCAGAAAAAACAAGAAGAGACGGCGACACATATAACAAAGTGTCTCCGCCATTTTGCCGCCATAACATCAATCGTCAAATGCATTATGTCTCCACCATTTTGCTGGTCAAAAAAGACGATGATTAGCATACCCAAGGTTAAAACAATTTCCTTTTGTAAAAGAATTTTTATTAAAAGCTGATTTTTTTTTGCTTTTGCAGGCGGAGACGTTGAATGGGTTTCTCATTTTGTCGACGACTCATTTTCCAGCGGCTCCTCCCTAACATATCCCACTGGGAAGTTTCCTAAGACGAAGTGGGAGCCTGAAACGGAAACTTTTGTAATCGTAAGTAGAAAGCCTTCTTTAACGACTCCGGTTCTTAGAAAAGAAAGAAGCAAGCAAACACGAACAGGCGAGTCACTCGGGTCGACCCTATTGACAGGTTAGTCGACTTCAAGTTCCTCATCACATCAAACCCTTAGCTCTTTTTCCACAACTCCGTCCGAACCGCCGAGTCAATTTTGCGGAAACCGCAGGTCAAGAGACAGAAGAAAAACCAAGCAACAACAACGACGCGAGTACCGGCCAACAACAACCCAGGCACTGCAGCTGTTGCCTTGTACAAATAACCCCAGAGTGAAGAGCTGGTCCGCTAGGTGACAAAACGCTTTGTAACGCATGCAGGGTTAGTTACAAATTCGGTCGACTCTTACCCCCGAATATAGACCCATATGTAGCCCCACCTTCTCCGACAAAGTCCACTCTGTGGTTTCTGACGGTGAATTTGTCATATAGGGCATTAATCTAATTGATCTTAACAACCCTGCACCAATTGATGAAGAAGAACATTAATCTGATTGATCTTAATCTCCCTGCACCAATTGATCATGATTGTGTTTTGGTGTTAATATTTGGTTCTCATTTCGATACCAGCTTGGATAAATTGGAGGATTTAGAGACAAGGATAATAAAGAAAATTGAAGGTAGTGGGGAAAGGCTTATGTGATATTTTCAAAAGGAAAAACATAATAAACCAAATGCCAGATCAGCCTGTTTACGGCGGATCCGTTAACACATTTCAAAATGGTGTAATTGACATGTTTTATGCAAGTTTAATGACTAATTGTATAAAAAAAAATACTTTAACGACCAAATTAGGTAAAATTGATAACTTTAATGTGCTACGGGACATTAACCCTTAAAATTAAAAGCACGCAAGATAAACAAAAATTCGAGGGTTTTAAGGTTTTATTACTCTTGCAATATTATACAACTCTGTTACATCTTTTATTTTTCAACCCCTAAACTCAGTGCATACACTTCGCTTATTTAAGCCGAAGCCCTCCCCTGGCTCCTAGAAGAGCTCGGGCTAAACAAAAGCGATTCCTGCTGGCTGAACTTTAGCCTCTGAGCGTCGTTTCTTGACAACTGATACGCATTGGCCACCACATCGACGGGCAAGCTCCTGATCACCGATACACGACCGGCAAGATTAGCGATCATTGCATTGTCATTAGTCTTGAAAGAAATCCACCTTGACCCTTGTTCACCGGCTCTCTTAATCACTGCAAAGTTCTGTGGGATCACTACCACCTGTCCCTCCCGGAGCTCATCGTCGAAAACTGACTCTCCCGCGTTGTTCACGATCTGTACCCTCATGCTTCCGTCAGTGAGGTACAATAGATTATGGGCGTTTAATGTCCAGTGTGGTGACTGAATTGCATTTCTGTGAAGTTCGCCTCTCTCGGCGCTGAGTTGGAGTTGCCGGAGAATGGGGAATTTGAAGCTGTTGAGGTTTGATATTCGGCCGGCTTCTGGGTTTGCAAAATCGGCGTGGGTGGGGTTATCGATGTTTTCCCTTAGCTTCAAACTGCAAATTGTTTCTTCGAAACCGTTGCTCCATCCACCTCGACGTCCGCCTTGACGTCTACCCTGTTCTTGTTCTTGCTCTCGTCTGCTTTGCGGGGGCCGGATAATTTGAAGCTCTTGTTCGACGTTAACGATGTGACCTCTTTGGTCTCTTTGTCCTTGAAGCTTCTCGGCGGTCTCCCTGTCGACGTTGAATGCTTCTTCTAAGAACTCGACGTCGAAACCGTTGAAGATATTGCCGGCATTGGCGTAGGGTTGCTCCTGGTGGGTCTGACCTTGTTGTTGTCTGCGTGGTTGTCTTTGTCCTTGTTGTTGTCTGCTTTGACTTTGAGGGTTCCCGGCAAGGAAGAATCTCTGAAACGTTCATAAGATCGAATCGTTTAGTTCCAAATTTTGTAATTACGTTTATAATTAATTGATTATTAATGGTAACCGAATGTATCTACCCTGTGACTTTGATCAAGCTGGTTGGCGTTGTTCTGAGTGTCGAAGAAGACGACGGCAACAAGTTCACTATCGCCGTCATTGTAAATCCAGTGAGCTGCTCCGGCGGGAATGGCAACAACATCGCCTTGCTTCAGGTTCTGGACTTTCTGATGACGATCTTGCTGTAACCCTTGAAACCTCTCTCCTCTGCGTTGACTCTGACCGGAAAACTGTTGTTCCTGCGAAGATTCAAAGGTTTCCGGACATCCCGGTAACACAACCCCTTGTACACCCCTACCTGTATAGATTAGATGAACCAGTCATAAACCGATCGATTAATTCCTTTTCTTGAATTCCATGTCCAGAAAGGAAATATATATCACCTCTTTCGATGAAGGACAAGAGAGGGGTGTTGACGTAGGACGGCAAAAGAAGTCCACCAGGTTGAATCCGGTGTCGGAGAAACTCAACGCCGGCACACTGGAATTGCTGCTCGTCGGCGTTCCAGTACTCAGTGACACCACCTTCAGCTTGGATCCTATCGTACGGCTCAAGAGCATCGATTCTTCCAATCTGGCACTGGTTTTGCGGCAGTTGCTGTTGTTGCTGGTGGTGTGCGAGGCATGTAGAGAAAAGTATAAGTAAAGAGAGAAGCAAAGAAGTTTTGGAGGCCATTGATGAAGATGTGACGAATAGAGAGTTTGTGTAGAATGGAGAGTGAGAAGTTGGGTTTTATGGAGGATGAAGGTGTAGGAGAGAGTGACATGTAAGAGGGAATGGCATGGAATGAAGAACACATGGAGCTAAACGAGTATACATGTGTACAAGTGAGTAATCGGAGATCCTGCGCAAGAGGTCCAAGTGTGTTTGTATATGGATCGTCGTCATCATCATCATGATAACAAGTTGAATGGTGACGAACAATCACTAAGAAGTAAACTAGATACATTCTAGTAAATGGTATAGATACCGTTTTACATTTTGTGATCCGTAAAATTAATGGAGAATTTGTTGGTCCTTGTTAAGTATTAAAATGTGGTATTTGTTCCTCATAATTTGTAAATATAACTAGTAGGATGGTTCGTGCGTTGCAGCGGGTTTTATCAATCCTATATTTTCGATATCATTTCTATAATAATTTCTTACATAACGTTTATTTTTGTAATTTATGTGAAACTCATGGACCATGTTTGTATTTTTACTATTAGACAGGGGTATCTTTGTAAATTTGTGAAATTTAGGGACCATTTTTGTTATTTCACTATTAGACGAACATATGTATAATTATGTGCAAAATAGGGACTTTTGGAATTTTGCAAATAGGCACAGACCATTTTTATAATTTTGTTAATTCAAGGACAGTTTTGGTAATTTTAGAAATAGGACAAATTCTGCAAGATTGTTGTTAGACAGGGACCATTTTGTAATTTTATAAAACACAGGAACCATTTCTATAAAGTTGTTATTAGACAGCAGCTATTATTGTAACTTTATAAAACACAGGGACCACTTTTGCAAATCATCTATTAAACAGGGATTATATATGCTAATATTGCATAGTTTTCTAAATTTCATGATAAATATGTGAAATACATGGACCATTTTTGTTATTTCACTATTAGACGAACATATGTATAATTATGTACAAAATAGAGACTTTTGGAATTTTGCAAAAACGCATGGACCTTTTTTATAATCTTTTTTAGTGCAAAGACTGTTTTGGTAATTTTTAGAAATATGACAAATTCGGCAAGATTGTTGTTAGATAAGAGCCATTTTTGTAATTTCATAAAATACATGGATTATTTTTGCAAATAATCTATTAAACAGGGATTATATATGCAAATTTACACTATTTCCTAAATTTCTTGATAAATATTTATATTGGTTAATATCTTTGTGGTAAAATTTTAAAATATTATATTTATTCAACTTAACTTTTATATTTTATTTTTTTCTAAACTTTCAAAATATTTCAAAAATCCTTATTTTTAATATTTTATATTCACTTTAAATCATTATTTTATCAATTGACTAATATACTATATAGCTATTAGAAATCTGAGTTGAAATTTTTTACAATTGATTTATTAAATCCATGTTGTTTGTCTCCTTAATCCATATCCTCTGATTTTTTACATCTGAGTTAATCGTGTTGTCTCCGACACCCTATTCATCAATTTCATCTTTGGTCATCCTTTTCTCCATTGCTCTTCTAAAGCGATTGTTGGAGACGATATTGATGAAAAAAAGATGTTGAAGATGATGCGAGAAACCTAGGTGTCAGATAAAAGACAATAGGAATATGGGGAGACCATCAGGGTTGGAGACTACATAATTGTTAGATATTTTAAACATAGATTAATAAAAGAATATAATAGTCGGTTGATAAAAATACGTATTTGAAATAATTATCAAATGTTTAAAACTACCCACGAATATTACCTACAAAAAAAATTTTGTTTGTAAATACTAATGGAATATCGACAGAATAGTGACGTAAAGTGAAACCTTAATATTACCTAGGCAATAGTGATGACTTAGTGGCGTAATAAACCGTGCTGGTATTGTGTGTCGGTAATCGATATATACCGATGCGTTATCCACGCAAGAAAAAATAATAATAATACTTTTATTATTATTATATTTTTAGTAATATTATTATGTCTATTATAATTATTTATTAAAAACTTTATTCTTTTTATTATAATTATGCGTATGTAAATATATGTATGCATGTATAATATTTCTTTTTTACTTTTAAATATGAGTGTGTACTTAATTCTTTTTTAATTAATGTGTGTGTGTGTGTGTGTGTATATATATATATATATATATATATATATATATATATATATATATATATATATATATATATATTAAGTATTGTGCATTATATTTTTTACGTATAAAAATGAGTGTGTATAATATTTCATTTTTTAGTAATGATTATTGTCTATAAATAAATAAAAGAAAAAATATTTAAGTATTGAAATAATAATAATAATAATAAACATAATTCAAATAATAATCCTAATAATAATAATAATAATAATAATAATAATAATAATAATAACAATAACAATAATAATAATAATAATAATAATAATAATAATAAAATAATAATAATGACACAAATAATAATATAATAAATATAATATTTAAGTTTTTGGAAAATACTTAAGTGGGTAATAATAATAATAATAATAATAATCATGAAGATAATTAAAATAATAATCTTCATAACAGCAACATCAACAACAACAATAATAATAATAATAATAATAATATCATTATTATTATTATTATTATTATTATTATTATTAATGAACATAATTGAAATAAAAATAATAATGAACATAATAATAATAATAATAATAATAATAATGGATACAAATAATAATAATAATACAAATTACTAGAGTAATTAAGTTTTGGGAAAATAAAGGATACATGCGTACTACCCATGCATAATAACTACGTTCCCATGCAGAAGAGGGTGTGTTGGTAATGCAACTACAACTTCTGCTGTAAGCCTCATCCAATATATTTATTTCTTTATATGACCGACTCATTTCTAATAGAGTTAGCATTCCATCGGTAAGTACCTACGCAATAACGATGAAATGCTAATTCCGTTAGAAATGTGTCGGTATTCCGTTGGTAAATACCAAAGCAATATCGACGGTTTTTTTATTTTTCATTTTATGAAGGTTAAACAATATTTTTTGGGTTCATTTTTTGCACATCGTTATTATACTTTATAATGGTTATATTCCCTAATTTATACGTAATTTTTGACATAAACACAAGCATGTACACCCTCCGAACCCATTATTTATTTCAAGCTTTGTCATTTTAAGGTGCATAAATACATGTATTTTTAATGCACCAACTCATTGATGCACACACACCACACTTATACTCATACACACTTATACTTACACCCATACACACACACAATTATACATCCAACCTATACAGACACATACACACTAGTACTTATACACACACACACACACATACCCACTCTTACTTACTTACACACACAACATACACACTTATACTCATACTCATACACGCACACATACCTATCCTCAGACTCATACACACACACTTACACACACATACACACTCATACTCATTTTGTTCTTTTTTACTGATTTTGAAATTATTATTATCATTATTATTATTATTATTTATTGGTATTAATTAATATTGGCATTGTTAAATACTGACAAATTGTTATCGTGAACATTGTTATTGTTACTGTTATTATTATTATGAAAATGTGACGTTGTGTATGTGTATATGCATGTAGATAATAATTATAAGATTAATAATAATAATATTTCTTTTATTATGATCACTATTGTTATTATTATACTTTTTAGCAATATTATTATATCTATTACAATAATTATTAAGAATATTGTTGTTGTTATTATTATTAGGCCTGTTACACACACACACACACACACTAAATTTCCATTTTTTCTTTTTTTATTAATTAGTATATATATATATATATATATATATATATATATTATGCATAATATTTTTTACGTTTAAAAATGAGTGTGTATAACATTTTATTTATTTATTATTATTATTATTTGACTTATACTTATACACACATATACATAATAATTATTGTTGTTATACAAATAATAATGTTAATAATTATTTTAATAATCCTTAATAACCACTTGTACTATTTGCAGAGAGATAAGTACGAGACATTAATGTGCGTCAGTGTGGAGTCAGTGCTACCCACGCAATACTGACGCACTATCAGGGGCGGAACACGAATACAAGAAGTAGAAAAGCCGAAACATCATATATCTAAAAATTATATTTTTCAAACTAGGGAAAACTCTAAAATGATATATCATCAAGCAGATTTATCATATATAATTAAAAGTGCACTACAAAGAATATATATCATAAAATAGACTCATGGAGATTTGTTTGTTTCAAAACTAATGAATGCATTCTCTATTTCTAGAGCACAACAATTGAAGCGAGCTTTTCATTGTTTTACTACCGGTGAAATTTTGTTGGAATAAATTAATATTAAAATTGCAAACTTATACATATATATCGTGTTTATATAGTTTTATACTCTAATCAAACCAATACAAAAATAAGGATTATACATATACAGATATTATAACAAACACATGCATTATATTGAAATAAAGATTACATATTTGATAGAAGTTTTAATTAAAATACAATTGACAATATATTTCTCTTGAAAATGACAAAGGAGTACTAGCGAAATATTTAAAAACAATTAGCATCAATTGGCAAGCTGTCAAGCAGTCAAACACAATTGACTGAAGCAACCTCATATACAATTCATTAGTAGATTAAAAGCAAAAGTACACAAACGAGAGGGTAAAACCAAAAAAGCAAACAAAACTAACACTCAAAAAGTAGTACATTGACAAAGTTATCCTTATACATCCTCTAAGAAATGCAACTGCAGATGAAGAAGCAAAGGGAGATGCAACTGTGAAGACGGCAACTGCAAAAGTATTATGGAAGATCGACAACGGCAAGCTACAGAGTGAGAGAAGGACATGTGATGGACGAGATTTTATTTGAAACAGCTACAATGGAGAGTAGCGATTTCTCAGAATCAGTTATGGATACGATATCTTTTCTTCTAACGCCTGATTTATTTCCTTTTATTTTCTCCTAATCATGGATTATTATATTCTTTAATCTTATACTAATGTAATCTGGTTCGAAAATCCCGGGAGGCCAACGTAGTACTTATCCTTAAATAATAAGCTAACTTGTAAAATTTTTGATATTATCAGGCTAAAAAATCAGGGGGGCCATGGCCCCTTAAGGGATCCGCCACTGCACACTATAACACTGATTTAGTACGAGGCATTAACATGCATTGGTGTAGGGTCGGTGCTACCCACGCAATACCGATGCACTATACTACTGATTCTCTTATTACGGGCTGAAACAGACCCCACCCAAATAAAACCCTTAATTTCTTACTTGGTTTTTCTCTCCTCCGACTTGTTCAAGCATTTTTTCCAAAAAAGGTAAAAATACAGTCAATTTAAAGTAAAATTGAGTAATCATAAAGCAAGATATCATTAATGTTTAATAATACGTTCTTTATTTCACCAAAAAATTATAACTATGTTATTATAATTTTACATTGCAATGATAAAATAAAATGTGGATCTGACATCTTTTCGTCAACGCCAAAATCAAATTTATAATGCTAATCGATAGACATTTCAATTCTAAAAAATAATATATAAAGAACCCCAACTTCTAATATATTGTCTAGGATTAGTTTGGCACATATATTAACCTTAGGCTACACTACCTTGTGGGCATCCCTTTAGGCTAGGTGGAACCGGCACAAGATCAACGCGGGGAGGGGGAGGGGGTCGACGGGCCCGCCGGCACCATCAATATCACGATCGCAAGTGTTGCAGGTTGCCTCTATATAGATGGATTTCGTGTTGGCGAAGCCCATCCCTTTAAAAAACTTATTCCAAAATTTATTTTACCCCCACCTCTATAAATACTTCCTTTTACCTCTTAAAAATCACACATTCATTCTTCATTCTTTCTCTCCATTTCTCTATAAATCATTTACTTAAATTTTTAAAAAACTTTCTTTTTTGAAATGTATTCTAGCTAGGAAAAATTAAAAAAAAAAATCAAATAACCGCCAGGATGAAAGCGGCTCGAATGTTCCTCCAACTCCATCACTTTATTATCTACAACACCATCAATATCTCCAATACCAAAAAAATGCCGCTCCAACAAAACAACTAATTTTCACTTTCCCAATACTACCAACAATTTTCACAATACCAACATACAGGAACCCCTCTCAATGTTATGTCCCAGACACATCCCATTTCAATAACCAATGGGACGACGAGTAAAGCGATGTAAGCATTCCATTCTCTGAAACCTGAGGTACCAAATCAGATGAAGAAGTCCAAGAAACATACAGGAACCCCTACCTCCCAGAAATAAATGTACGTAACAACATGCTTTTAGTATGCTTATTAAATCGATACAAACATTATCATTAGTTTTTAATCGTAAATATTATGACAAAGTTAGATATTATAAGGATATTATCACATTAATTAATGTAGTTTATTATTGTTAAACATTAATATTTAGTTGTTTAAGTATTGACGAAAAAAATATATTTTAACGCAAAAATCCGTATTTTAAAAATAATAATTTTTGTATCAGCATTCAAGAACCAATTTAGTTGAAGTTGAAAAAATATATTATATTCTTTTATTTTTCATCGTTTTAAGTATCATAAATATCAATTAACTATCTTAAGTTAAAAATATCATTTGAATTGTATAAGATTAGTTAGAAGTTAGAAAACGTTGACATTAAAATAAATATGCACCGGAATTAGTTTATTTTAATTAAATATGTAATATGTAGTTTACTATAACCACATGAAAAGACTTCATCTCGACTAGGAACTTCATTATTGTGATGAGATATACTTTGATAAGTAAATTTAATCTATTGAAATATGAGTGTTTAGTCAAGTACAATTGTGTACGCTATGGAAGACAGTCAATCTTACAAATAAAAATGATATACAAGGATTGAAGATGGTATTCACTAATGATATAGCATATTTGTATTTTCTTTGTATTTATTGTTGATATATACATAATTATGATGCAAAATATGTTAAATATTTATTTTTAAAAATAGTAATCTGAGTATTATTTCGTTAATTGGATTCTATTAGTATAACTGCTTTAAATTTTTTTATTTTCAACTTTCTAATAAATGTTTTTTATAATCTTATGCTTAAAGATAATAACAATAATTTACATCAACCTTTTGTTTTAGTATATGAACAATTATTTCATAGTTAATGATAACAAATTATTATATTTGACAATATATATCTATTAATATTTTGACTATATAATGTTTTTCCTGCGCAACGCACGAGAATTCACCTACTATATATATGTGTATATATATATATATATATATATATATATATATATATATATATACATACATACATACATGCATGCATGCATGCATGCATGCATGCATGTACATATATATATATATATATATATATATATATATATATATATATATATATATATATATATATATATATATATTGGAACCGGCAACACAATTTATAAATAAAATAAAAGGCAAAACCGATCAGCGAGATGCAAGACCGGACAGCCGATACAAAGTCAAATTACAAAGTATTCAATGGAGATAAATTCCACCCCTCCTTATTAATGTCTAACTTACCACCTCTAAACTTTATCCATGTATACAGCAACGCTTTAATTTGATCACAAATTGTGTCAGAATTACAAGATGCACCTTTAAAGATCCGATCATTCCTTGACTTCCAAAGACACCACAACGTACCGTAAGATACAACCGTCAAGAGTCTCATTTTCTTCGGACACCTTCCCCAATAAGCCACGTTCTGTAACAGTCCCTCCACCGATTCTCCTATCGAGATTGGGTCCCCACACCACTGCAGTATCTTCCCCCACACTTCCTTAGCAAAGCTGCACCCAACTAGAATATGATTGTAGCATTCAACATTTGATTTACATAATGAACAAATCGAGGAATCAAATCGTACTCCCCTCCTAATCAAAGCCTCCGCTGACGGGATTTTCCCCAAAAGGGCTCTCCATACAAAACATGTTACTTTTAATGGTATTTCTTTTAGCCATTGAACATTTATACTTGATCTTGTAACACCATAATTATCGATAATTTCCCTAATTGCCCCCACCGTGAACGACCCTGTACTGTTAAGCACACACCTCCAGGTATCTTCTCGATTGGACGGATAATAACTGTTTAAAGCCTTGTCCAAATTGTACATCTGGTCAATCTCATCAGCAGCGCATGGATTAGATCTCCAAGCCCACTGCCTCCCTTGCATCGTGATTCTATCTGAAACATAACACATTTTCCGTTTGTCTAAATCATAAAGGGCTGGATATGAATCTTTCAAAGGTGTATCATTCAGCCATTTATCATGCTAAAATAAAGTATTGTTGCCGGAACCAACTGTCTTCCTGAATAAACTGTCAAAACTGAATCCAAACTCCTCTAGGTCACCATGGATGTTGACGATATTAAGACAAGCACCTGTAGCCGACCTCTTTGCAAGATGATGAGCCGGTTTCCTCACCAAGTTGTGTATACTACTAATTATTCTGCACCATAATGTTTCCGGTTTGCATTTGAGACGCCACCACCACTTTAACATGAGTCCAATGTTGAGGCTACGTAGCGATCTGACTCTAAGGCCGCCATAACTCTTGTCACAGATGACTGTGTTCCAAGCCACCCACGGTATTCCATGATTTCGACCCCCGCCACCCCACAAAAAGCTTTTTCGTATCCGCTCAAGCTTCTTAAGTATACCTGCAGGCACTTTAAAAATGGAAAAATAATAAACAAGTAAGCTGCTGAGTACTGCCTTAATTAGTGTGATCCTCCCGCCGAATGATAGGTTTTTTGCTTTCCACAACGATAATTTGGCATTGAACTTGTCCATGATTACGTCCCAATTTTTTATTCGGTTCATATATATATATATATATATATATATATATATATATATATATATATATATATATATATAAAAGGTTTGGGGCCAAATCTATAACAAAAAATATTCCTAGGACAAATTTAAAAAAGAGAATTGGCGAAACGAAGATAAGTTGTAAATTATATACCATAAAATGTCATAATAACCTATTTTAAACAATAACTAGCATTCTCCCCATGCTCCGCACGGGTCAGGGGGAATGTGTTGATATTGAATACGTAAGCAACTTAAAAGTAGATAATTTCTGTTTATTGGTAATGGATAGATTCAGCTGCATTTAATGTACTTATAGTAAGTGGTCAAATCGTTTCCCGCTGTAACTGCTATGCACATAAATAAGGAGCTTTGAAGCAATCCTCCAAGAACAGCAACAACTCGAACAACTTTAAGCTAGATTTATTAACAATTACTTTTGGTTACTCTTTTGCATTGGCATTAATTTATTATGTGTAAATTACGAAACTAACCTTAACCATGGAGAACTCCAGGCCTAAAGCAAAAAGAAGAAAAATTACTCCAAATTGTGCTACTGTCTCTACTTGGACTAATTCACTGACTACATCCAGCCCACCAGGCCCAACAACAGATCCTGCCAGGAAATATCCAGTAATCACCTGTTAAAACCAACATCAACCACATGTGAGTCATAGAAAAATGCAGTGGTACATTTTATGGTAAAAAAGATGAGGGAAAATCATAAGAAACAACTTAATTTACTCTTTATACCAATATAAGCAATGAACTCTTTTTTTTTACCATAATAGCAACATAATTACACATTTTTACCAATAAAAGAAACATTTTTACTGATAATAGAAATATGTAACACATAATAACAAAATATTTACATTTTTTTACAGAACATTAAGGTACTTCTTTCTTTTTTACCGATAATGGCAAATATATAAGAAATAGCCAATCAAGTACATTGTCTATGTTGGTAGCAAAATATAAGTACATTGCTATATTGGGTTATATACTTACATCTTGCTAGTATTGGTAAAAGAATATAACTATGTTGCTTCATGTGTCAAAAAACTCAAGTAAGTTGCTATTATAGGTGAAAAATAAAGTAAATTGTCTATATTGGTAAAAAAAAAGGTAAAGTCCATTGCTATTCTCAGCTATTTTCTTAATAAATAAACGCAAAAAAGAAGAAGATAGAAAGAGTGTTCACACTGGCTGTCCTGCATAAGCAAATGCAATGCCACCACAAGTGGTAGATACAATGACAACTACAACATCGGAGATTAATCTATAAAAATATAAATTCAATATTTATAAATTTGTTTGGATGATATTCGGTAACATAATATTTAAAAAAGGTCATTAAGAAGAAAATCTTACCTCAAGTCTAACTGTAGCATTGGATATTTTGATTTGAAATTGGATATTATAAATATATTATCCTGAAAAGAGAATAACAATACATTAACTACATGATGCCAATAGATTTTTTAACTGTTTAACTATCAAATTTTACCTTTCTGTCAATTAGTGTTGGTCTCTCTTCAGCTCTGTTGTCATTATCCATAGTGAATACATGATGAAGTTGAAAGGTCCTATAAAATTTGTCTTAATATGAGTAGTATGTTATGAATGATATTTTAAACGAATATAAACAACATAGAATTTAGCAAGAAAATGATAAAAGTTCATACTTATCGTCCTTTGTGTCATTTTTCTTGGACTTAACCCTAGCTACAGTTTCCAATACAGCATGGTGAAAACTGAAAAGATTTCTAAAATAAGCATAATTAGCATGCAAAGAACAATGCTTTATTAAATGATTTGGACGAAATTAAATTTGCAAGACCGACTTGCTGTCCAGCAACACTATTATTGAAGCTGCGTGCATCCTCTTCTGCAAATTCTGTTTGAATTTAGGAAGATTAACTTTGGCCTTAAATCACAGTGGATAATCGGGTCTTGTTTACATTTATAAAGATAATTCATACCCCTGTCAAATTACAGTCAATCAAGAAGTGACAAGTGTCAAATACGAAATATATATAGATAAACCGAAAGAAAGTATGTAGATGCATCAAAGATATAATTGTTTATATGCAATAGGCAAATGGGGACTTGGGTCAAAGGGTAATTTTTTAGTTTCTTTATCCATTTTTTAGATTTTATATATGATTTGTAGGGAAATTTACAGAAAAGCCATTGAATTTCAGATAGTTTTGTGGTTTATCTACCAATACTTTCTTTTTTTGTAATCAAACCATAAAAGATTGATATTTTTCTAAATTGACCATTTTCACCGGATATAACAGGTCAAAATGGTTAAATTTGGAAATAACAGGTCAAATGTGATATAACAGGTCAAAATGGATAATTTGAAAAAAATTATGAAACTTTTATGGTTTAATTGGAAAAAAAAAGTATTAGTGGGTAAACCGCAAAACTACTTAAATATAATGTTTTTATTTTGTAATTTGCCCTACTATGATAACGAAAAGCATTATCAAAATAATGATCCAATTTTCTTTCTAATAAAGCAATTTAGGATTTTGTGAACATTTCAATATATCCTAGGCAACTTTTATACTTTTTATAATGTTCGACCCGTTTCCCTTTTAGGTAAACTTTATTAGATCTTTACTGACTTTAGCTTTTTATCAATAAAACGGCAATCCACATTGACCCATATTCTCATAAATGGATTAAAATTTAAAATTAAATGAATTAAAAGCAACGATTTACTTTCCTGCCAATATCAAGAGCAAATCTAACGGCTTTTGATGGTGATAATCGTCCTTTCTTTTGAAGATAACTTGTAAGGCCACCCTAAAAATTCATCAAGAATTCAAACATTGGTATATTATAATCAAATCAAGAAATATATATAAATAAAAGAATCAATATGACTGCTTCAAAATCAGACATCTTTTACTGTTTCAAAATCTTTTTATATATTTTGTTTTATTCAACTTACTCTTGCATGATACTCTGAAACAATCATCATTGGTATATTTTGTGTAACAGCACCAACAAACTGAACCACATTTGGATGTTTGACCTTTTCCAACAAAGTCAACTCATGTTTAAAAGCATTTCTGCATTAATAAAAACCAAAAAGGGTTCAAAAGTCAAATCATAATGAAATCATCCGGTTAAAATTATAGAAAAAGAAAGTGTAAATAATAAATACATACATGCTTTTAGGGTCAGAATAGCTATCCTTATCTAATATCTTTAAAGAAACTTTTGTCCCATTCCACTTGGCAACTTGATAGGTTCCCTATCAAAATGCCCATTAAGGACAACTAGTGAATTAACATTCTTCATGTGTCTACAAAGAATCGTTGGCTCATGATGAAGGTCAGTTGCAGAATATAAATATATGGACCCACCAAGTGAGACAGTAATGTCTTTGAAACTGTCTCGTTAAAATCCTCTGATATTGTCCATATATTTGCAGTTTTATCACCAGATACAGTTAGCACCTACCAAAGTTTATGGAATTTAGAAAAGTGAAGGAAATTTCAAGAAGAAAACTTATATTGAACCACCTGTTTACTATCGGGGCTCCAGCTAACAGCATATATGGTACCTTTGTGGTTTTTTTAAGTTGACTTCAGGTCAACCAAGAAAATAGAAAATGAAAGGGTAAAGTCGTCATTACTTTCAGGAAATTCAAACACTATCTTATTATGTCTCTCAAAAAAGGGCATTTCAAGAGACTTATGTGTGTGTTTGACTGTTTGTCATTACTGCTTGTGTAAGACAAAGTTGACTTCAGGTCAACCAAGAAAACAGACAATGAAAGGGTAAGTGGAATTGTTAAATGAAACAAAAAAGCATTGTACTTTCAATGAATTGTCATAAAAGCAAAGCAATTTTCACAATTACAATTGGGTTGATTTTTCAAACTATAATGTTATAATAAGAAAATTACTAAAAGTAGGGTTGGATACATTTCTAAAAGTACAATAGCTTAGCAAAAAAGTTACAATGTTGTAATAGTACATAGAAATATAAAAGTAGGTTGCTATTTCTTGCATTTAGCCTGTGGAAATTTTGTGTTTATTTAGAAATTAGTGAAGTAAACAGGAAAATTCTAATAATACCTTGCAATCCATAAATGTTAAACAACCGTAGCTTGAAAGCAAAACTGTTGACTGATCCAATATGCCATTTTTCAGACCTAAAAATTCGTTCTCAATTAGCCTACAAATAAAAATTAGAAGAAAAGATCTTAAAAATTGTTTGTTCAATTTAACTCGAGCCAATATAATGGAGAAGAAGATGAATACGGAATCAATTGAAGGAAATAATAATAAAAGATATTTACCGATTAGAAAGATGGCCTGTTAGGATTTTAAGAGTTCATAAATTTCAATATCTTACAAAAGTAAAGGATGACATGCATTTAAAGAAGGGTTAAGTTCAAAGTACAATGTTCTAATAAAAAAAATTAAAAGTAGAATTTTATAAATTGAGTAGATTTTGAAAGTACAATGTCCTAATAAAAAACATAAAAGTAAAACTTTATAAGTTCAGTAGATTTTCGAAGTACAATGGCCTTAAGAAAAAACTAAAAGTAGAAATTCTATAAATTGAGTAGAGTTTCAAACTACAATATCTTGATAAGAAAAGAAACTGAAAGTACACTGCTTTAATAAAAATAAATGAAAGTGAGATGCTATATTAAACAAAGAAATGAAAGTAGGCTGCTATTTCTTACATTTAGACATTAAGGAATTTATTTCAGAGTGAAAATAAGGAAACTAAATGAAACCTACCGATCATACTCAATATTTTCTGTAGGAGATATGTTAAGATTATTTGCACTTTCCAAAGCCAAAAGGTAAGCAATTCCAACCTGTCAAACATTAAAAAAAAACAACTACCAAATAGTATAAATATGAAGTAACTATTTAAATAAATTCTACAGTTTGGAAATTGTAACAAAATCAAAAAAATGAATAAAAAAACTTACAGCAGCACATGAACTTAAACCTGAACTATTAAGACCATTTGTACCACAAAGGAATCCAGTAATACCCTATACCAATTTTTCAAAAACAAACTTAACACCAATCAAGAAACTTTAAAACTTTGTATTTAAAAATCATTTATTAAAAAAATATATTTTAACCTGTTTTAGATGGTTTCCTCCACGTTGTAATGCATACAATGCTCCTTTAGCATAACTTCCCCACTTGCATTCCTCATTGTCATTTGAGTCAGTAATATGTTTTGGAAGTTGAATTTGGTCAACTCTGTAGTCACTGTTTCAAAATATAAGAAAATTTTGAAGTATTATTATTCACATAATTCAAGAGGAATGAAAAATTAACTACCTAAAAAAAACTTGTCCACTGAATTGTCCAGACCTTAGTAGAACCTTTATATACAGATCCATTTTTAACATGAAGAGCATACCCAAATCATTGGTTTGTGAATATCAACCCTAAATTCAAAATCCCTCTTTCCTTGTATCTGGAAACGTACATTAGGGCATCAAGTTTTGATTGTTACTAATTGCATGATTTAGGGGCGTACAATCGCACTTCAGCTGCAATCGCATTGTCTACAAATATCAAGAGGCGGAACACTATCCCAGCGGGCTCATCTACTCGGAAATTGCACACAACCCTGAAAAGAACCAAAATAGATGAGGTTTTTGGTGTCAGTGCGTTTTAGGGTTTATGTACAATAAGTACAGGCCTTTGCTGGACTTACCGGACGAATTGGAAGGGTTGAGAAGGTCGATAGGTGATGCAGGAAGAATAGATGGCGGTGGTGAGCGGTTGTCATCGGAAGCGGCAATCGGTGGATGAGAATCTGATTCCGAGTCGGAAGACTCTGTACGACGCGATTAGTGCCTCCATTGTCGTGGGGGAGTGTAGCACGCGAACGCAAAACCCATCCATATATGACCCGAAATAGACCCGCGCCTTAACCAATTTTAACCCGAAAAACCCGAACCGGATCCATATGGCACGAAACCATATGAATCGACGGTTTTTCATTATAAGAAGAAAATTGTAAGTTGTTAACTCAATAGACATTACAATAAGAATGATTACTTTTTTAATACATTTAAAATAGTTGGTTGAATAATGTTACGACCCGTTAGGCCGTTACAACATATTAACGTGGTATAATTTAAAAAACGAGTTGCAAATTGCAATGCACTGTTATGGATGCGCCTTCTGTATTTCTCTTTCATCCAATTCAAAGTTTCAAACAATAGCTGGCGGGGCCCTAATATCCACCAAAACCTGTGGCTGGTAGGAGACCCTCGAAGTCTTGGGCATGTGAGAAGCTGCCGGCGTAGAGGTAATCTCCATTATTGTTTCCTATTGATTTCACTTGACGTTATTGATTGCAAAAGAAAAATCATCAATTTCTCCATTTGGATTTGATTTCATTGTGGTTGTTTGCAGATTTAATGGAGAAGAGAACACCCTTTTTTCTTTCAAGGTTGTTAAGAAGTCCTCAGAATTCAAAAATCGGTGAACAAAAAGGTTGGGAGAATACATCTGACGAGACAAGGTTTGGTGGTTGGGGTTCATCCCCTGGTTCCACTAGTTCTGGAGCAATCGCCAAAGATTGGGCAGATGAACCACCCAATAACCATTACAATGGATGGGGTTCGGGTTCAGACCCAGGCTCAGTGCACCGATCACCTACTCCACAAACAAGTAGCAACCGATGGGCATACGACTCGAGTCCAAATGGTAAATCTGCAACCCGAGAAGCAAGTAGTAATGGGTGGATGACTGATGATTTGCCTGTATCTGAGCCCATTAGAAGACGATCAAGACCAGTAAATTTTGAATCGTTCCCTCCTCCATCAGTTCCGTCAGCTCCGCTACTTCCTGATGAGGGTTTCAATGAACAACATGTCGCTAATACTTCAGATCATCCGTGTTTTGATTACGTGAAGAAAGATGTGGTTTCAGGGAATGGAAGCGAGCATGGTGATGGATCGTGTGTGGTATGTTGGGAAGCTCCGGTTGAGGGAACTTGTGTACCTTGTGGACATATGGCTAGTTGTATGCCATGTTTACGTGAGATCGAATCTAAACAAGGGACTTGTCCCGTTTGTCGGGCCAAGATTGACAAGGTTATGAGGATCTACGCTATCTCAACCTAATAAGCATAAGGGGGTTGTGATGTTGCCTTTGTCCTGCACCATGGTATTGAAAAACATACACTTCTACACTGATGATACAGGTACTTGTTCTTAGTATTCTTTCGGCATAAGTATGATTTGTTTGAACGAATTTGGTTCAGACGTTGTAATGTCTCTACAAAAAAGTGATGTATTATATATATACCCAATCGGGACCAAAGGAGAGAGCTAGCCTCGAAAGGAAATGACAAAAGGTGACACTACCGAATTTAGTGAATGAAAACATTTTAGCAACGGATCTCCCACAAAAAAGCAACTATATTACAGATTTGAAAACACATTTGCAATAAATTATATTGACTGATTAGACGATACTCCATGGCTATCGGTCACAAATATTACAATTTCGACCACAGGGCAGAGGCTTGGGTTTACCCTAAAGACAAACGAAACCATAAACTTATGAGTTTTATTCTGTGAACGTTATAAAACTGAATTCATGAGAACTAGGAGTTGAAGAATGTTAGGCAAGGTTTCTAAAAAGCACGATATTAAGTTTAAAGAAGCTCATTTTATATTATGCAATTCTCTTTTTATTTTTTCTGAAATGATTCTTGTTGTCTAATTTAAACATCCAAATAAACCTGATACCATAGTCCATGACAGATAAATGTACTTATACCAAAACAAAAGGAATCCAAAGATATATATGGTAACGATGTTACTTGTATTAGGGTGCACGGAGTAGCTCACGGGCTCGAGCGGGTTCAACAAAATAGAGGGTTGGTACCAATGGTACCAACGGTATCGCAGTAGTACCAAAATGGTCATTGCACCGTGTTGCTTGGGTTCGCGTGGCTTCGGGATGGTGTGGGTTCATCATCTAGATGAAACCACTGCAAATATATATACATACACACACAAACATATATATATATATATATATATATATATATATATATATGGAAAAGTGAATATGTGGCTGTTATATACCTAAGCTTAGATGTAGAACCATCAAAATCCATTAGGTTTTTTATGAAAAACTTGCATTTTCATTTTCCTTAATATAAGTAATTCATATGATTGATTACACAAATATAAAAAGGGATTGTATGAGTCATATAATAGAGTGATTAAAAGTATCATCCCTACATGTATCAGTGATATAGAAGTTGGTTGTCAAAAGAAACATCACTAAAATAGAAGTAAATAAGTTAAATTAAGTGGAACAACAAATTGTCTACAACTATGGAGAACAAATTAAGTATATTGGCCTTTTGTTTTTGTTAAAAACACGGATATTTTAAAGGTTCTACACCTAAGCTTAGGTATATAACAGCCACATATTCACTATCCCCATATATAAATATAAATATATATATATATATATATATATATATATATATATATATATATATATATATATATATATATATATGAGTAAATTACAATTTTGGTCCCTGTGGTTTGCATGAAATTTCACTTTTGGTCATCGTTTTGTTTTTCCACGCTGATGGTCCCTGAACTACACTTTTGTTTACACTATTGGTCCCTTGGCCAGGTAAAATGACCAATATACCCTTTTTAATTTCTTTTTCTTTTTTTCTTTTGAGATATTTTTATTTTGAGAATTAAAAAAAAAGAAAAAATACCCCAAACCCACCCCCACCCCCCTCTCTCTCTCTCACCACCGTCTGGGAAATTATCCTCCGACATAACATACTCTTCCAAATTCTCACCTTTCTCTCATCAATGAACTGGAAAAGAGATCCTGGGAAGAATTGTTTCATGAACAATTTGGTATGATCGAAAGTGAAGGTTGATGAAGTAGAGAGCTATTTAGTCCATGAATAATCACCTCATTGTTCTTAAAAACGTTTTTCTTGATCTTTGTAGCTAGGTACATTCGATGATCTCATATATGAAGATCTTGGAAAAATTCATGCTGATTACTAGATGTTGATTGGTTAACAGGATACAGAATAAGAAAAGCACTATTTCACGAACAAATTGGACCTTCTACACCTCCCTTCACTGATTGTCGACGCACACCACCGCCCTACCACCGACAGCAGCGGTATCACCGCCGATTTGTTCGTTTCCGGCCAAACCACTCCACATCAACGAAGGATGCAATCATCCGAACTCCTTGCCCTTTCGATTTCATCTGGCTCAGTCTCACAGGTCTCGAGAATCATGCACACACACAAGGTCGTGGTGTGTGTGATTTGGTGATCGATTTCCTCCTTTCTCGATTCCTCTTTCTTTCCTCTCTATTCTTCACGTTGATAATTGAACCATAGGAAGAAAATTCACGACCAGTGATATCGGTGATTCAAACTTTTTCCTTTTGATTTAGTCAACAATGGGTCACAGCTTGTTACACGTCGTAGACTTAATCGGAAGTAGAATCAATCACCAAATCGATAAGTAGAGTTAATCTATTCCTTAGTAACAACACAAACATTGGCATGTTCATTAGAATCAATCACCAAATCGATAAAAGAGATGGAACTAGAATCGATCTACTCCTAACCCTACACCTGCCCCAATTAACAAAAGATATGGAAGTAGAATCGATCCGGTGGAGGGGATGCTGCAAATCCTTGGAAGAGAGAGAGAGCAATTAGGGTTACGGGATTTTTTTATTTTTTTTAATTGTTAAAATGATAAAAAGTTTAAAACAAAAAGGAAAAAAATAAAAAGGGCAGTTTGGTCATTTAACTTGGACGAGGGACCAAATGTGTAAGCAAACAACCAGTTTAGGGACCATCAGCGTAGAAAAACGAAACGATGACCAAAAATAAAATTTCTTGCAAACCACAGGGACCAAAATTGTAATTTACTCTCTCTCTCTCTCTCTATATATATATATATATATATATATATATATATATATATATATATATATATATATATATATATATATATATATATATGCGGCGGCGGTGGGGGGGGGGGGGGGGGGGGAGGGGGTGTCGAGGTTGGTTAGGTTAGTAATGGGTAGGCGGTTAACTGTTTTATTTGGTTATTTTAAATTGAAAAAGAAGTTGGTGTGTACACACGCTATGCAACGGACGGCGATTGATTTCATTTACCTGAATAGTTTCTGGATGGCGATTATTTTCCTTTCATCAGACGTCGAATGTGAGGTACAGTGATTAGTTTTGTCGTTGAATAACTATCTTTTGATATGCATTGAATAGTTTGGTTTTGCTAATGGATTATTGCAGTAATTATGGTAAAAATAGTCAAATGCTTCGTGATATCAAGTTTTATAGTCAAATGCATCGTCCAACAGGGGCAGTGAATAGTTTTATTACGACAAATAGTTATGTTTCAATGATTAGGATTTTGGAGAAGGGTGTTATCTTGTTATGCGTTTGAAAAAAAATGTACGTTGCTATTTTACGTTAAATATACATTGTACAATATTTTTAGGGTACTTGTCTATTATCACAAGAGAATTTTGTATTAGAAATAAATATGCATGCTTCTTGTTTTACATTTGAAAAAAAATTGTGTTGCTATTTTGCGTTAAATATAAAAAGTACAAAAATTAGAAACACGTGTTGGAAAATTAATTTTAATTAATTTCATAAAATGGGTTTTCCCATTTTTTGAACACAAAATATAGTTCCATAAAACAGATGAATGAGAAATTGTATCTCAAAGTGAGGTAGTTGGAAGAAGTTGGAAAATGAGTTAATGAGTTTTAACTCATCCCACATTGGTGGAGGAATGAAAAGGAAGTGGGTTTATAAGTCTAAAGGCTTTCATGTTTTGTAAGACTTAAAGTATAAAGGTTCTCTCTTGTGCGCGCAGGGGGGTGCAAATACGAACCAGATTGGGTTGGGTTCACTGAACTTGTGTGCGCGCGTCCTGCGGGTACGAATGCACCACCGGTCGACCAGAAAAGTTCAAGGACCATTTGCAAATATTTCAGTTTTGATATGGTATTAAAGAGAATTTTAATTCTTCAGTTACGTTTTACTGTATATATACAGCACTCGAGCAACTGTTGAGACATACTGATGAAACGCTTCTCTCAACTTCTACGTACACTTTGTTCTCGTTTTACAACCAATGTATAATCCGGGTCTAGTGACGGTTCGGGCAATCTAGAAGAATTGCTTTCTGCTGTTGTATCCTGGGATAAAAATTATTGGGTCTAATTATCCAAGAAATTGAGGTACGAATGCACCACCGGTCGACCAGAAAAGTTGAAGGACCATTTGCAAATATTTCAGTTTTGATATGGTATTAAAGAGAATTTTAATTCTTCAGTTACGTTTTGCTGTATATATACAGCACTCGAGCAACTGTTGAGACATACTGATGAAACGCTTCTCTCAACTTCTACGTACACTTTGTTCTCGTTTTACAACCAATGTATAATCCGGGTCTAGTGACGGTTCGGGCAATCTAGAAGAATTGCTTTCTGCTGTTGTATCCTGGGATAAAAATTATTGGGTCTAATTATCCAAGAAATTGAGGTCTAGATATCTATAAACTAAGATTCTATAAATTAAATGTTTGACGGTGCTGATATATATGATATTGAGTTTTAAAACATCAAAATAAACACCCCCTATTTGTAATCTGTTTGCTTACTGAATTTTATAGTAAATTTAACAAAAAAACCTAACATGTCAAACATTGCAATTTTGGTCCTTATTTGGGGTTTTGTAATGTTTTGGTCGTATTTCAAGTAAAATGAATGTATTTTTTGGACCATAAATATAATTTACTCTAATTTCAATAATCTTACACATTGCAATTTGAGACCCGAGAACTAAGAAGCTTCTTCACAACTAGAGAGTTAAAAATACAATAATCAAGTTAAATCATGGTCATAAGAAGCTTCTTCACAACTCCAATGAGATAGCAATGTGTTAGTATCCCAACTCCTATTAGAGATTCATAAACAAAAAATGCATCCAGCATATGTTTTGTCAAATCAAAGATCTGTAGTTCCTTTTTCTAAAATAGTTAAAGGTTGCTATGAGAAAAAATGCAGAAAGTTAGACAATCAAACCAAAGAAAAATCATACATAATTAACAACATTGAAGCTAAACATTGATAATGTGGTAGAATCTCTTGTTTTGGTTTTATTTACCCATTACCATGAGATGAGAAATCAGTAATTCATCAAATCTCATATGACCAACTGTCGCACTTCACACTGAACACGAGATTCAATTAGATTACTTGACAAATAGTAGCAAATATGGAAAACCTCAAAGGTAGTACCTTGTATAGATTACGCCAAATGCGGTCAATTTTAGTCAATCTATCCCATATTGTCATATCCGCTTGTAGTATCTGTGAAAATTATTTTATTTATACCTGCATAAAACCTTTCACTCAGATTCTGGAGGCAGCCACAATATGTTCTTCTTCCCTAGACCGCACATACACATTTATTCTTACCCACATATTGAGAACTTTTTCAATTTTAGTGGCATTTAAATAGTAAACAATAAATAAATTGGAAATGTAGAATAAATATACTATATGGATGTCCAAATTATCACATATGTTTAGGCCTTCAATTTATTTTTCCATTTTTGCCCAAATTATCCCCTGCAATATAATCATATTACAAGAACAAATAAGTTATTTTTGACGATGATGAAGAATAGATTCACGTCTTATGCATAAAATTCTTATTCTATTTTTCTTTTACTTTGTGGATGGATATACTTACCCTTTGTATTGCATTGTTACCCTGTTGCCAATGTCAGCAAAATTTACAGTCTTCAAAAATGAGGAAATTGTGTTTGTCTGCGATGCTGACAAGATACAAGGAATGTCAATAGAAGCATGAAAACAAAATATAGAACCAAGTAGTTCTCTATATTTCAAGAAACTCACTTGTTTACAATGGCACTCATGTAACTTTCAGTCTCTATTTCTTCTCAACAAAGACAGCAATTTGAAAGTAAGTTGACATACCCTGCATTAACGCTGATATGAAAATAAATTGATATACCTTGATAAGAAATAAACCCATGTTAACCACTGTGCATAAAAGAAGGCCTCAACACTAACGAAGCTTATTCTGGGCGACAACCTGGCTAAGTTCAAGCTCTTCATCATAGAACAACACCTGATTTGAAGCAAATGATTTGCAGATTGGTTTTTGTAATAGAGATGGGACAATGTACCTAGGGGGAAATGTTGATTCTTGAAATAAAACTGCTGCAATTTGGTGCGTTTCGGTTAATTTGAGGCAGGAATGTGGGCGGGGTCCGTGCCTTGGTACTTTTAGGGTACTGGGTAGTGTCAAAACTTTGTTTTTACCATTTTCCTTGCTGTAATGGATTCAAAATCATATCAGTATGTAACTTTCAAGAAAGATAAATAGAAAGAAGAGGTAATTTAGATGATAATAACCTCACAAAAGGCCAATGTTCTGTAGGTAATGGGGTTGATGTGCACAACATTTCTTGTCTAGACCTATCTGGTGTTGTGTAGTTGAAATGTAATTGTCAGGCTATAACAACCTGAGAAATGAGTAGATTAGTATTTCCCACTTTACCCTTCAAATTATGGAAAAAGAAAGAGACTCACAGCCTTTCTGACTCCTTCAAACACATGGAAAACAGCTCTTAGTTGATCATGGTGCAAGTGACAGGGACTAAATTTGTAATTTACTCTATAGTCATTTTACTTAAAACATGAACCAGGAACATTACAAAAACCTCAAATAAGGACCTAAGTTGCAAGGGACAATGCTATGGGACCAAATGTGAAAAAAAGGGGTAAATCAGTTATTACCTTAAAAGGCTCTCACTAAAAAACCCACATCACATTCATCCATTAAGATCATCCGAACTCCATCAGACAACTAAAAGTACATTGCTATTTACTGCATTCGGCCCCTGATTAAGCTAAATGTAAGAAATAGCAACTACCTTCCATTTTCTTCAAATATAGCCTTTTAGTTTGAATTGATGAATCAAAATTTGAATGCAGTTTTTGCCGAGGTATACCTTTATTGTAAGTTATGAATAAAATAGCTAAATGTAAGGAAGTTGTAAGTTGAGAATCTGCTTGTAATATAATTCGCCCAATTGAGCTTTTAGTTTATAGAAGTTAAGTGAACAAAGAAAGGATTCACAAAGAGTACCAATAATTGATTATTTCGGTTCTTGAGCATCTGAATGGAACTTCCCATCCATAGATGCGTGTGTAGAAGGCTCGAAGCAATCTCTCCACTTCTTAATTTGTTAGACTAAATTACATCTTGCCCCGTGTTTAGGTCCTTGTTTAGATTAGGTCTAAAAATAAAAATCTTTTTGTAATTTTGGTCGTTATTAGCTATTATGGTAACATTTTTGGTCCATGTTCCACATTTAGAATGACTATTCTACCCCTTGGGTCATTTTTTACAACTTTCATCAAATTTAAAATTTTATATCACTATAAAGTTAGATGGATACACCACCACTATTAAAATGACCATTCTACCCTTACCCCCGCTAACATGAACATTAAAATAAAGGATAAAAGTTGTTAAAAACTAAGGGGCAAAAACGTTAAACAACCTCTAATAAGGACCATAAATGTAAAAAAAGTTTCTGTTTTGGACCTGATTCCAAAAAAAACTAATGTAAGTATATATACGTAAAATGACTATTCTAACCTTCCTCCCACTCTAATAATAACATGAACATTAAAATAAAAGATAAAACTTGTAAAAAAACCAAGGGGTAAAGTAGTCATTTTACACAAGATAGGACCAAAAACGTCTAAAAACCTTTCATAAGAACCAGAAAATAAACGATAGAAGTTGTAAAAAAAACTAAGGGGTAAAGTAGTCATTTTACACGATACAGGGACCAAAAAACGTCTAAAAACCTCTAATAAGGACCATTACTGTAAAAAAGTTTCTGTTTTCGACCTGATTCCAAAAAAATAAACTAATGCAAGTACATATATGTAATATACCTTTTAAAAGATTCTGTTTCAACCATGCTGCTCATAACTGTAAAAAAAGTTTCTCTGCATCTTCCCGTGAAACAAAAAAAAAAAGATAAGGAGATTCAAGTTGAATGACTACTGTTAGGTATAAAACATCACTAAAGGCAAACATCAATAAAGTTGAAAGGCTACTGTTCCTAAATTTTAAAGTAATTTTCGCTTTTGGCCCTTGAGTTTAGCTAGTTTTCTGGTTTTGGACACTAAAGGCAAAACACCACTGACCCATTTTTTGGACTCACCTAATAGTAGGTTGCTATTAAACTAATAGATCAAATATGTCTTCAACTTGATAGTGTAGGATTAAAGTAGGTTGATATTAATCTGGAATATGACATGAACCGACATTTGCACCATACAGTCACATACAACCCCACATTTATATCTTTTTAGAGCATTATACTTTTCTTAGATAGTAAAAGGAATCTTCTATGAACAAAAAAATTCATAATGAAGCTTAATTCTACCATGGAAATAGAGAAATAAACAAAAAGTTCGTCCTTTAATATTCACCTTCGAATATATTAAATTCCTCATCAATTTGAAGGAGCTTGAGTGTACTTCTTGCATGCCAGCCTTCTTCTTTTGGTTTACCAGTAAATATTGAAACATTGGAAGTCAGTTCTCAAACTAAAAGAACGTAATTCATAGGCGCAAAGAGAAAAAAAATACACATTACCCTATAATGAAAGTGCAATACTATATTTGGTTGATTTTTCAAAGTACAGTTCTTTAATTAAAACTGAAACTATAATGCTTTAATATAAATTAAAATTTTCTTTTTCAAATTTTGGCCCAAGATTGCAAAAAGAACAAAATAAACGAAAAACTGATTTTTCAAAGTAAATTGCAAAAAAGAAAAAAACAACATTTTTGCATTTTTTTCCTATAAGAATTACGGTAGGATGATATAAGATAGTAGGATTCAAACTGAAATTTATATATTTCATTAAGATGTAAAAATGATATATATCAAGCTCACTCTCAATAATAGAAGTAAGAGTAGATATATTAAATTGAGGGTATTGCTGAAGATAAGTCAAACTTCCACAAATATGTAAAGTAAGCATTCTATGGTGGGTACCCTACAGCACTCCCACGAACACAACTATGAGATAAACACCTGCAAAATTGCAAAATTTGTGTGATTGGTTATTTATCATGAAATAAAATAAAGCTAAACTTACACAGGAGATTCAGCCAATACAATAGCCATGTACTTATCTTTGAGGTTGACATCACATACAAAGGAGGTTGAAGTCTCCTACAAAACCAGGGAAAAAACAACCGAAATTTTGTAATTAAAATATCGGTAAATGCAAAAAATAACTACTTGCTATGGAAAGAACCAGAAATATAGAAAAACCCAACAAAACGTTATTGATTATATGCTTAGTTTTCAAGAAATCTTGATCTTAACTAAAATAGAAATACAATACAAAAAGCAAATTATACCTAATTTTGTCCCCACGAGTACAACTAAATTAATAAACAGTATAAACAATTGACAAAATGAGGGGTACCTGGTTAAACTTTAAATGACCAAAATCATTCCTCTTTCCGTCTCTACCCTTTACCCATCCAGTTGTTTTATTATCAAGATCGTATATGGATTTGGAGGCCTAAAAAGAAAAGTTCAAAACATTAAACCCAATCAATTGTTTGTACACACAAAACGTTGTTAGATTAGGGGAAACAAACAAAAACAAAAAACAAAGAAGAAATACAAAACTAACCAAAAATTTTCTTCTTTAAAAATTACATAACTACAAAGAAATTCATAAAGGGTAAAATCAAGAGCATGAAAAATAAAAAATTCTTAATGGGTCGTGGTTTACCTTACAGTTTACCTTACAGTGGGAGAGATGACAATGGTGATGAATCTGAAATCGATATCTAAGTATTTCTTTCGCTATTGTCAAAGACAATCACAAATGAAGTACAATGTCATTAGAGATATATATGTGATAAAACATTTGCTATATTTACCCAATTGGAGATGCACACTTTCCTTTAATCAATTTTATCGGATTCCCTGTAATCATTCGTACACAATTTTGACCAAAATCACCAATGTAGAGAACAACCATCAAGAGAGCATCGACACTCAAAGTATTTAAAAAATTTTGAGAGGTTACCATGGTGAAAGACCAGAGCTAGAGCATTTGTTTGAAAAAAGAACAAAAAATTCAAACCCAATATATTGGAGTTCTGCAAGGACCCAAATTCAGTTGGAATTCCTTAGAACGATGAAATCCCAATAGTAAATTTAGACAAAAAGAGAGTAAACATTACCATTCGATAAGTTCCTAATTTAATAAAGCATAGCAGGTGAAGAAGGAGTTGTGGGGGCCGATCGTAATTAGGGATTTAAGAGAAAGGTTTCATCTGGCACGACTCGTGATGGCGGTAAGATGTGAAGTCGTGTTTCCCGTTCTTGCTTTGTTACTTCTTTTTTTCCTTCTTCAAATCCAAACACCTGCAAGTAAGTATACCAATCACACAAAATGACAATGACCAAGTTGTACATATCGTACCTGCAAGCCAAGTTAAAACCCAAAAATCAGAAATATAAAGAGAAAATTGATGATGGTGGTGGTGGTGGCGACAGCCACCAATTGTTAGAATAGAAGGCGGAGAGAATAGGAAGGGGGAGATATGAAGAAGCAGTGAAAAACATATCCGTGAATCGTCCATTCGTCTGGCTTCTGCTTCTTGTTTGGAATCAAAATCAAAGTAAGGTGTCAATCAGCAATGACGGGAGATGGGTCTCCCTCGTTTATACACGCTGATGTCCGAGAATGTGGGGGAAGTTGAGAGAGATGGGAGGTTGAAGAGGGGAACGTGGGATGTTGAAGATGGACCGGGAGTTAGGGTGAAATAACTGCAGGAACGTGGGGAGAGGTTGAAGTGGAAGAAGCTCTGATGTACCATCAATCTCGAAACTTCTCCAATCGTGCCATCAAACTCGAAACTTCTCCAATCGTGGGGAAGTTCTGATATGGAAGCCATGGATGTGGAGATCGTGTAGCAGAACGTGGGGAGTGGGGAGAAGAACGCGGAAGTAGTGGGATTGGGACGAGAAACCGCTATCGATTTTGTGTATAAGAGGTGTTGTAACTTTTACGTTGAATGCTTTACATTTGTACCTTGGGGCAATACGTTTTATAATATATATATATATATATATATATATATATATATATATATATATATATATATATATATAATTACTATTTTGGGTATTATTTATCTAATTTTAATATTAAAAATATGATGTTGCATCGTGGGTTCAGTGGGTACTGGTTCATTGGTGAAAGATTGGTGAAAGATGGGGAAAGATGGAAGTAAGAGGAGAGAGAAAAGCTGACGTGACGCGTAGGTTCAGTGGGTATTACTCCCTCCACCCTTAAAATCTTGAAGGACTGTTTGATTTCTATTGTTTGCCAAAAAAAAAGGTTAATTTCCAATGTCGCGTCAATTATAGACCAGCAAACCCTTCAATAGAATTACCCTACTCGGTTTCATTATTTTATTCTCATGAACCACCGTTCCAATTGTTGCCCAAGATTCATATATCGAGATAGAGATGTCACCATATATTTTATTCGTTAAATGAGTTTGATCGGAGTCTCTTTAAACTATCACTATGATGACTGTCAACATTACCGAAAAAAGTTGTCTTTTATGGCATTTGGGTATCTAAATCTATCACTCTTCTTTTTGCCGGTTGATCCAAATCATTATTATTATTATTATTAATTTATTTAATATATACAATTGTTGCCGAGAATTAACAGTGACCTTTAAGGTTTTTAAATTATGACATTAAACTTTTATTGCTTTCAAAGTTGCCACTAAAAATTATCACCAAGAATGAACAGTGGCCTTTACAGTTTTTAAATTATGACACTAAAGTTTTGTTGCTTTCAAAGTTGCCAGTAAAAAAGTTATATGTTTTCGATTTGGCCTTGAAACTATAGATAGTTGCCAATAGTAAAATCTGTTGTTTTCTATTTTGCATCCAAAACCTTTTAATATTTTGAATTTTAGTCCGAAAACTTTCAAATGCTTTTAGTTTTGGCAAAATAACAGTAAACTTTCATTGTGTTCAATTTTGCCAACAAAAACTTCATTGACTTCTATTTTGCCACTAAAACTTCTATTGATTTCAATTTTGGCTCCAAAAATTTCAATATTTTAAATTGTTTATAGTAAACATTCATTGTTTTCATGTTTGTTCCTAAAACTTTAATTGTTTTCAATACTGGCCCCTAAAACTTCGAATATTTACATTTTCACTCTTTTTTAGTTTTGGCGTAAACTTTTTCCTGTGATAACAAATTTTGTCCGGTAGCCTTTTAATATTATCGGTTTTAACCCCAAACATTTTAATATTTTCATTTTCACTCTATATTTTTTCTTTGTTTTCGTGAGAACCTTTACGTTTTAAAACAAATTTGTTCCCAATTTTTGGTTGTATTTTCTATATTTGCTACAGTTTGTTTTTTAGTTTTTTTTTCAACTTTTTCCTAAACTTTACTTTTTTTATAACAATTTTGATTCCAAAAAGTTTAAATTTTTTCTTGATATTGGTTTCATGTATTATACTTATTAAAAGCATATAAAATTTCATCTTTTAGACATTCGTCTTTACATCCCAAAACTCTCTTGCTAATTTAATTCTATTACAAGTTATTATTTTGTAAACATAACCCACAAATGGCATATTTCTAAATAAATTAAACTATTAGAAAATTAAATTCTGGTATCATTTTCTTGACTTCCTTAACCGCAGCGAAGCGCAGTCACTTTTCCCTCGTTTCAATACTAATAGGGTACCTGTATGATGCGACAGGTGGCGAATCCAGGAGAAGGGGAATGAGACGTGAGGGGGGGAGTCATTTGTTTCTTCTTAACGATTAATTTTATTTTAGTTGACACTGAATAGTTCATCTTTATACAAAGTAATATTTTTTTACAAAAGTTTTTCCCAACTTTGTTTTTTAATATTTTTTAAAACTCAATAATTAAAAAAAATATTTGTATACAAAAATTTTATTATCATATTTCAAAACTAACTATATTATAAGTAATTCTTTCTAGAGTTTCCGCTGCAAGCGCGACAATAGAACCCCTACCCCTTGTTTATTTGGGCGGGGGAGTAATTCCCCATCATCCCACCCAACCCACACGTCACATCAGTTTTCTCCTTTCACTTCCATCTTTCCATATCTTTCATCCATGGAAGCAGTTCCTATCGAACGCACAATGTCACATCACATTTTCGATTATTAAATTCATTTATTAATAAAAAAATTAATATAACATTAAATTTAATATTTCAAATAGTATTAAAAAGGAATTAATAAAATGAAAATAAAAAATAACATTAAATTAAAAACGTACACCATTACAAAAATAAATAAATAACTAAATACTGGAAATGAAATCCTAAATACCGAATATTAAAACCTAAATACTGGAAATGAAATCCTAAATATGGGATATTAAAACCTAAAGACGTTAAAAAAACTAGCGATCCAAGGTAGTTATGTAGGTATGCTCGATGTGGTCTACAATATCCGAAAGAAGTCTTTGGTGAATTCTTTCGTTGCGTAATTCGAGAATCATATCATCGTTAACTTCTACTTCGGTTGGGATATCTGGATCATGTACTGGACATATAGCCTTACCTTCATGCTGGAGGATCATGGTATGTAATATAAGGCAAGCCTACATGATATCTTTACATCGATCGAGTTCGGTAGACCGTGCAAGCTGTCTGATAATAGCTCATCTTGCTTTTAGTACGCCAAACGCTCGTTCAACGTCCTTTCTTGCCGCTTCTTGGGCCGCCTTGAAATGCTTCTTTTTTGGGGTAACTGAGTGTGAAAATGATTTCACAAAGGTTGCCCAGTTAGGGTATATCCCATCAGCAAGATAGTACACATGCTTGTATTGTCCTCCCCTTCCAAAACAAATGAACATGTTGGTGTCGTACCAAGAATGATATCATTGAATAGTGGTAATTGGTACAAAACATTTAGATCGTTGTTGCCCCCGGCGACACCAAAATATGAATGTCATATCCACAAATCATATGACTCTACTGCTTCAAGTATAATTGTAGGATACATTTGATCACCTTTCATGTAGTGGCCTCGTAGATACATTGGACAACTCCGCCAATCTCAATGTGTACAATCAATGCTACCCAACATACCAGGAAATCCATGTTTAACTTCGTGTGCAGCGTATAATAGTTGACTGTCGTTGGATGTTGGTATGTGCATGTATTCTGCACCATATAACTGAACAATACTATAGCAAAAGTTGTAGAGGTTTTCACGAGATGTTCGTTCTGACATACTCAAGTACTCATCAAGTGAATCAGGCACCTGGCGATCGCCGATGTGCATTTCTGCAATGCAGTAAAACCTTTAACTCTACCGACATTATAAGATGTGTGAAAATATTGAAAATTCCTTTCCAAGTCTTCAACAATCCGCACAAACAGTCTTCTACTCATCCGGAACTTATTTCTGAAATTAACATCCCCAAACTTTGAATTGGGGACAAAGTAATCTTGAATGAGCTGTTTCTCAGTAGTTTCTCGATCTCTATGGAGATAAGTTCTAGAACGAGGAGTGCTAAAACTTGTAGTATTGTGGAACAAAAAAGTGCAGCTTCAACAACAGTCCCGATCATATTGGCATCGGTTGATGAATCAGACGATGACGATATGCACCGACTAGGTTCATTCAGTATTCTGCTGTGGACATACGTATCGGAAGAACTGGAAGAACTCATTTCAACTTAAAATAAAATTGAAATTGAGATAATAAATGTGGGGTTTTTTGGGAAGGGTAAAAAGAGTGAATGTTGAGAGTAAGAAAGAAGGTTGGATGTGTGAAGAGGTGGTATTTATAGAGATGAGGGGAGTGTAATTTTTAAGAGAATAAAAAAAAAGAGTAAATTACACGAATAGTACCTGTGGTACGAGGTAATTTCAAGATTGGTCCCTAATTTTTTTAACTCGGACCGTCCTTACTTTTTGGTTTTGTTGCACGCTTGGTCCTTACTACACCTGAAATGACTATACTACCCTTATTATTATTTTCAAATATTTACTTTATTATTTTTTATTTATTTATAGATTTAGAAAATTAATAAAACTAAAGTCTAGTCTTTATTAAACTATTAATCGGACTCAACCCTGCCCCACCTCTTTCCCTTCCCCATTCTCAGGCCACCACCGCCACCTTTAATGGTGTTCTTCTTTGGCTAGAGAAATACCGAACCATATCGCCGGTCTTCTCCAGTACACCACAACCACCATGTTCCCTCCCTACTCCTTTCTTCATCGCTAGCAACCAGCAACCACCACAACCATCAATCCTAAAAAGTAACAACTCAAAATAAAACTCTGAAAGCAAACTAAATCCAAAGCTAAAAATCAAATATGAAATCAAAACTCAAAACTAAACTAAAATTAACCTGAAATCAAAGCTCAAAATCTCGATTCCAACACACTTAGTTTATAAATGATTTCAAAATCCCGATTTCAAAATCAATACAAACCCGCGGAAAGAGAGAAAGAGGGAGGCGGGTAAATTAAATCAAAGTTAACCTATCCATTTCTGTTTTCGACCTCAACCTTTTTGATAGAGGCTCTGATGGCAATGACATTAGATGTTGGATGGCAATGGTGTAGAATCGATAGGTGGGATGTGAGAGGCGGTACACTCGATGGTTAATGGTGTCTTTGGAGGTGTTTTCGGTGGTGATGCAGGTGGCTGGTGTTAGTGGTGATGCAGGGTGAGGTCTAAATGAAAGGGACGGTGGGGTTAAATACAGGTTGGCATCGACGGTGATGCAGTGTAGTTGGTATCGATGGTGATGCAGCGTAGTTTGCTCACCGGAAGATGATGTTAGTGGCGGTAAAAGGCACCGGTAGAGTGAAAGGGCGTGAGAGAATCTATGAGGTGGCTGATCGGAGAAAAGGGAGGAGCAGAAGGGAAAAGAGGGAAAGAGGGAGGCGGTGAAGGAAAGGGTAATGTTGCGTGTTTGTCTCAGCGTGAAAGAGAGAGAGAGATTTTTGTTTTTATCTTTTTTTTTAAATTAAAATACAATAAATAATATACAAAAACAAATAAATTATTAATGGTAAATTAGTTTTTTTTTACATCTATTAGGGACCAAGCATGCAACAAAATAAAAAATCAGGGACAGTCCAAGTTAAAAAAAAAAAAATAAGGATTAAGCATGCAAATTACCTCATACCACATGGACCATTCGTGTAATTTACTCTTTAATTAAACTTCTGGGTTCACCACCCTACACCTGAAACCGCACACGGTGATCTAGAGCGAACCCACTGAGGCGGGGCAGCGGTACCGCCTCCGTCCCAAGCCCGAACCCGCACAATCTTTTTACTACACCGTGTACCCTTTCATACATCGTAATTAACATAGAGTAGCGATACCACTAGGCGTTAGGTGTAATAAAAGAGGAGAGAGGAAAGGGAATAAAATAGGAAGGGATAATTAGGTATTACTATACCATGTATCAAAGTATTTTCCCATAAAAATGCCATTCTCATTGTCATTCAATATATAGTAATTGTACATACTATATATTGGCCCGAAAATACATATACCTGAATATTACAAAAGATAAACACCTAATATTTAAGTTAATGCTTGTTTTTGTCAAGATCTTGTCGGGTTTGTGTGAATTTTGAGATAAGTGCGATGTTGCAAAGTGGGTTACTAATAAACATAAGGTAAAGTTTTTCTTATGATTATTTTGTGGCCTAGGAACTGCAAAGACTCGTGGTTTATCTTGTTGCACTCCTGGTGCTCGATGATTGCTTCAACCACTTTAGCAGGTTTCCTATGGCCAGGTGGATCACCATGTGATTGTAGACTGAGTGGCAAGCTTACTGTTGTTCTACTGATCTCTTGGTAACTCATTGTTCTTGGCCTTTGAATATTGTCGTTGGGAAGACCGGAAGAAGCATGCTAAATAAGTTTCGCAAACGGGAGAGAATTGAAATACATGCTTTTAGAGAACCATGATATATTTACAAATAAATTTTCTTGAAATGCAACCTCTTTTGAAAGAAGTCATGAACGATTCTATTTTTGATAGCCTATTAAAACAATACTACATATAAAACTGGAGATACAACCTATCTTTTTTATTTAACTTGATTATGCGAGGCTGCTCATGGGATACCATGTATCTAGCGAGACCCCGCCAACGATTCGCCGATCCACCTCGATCTGGGTCTAGATCCCCAAGGACAGATTTAAGTATCATAAAAGTCTTTGTTGTATGATGATCTAGTAAAAGAAATATTTTATCAAGTGAAAAATTTTGGACGTTGTTTTGACTTTCCCAAGCTTTTTGGTCGATAGTTTTTTTATAACTTTACTACATAAAGAGTTGGTATACTTTAATAATTGTACGGTTGTTGCTATAAAGTCAATAGTTTAGCAACTTGGAATTTCAATATTCCATACAGATACAAATTTGTAATCAGCATAAGGTTCCATACTAGGGTCGTCAAGAACTCGAACCATTACTTTTTTGGGGTTTATTTCCGAGATGTGAAATGTCTAGAGACAGATTGTATAGTGATTTGTACTCTGTGGAATGGAAATTGTGAGATGCTTTGCGTTTGTAATGTTCTCGTGTTTGGAAAGAGATGACCTTGCTACTTTAGCCTTTTCTTTTCTACTTTAAGTCATTTTTTCGCTTTCTTTGTTATGTTTATATTTAAATAAAAAACCTGAATATGTGAAATAAAAATTAATCTTAAATAAAAAGTTCTGTTATATAGTTCAATATTTGTATCATACATATGTTATAATATAGAATGTTAGATGATAATAATGAGAGTTTAATTTAATATAAATAGGATACAAAATAGGCATTTGGCCTAACCTAAATCCTAATGGGCTAACATAAACCCTAATGGGTATTAACTGTAATACCGTGTTTTTTTAAATTATAGAAATTTTGAGTTAATCTTGGTGTGATTAAGATTAGTTTGGTTGTTGTATGAGTTTGGGTGATTAGAAACTCATTTGGGAGAAGTTTGGACTTGAAAAATGCCAAAACAGAGCTACACGGGTCGTGTATGGTTACACGGGCCTTGTAGAACACCTTAAGAAACCAAACAGTTAGCTTTTCAGACCCACACGGGTCGTGTACCTCTACACGGGCCGTGTAGGAATTGTTCAAGAGCAGTCCATGGGTCAAAACAGACCTACACGGGTCGTGTAGGTCTACGCGGGTCGTGTAGGCCTGACAGCACTATATAAAGTGCAGAAAATACACATTTCGGAAAAAGATAGACCCATTTCGATATCCAGAGCTTCCTAAGGCGATTTTCTGCAAAATTGAGCCAGGGGATGCGTGGGGAAACGTATGGAGACTTCAATCTAACCCCGTAAACACGCTCAGGATTCCTAAATCATCAAGGTGAGTGATTTCTTGATTTTGGGGTTTTGAAACCCTAACTTTCATTTCCGTGTTTTAGCTATATATTGCTATATATGTTGTTAGTAGATTGTTAGTGGATGCCTTTAGAGTTATTTGTGAGATTATTGTCGAGTTTCTACGGTTGAATTAGTAGAACCGTGAATTTGGAGGTTTCGGTAAATATTGAGTTGATATTTACCGTTTATACTCTTTTGTTTCCTCTTTTGATTTATACATCTTTGAGATAGATGTAATTGAGATGATTGTGGATATTGGAGACTTGATTTAGACTATGGTGATATAACCAAGTCTAGCGAACAGGAGCCCGGTACGCGTAATTCGGGGGTTTCATATACTAAATCGTTATCAGGTGAGTACTCTTATGTACTTGAGTATAATTTTACCTTGTGGTAAACTGAGTATATAACTATATATATGTTAGGTTGTTATTGTCATAATCTAATTATGGAGTTAATTGTTATCTGTGGATAATAACAACCAAGTTGAACATACATATTGATTGTATAAACTGAGTAGATGTTAGTATAGTTACATTAAAGAGTTTTGAGTCAAATTGTATAGCCATGAGGGCTATTGAGTTGGAATAGAGTTGGAGTGATTATGTTATCTGTGGATAACAAGAGATGAGTTGCAATCTATATTGAGTATAACAGTAGAGTATGTGATAAATTGGTTGAGTTAAAGAGTCTTTGAGTTTAATTGTTACAGGCATGAGAATTGCTATGGTTGAGTATAAGTTGGTTGTTAAAAATGAATATATGTGAGAATGTGGTTGAGTTACGAGTAGTACTAAGTGTGGTATTTCTATTGAATTGATGTTATTAAATATTAGCTGGTATTTGTAAAGCTAATATGTTTGCAGATTTCAGAGTTAAGAGAAAGTGGGTATTTGCTAATGGGATTAGCAAACGAGAATGATAAAGACATTTATTGAGAGGGATTATTGGAGTGTAATTGAGATTACTCACTAAGCTTTATAAGCTTACACTTGAGTTGTATGTTGTTTTGCAGGTATCTGTAGCTGTGATAGGGGAAGACATGCGATAAAGAGAGACGAACATGTTTAGAGCTTTGTCCTTTAGTTGAATTAGATTTATTTGTAATTCCTGGTTGAAATTGTAAGGACCTTTTGTGTAAATATTCATGTTGATAACATCTTGATCCTTGGTTTGAGTACAAGTATACCCATTTTGATGTAAAATTGTTGAAAAATTTTGGGTGTACTTCGTATGAGAAACCGGGCGTTACAAGTTGGTATCAGAGCATGGTTTAAGTGAACTAGGCCTTTGAGTATAGAGTCCTAGACTTGAACCAAGGAGGAGAGAGCCCCTATCACATGCTTGGAAAAGATACTGCTGCAAATGTTAGAGTATGAGTTGAGTATAACTTTTATGTTATATTTATTATTTGCTATATTCTCTGTGTGTGAATACAGGTATTGAGTCAGATGAAGAATGAGTTGAGAAATTGGTCACAGTCGGTTGGACCTACAGAGGATGATGAGACAAGATTTTGGTTGATATGAGATATCAGCTAACGAGGAGACACGAACATCAGTTGATAATGAGATGTCAACTGAATATGAGATGAGATACTACTTGAGGCGAGATTCCAGCTGATGGAGAGATTCCAGCTGATGATGAAACGAGTTTCTGGCTGATGGTGAAATTCCAGTTGAAGATGAATCTACGAAAATCTACAGTTACATATTGTTTTTTAAACGACAAAAAAATATTACTAGCTAGAGGTAAAAAAAAAGGACATATTGTTGCATGCTCAAGTATTATTAGAGATACATATTGTACACTTTATTAGTTCCATCATTTTTCATATATTCTACGGAACATCAATTCATAAACTCATGGTTTCTAAATATTATTATAAAAATGGACAATTCTTTCCAATTAACTTCCGAATGACGAATACAAACATACAATTGAAAGTTCATGCTACAAATTGCATACACAACCCAAAAAAGACACGTGTACTCAAAATGATCACAAACATAAATAATCACTTGGTGTAAAAACATATTCCCATGATTTTTTGATACAGATCGCGAACACTCATTGCGCAGTTAGGGCAATTCATACCTCATTAGATTTGAATTTGAAATAATATATTCTCGTCACTTGATTACTTCTTCGGTTAGCCGCTTTTTCTTTTTACAAAGCTAGGGCCCATTTACCTAGCCGCCGATTCACCGAGGCATTGTTCTTTCCTCGCATCATCTACCATGACTACTTCACTAAGGCACGAATTCTAGATTGAGGGAAACACCTTCGATATAGGAGACGGTGCTGACACGAAATCAGAACTCAGCAACAATGAACCCACATCGTCGGATGACAGTTCTTGTAAATTGTTGCAGTCTACGGTAGCAACTGTAATTCATCTCTTCGATTTGAGTTGGGAGAGGATTTTGAGGGGCTGCAGATATAACGATGATAGCTAGTGGTGGCGTATATAGAAAGAGAGAAGGAGACGAGAAAGAGGAAGAAATTTTAGGAACGGATCAAAATAGTGAAAATATTAGTGACCATTATACCCTTATTGTATTATTAATTTAAATTCATTGGATTTAATTTTATTAATAATTATGTAATTCCTTTTTAATTATATCCCTAGATCAAAAAGAACGGATGATTGAGATATGTCATCGCATTCTCAACCTTTTTATTGTCATCAATTGAAATATATATATATATATATATATATATATATATATATATATATATATATATATAGAGAGAGAGAGAGAGAGAGATAGAGAGAGAGAGAGAGAGAAAAGAGAGGTTGAAGTTCAAATGAGACGGGGAGACAAAACCCTAGTCACTCATTTTGGTGCTACAAGGGCTATAATATTGCATTATTTTTGCATATTTTAATATTTTTTATTTTTTTATCTCCAAAATGAGTGACTAGGGTTGCGTCTCCCCGTCTCATTTGAACTTCAACCTCTCTTCTCTCTCTCTCTCTCTCTCTCTATATATATATATATATATATATATATATATATATATATATATATATATATATATATATATATATATATATATATATATATATATATATATATATATATATATATATATAGAGAGAGAGAGAGAGAGAGAGAGAGAGAAAAGAGAGGTTGAAGTTCAAATGAGACGGGGAGACGCAACCCTAGTCACTCATTTTGGAGATAAAAAATAAAAAATATTAAAATATACAAAAATAATGCAATATTATAGCCCTTGTAGCACCAACCGGAGGAGCCTCAAGAATAGGTTCCTCATAGATACAAAGCTTGTTTTCAAACTTGGGGACAATTCTCATGTTACACAGGCAATCAAGGTAGTTCATGTCATTGAATTTATCCTTTTTAATGATAGATCATAGTGACAATTTTGAAACCGCAGAATTTGCATTTGATGACATCTATCAAAAGTAGAGTTAAACTTTAGTGGTTTCAAAAATAATCATTGTCAAAATTAGTTACCCAATTATATAAAATAAATTATTTTAACAAGCCTAAAATCCATATTTCACTCCTAGTAACGAAAAAGTTTTGCCGTAGTGGTAAAAAAACTATTTAGGCAGGTAACCATTTTATCTTTAACATCCACTATGTCATTTGACATGTTGAATCCCTTCCATTCTAATCCTTACTTGTGATAGGGTTGTGACATATCCCAAGTCTACATTGTAAATTAACCTTAAAGAAACATGTGATCCGGAACAAGACTCTCGAGTATCGCGACTACCACATCGTTATCTCTTAAACCATTTTTTTAAATCCATTATAAAACCTTTTTTATAGTTACTGAATTTTACTTGAAAGTGCCATTTGTTAACTCATTAACAAAATATTGTGTTTAATTTATTTTTGAAAATTTTATAACATACAATGATCCTATAAAATATATAATATAATGAACATAAACACACGTATGTAATAATGTATACACGTGACTCTAATACTACTATTGGAACATGATGTTTCTTAAAATAAAATCATGCAGGATAAGCATTTCAAAACATAATCAACCATGTAACACCCATGAAACTATGTACACAAACACCATGTAACATAAGAACCATAGAAGATAAGAAATTATACCATAAAAATCTTGATGATTTTTAAATCCTAAAGAATAACTCCTATGTTTATAATAAGCACGAAAGTAGCAACCCTTTTTATTGTGGATGCTAGTCCACACAAACACAAACAAGAACTCCTTCTTTCTTCCTTCACCAAATCAAACAAAGCGTTGAGAGATAAGAACACGCAACACAAGTGTATGCGTGTATGCTACGTTCAACAGAAGGAGTGTGAGAGAGGAAATATGAGTCAAAGGAGAGACTTTATTCATAGTGATTAACTTGTTATAGTTATATATATATATATATATATATATATATATATATATATATGTGTGTGTGTGTGTGTGTGTGTGTGTGTATGTGTGTGTGTAAATTACAAGGCAAGTATCAAAAAAACATAATGGTGAGTTATTAGCCTTTAACCTACCATATACTAATTGCAAGTGAAGTCGCTCAACTTATACTAGTTTCTAATTAAGCCACCACATAAGTGATGAAGTTTAAAACTAGTCCTCTATAAAAGTGTTCTAATTAAGCCACCATATAAGTGATGAAGTTTAAAACTAGTCCCATACAAAAGTGTGATTGTCATTTAGAATTCAGATTGTACTTTATGTGTGATTGACGTGCACGCAGAGGTCGTCATGCGGTCAAAAAATAAGAGATAACCTAACATTCACTAGTATAGTGGAGTCAGGGTCGATCCACAGGAGCTACGTGGTTAGACTAGATGAGAGATTACCAACTAATAGTGTCACAGCTATAGTCGGAGGAACTAATTTCTATCTTACTACCTCAAAACAATATTCAAACACTCAAGCCAAGCTTAGCCAAGCTCAAATGACCTAGTTACTTTCTGAACTCAGAAGTACATCTCTGGATCAGAAGCAATTGAAGGCATTCAAACTAGCAAAAACCAAGCAAAGCATAAACTACCGCTAGTTAAAGTCCTATTGAACAATTACTAGCCAAGGTTTAATGCTTACCAAATAACCTAATTAACTACTGAATTCAACTAAGGAAAACAGTCCCAATAAGGTCCAAAACAATATCCAAAACACAATCAATCAATCAAAACACCAACAAGCATCCGAAATACCGAAAAACCAATATTAAACGTAACCAAATGATTTCATTCACCAAATCCGAATTCCAATTACAAAATCAGTAACCAAAATGCTTCAAAAACAGAAACCTAAGTGCTCAAAGTCAATGATTGTCACTCCCAAAGACTTTAGCCACAAACTATTTTCTACTAAAATGAAATTAAATCTAAAAAAACATAAAATACCAATTGTGAGCTTGCTGAAATGAATCCTCGAGTCAAAGAGCTTCTAGGTCGATGTTTACACCCGGTCTTTGCTAGGGTTTTCGGTTGGAAATGCCTCTATTTATAGTTGCAAATTTCTCGTGACCGCGCCGCGCAGAAGTGAAATCCGCGGCGCGCGTACTTATCCGTTCCCCGTTTTTTCGTCATTCAAATGTGTTCCACCGCCTTACGCCCGCGTCGCGCAGAAGAGAAATCCGCGGCGCGTGTACGTGTTTCTTTGATTTTGCATTCTTTCCACACTTCTTTTCTTTTGTACACTTTTAGTCCCTGTTTCTGTTCTTTTTCTCCAGACAAGTCCTGACACGAAAAGTGAGAATACCCATGCATCTTTGATATAATTTTACCAAGAACAGGGCTCAACAACGCCTAAAATACTTAATATCACTAGGCGTTGTCAAACACCCCACACTTGTGCCTTGCTTGTCCTCAAGCAAGAGAGTTTTTAACAAATTATAATAAAGAATCAAACAATTTCTGACTGTGTTTAGTTTCAAAGCTTATTGTCCCCCGAGTTAGAGTGGAATAGTTCGTGAAAACATAATTGAGTTGTTCTTTGGAATTCGTGGCTTTCTAGAGAACCCTTGATTACAAACTTTCTGTCCACAATGAAGTGTACTTACTCATTCAGATTCTAAAGGCCATTAAGGAGTTGTCCATGACTTTCGATGTTGTCCTTGTAACGAGCTTTCAGAAATACCATCCCAGACCAGACGATCTTAGGTGGTAAGGTGCGTAAGGTCCACCCATTTTAGACCTACCGGCTCGAACAACAAAGGCCACCGATTGACTTTTCCTTCCTAAATTCCAATCCTAAAACAGCTCAATCTTCTAAACTCGTAAAAACTCAACTTATTTGACTAACTAATAGCATGATCACAATTAAATAGTATTCCTTGAAAAATACTAATACTATCACAATCACAAACCATTCATTTCAAAATTGCAATTCATTAAAAATTTTGAAAAATATTGCTAAAAATTGAAAATTTTATCATTTCTGCAAAAATTTCAAAAATATCTCTTTCGACCGTCCACACCCCACACTTAAAACCGTACAACGTCCCCGTTGTACCAGAATTAATTCAAAACAAGGGAGAAAGAGTTACCCCTTTTTTGGACGGTTGACTGCTTGGTGCTCAATATCACAGGTATAATTGCGTACAGAAAGATCCCCGATTCATATGGTGGAGTTGTAGCGCTACAGTAGGACACGCCGGTGGTCAAGACAAGTGGAGGGGGCACGGTGACCCCACACTTGTCTGAGACAACTCCCTCTCAATTTGGTATATCATGCATAACTTAACAAACACATTAAAAGCAAACATAACAAAAATAAATCATGAACAAACAATTATACAAAAAGAAGTGTCATAAGTTTATACATATATCCCAAAAATATAAAAAGAAAGAAAGAAAGAAAAAGTACATCAATCACTACCCGGTGGCCTGGAGGGTCCAGCCTCGTGATCGTGGGACCTGGCTGGGAATGGTCGGGGACGTCTACCCTGTGCTGATGCAAGCTGTATAAGTACCTCCCCGATCCACTCGAGCTGGTCCAGGACGCTCGTGAGCTGATCCTCAATCCGCGTGACCCTGGCATCCAACCGGCGGAGGGCTGATGGGTCGACCTGCTCCGGCTACGGCTGTGCCGGCTCTAGTGCTGTTGGCTCTGGTCTCCGGCGTCTCCTGCCGGGCTGGGCATATGCAGGCTGGGGTGCCTGAGGAAGCTCGGTCTGTGCCCGGATGTACTGCCCCGGGCGCTGCAGCTCAATGAGCCGCATCCTCTCCAAAGTGCGTGCTGTAGTGCGTGATGGAGGCAGAGCGGTCAAGGAGGCTGCCACGGGGGCAGTAAGAATGCCATAAGAACGGGCCAGGCGGGTAATGAAGTACCCCCTGGCTAGTGGACTGCTGGTGGAGGCGCCAGTCGCGTAGGTGGAGAGAGCAATCGCAAGGGCGTAGGGGAGATGGAGGAATCGGGATGGGTCGAGGAGGATCCACAAATATGTCATGTCGTCGCCCGACACCTTCTCGCCTTCCTCCCGATGCATGATGGAGGTCGAGACGATCCGGTGCATGAGGCGGTGAAGTGGGTCGCGGAGGTGGCTCTCCCTCGAAGTCCATGCCTCGTACATCACATTGGACAGCGGTGTCCAAACCTCCATGTTGGGAGGGCGCTCCGGCTCCCCCTGAATGCAAGACCCAAAGAACCGGGTGAAGAAACGGTGCTGGAGGTCCTCTGGAGTGTAGATACCTGTGCGCCTCCCGAAGTCTCGGAGGTTGCACTCCCTGTGCACACCTCCCAAGCGAAAACGTACCAGTCTGGAGCGTGGGTCCCCCGCCCGCGGTGCGAACTGGATAGTGGAGATGAACTCCAGTAGCAACTCCGTGTAGACCACGTCCTCGTCCGTGGCCATAATCCTGTCCCAACCACGGCAGGTGAACGATGCCTCCTCGTGGGTCCAGGTGCGATGCAGAAATGGCTCAATCGCACCCCAAAGCCCTGCGTCTCTAAGATTATCTCTATCAATGACCGTCACCTCTAACACCCGGCGGCTCCTCAAAGCATCCCTCCGCGACGTGTACTCAACAGAACTGACCAGCTCCGCGGGGAACTGGAGGAAAGCGTGCTCCATTCTGAACATCATCTGCAAAAGAAGAAAATATATCCACAAAACAAAAATTTTGCAAAATCAGTCCTTGTCTTTCCAGCCGCGCCAAGCAAGGGCGCGGCGCGGCGTACAACTGTTTTGAAAACCCGGGATCAAATCCCCATTTTAACCTGCTAAATCTCATTTAAAACATACCACAAGGTAGCCTAAATGCCGACTAGCTCATCTAGGGTGTTCATTTGGCAAAACAAACACCCGATGAGCTAGCATTAGTGATTCTAAGTTTTTGAACTTTTTGGAATAAAACCTTAAAATTAACTACCTAATAACTAGTTTAAACAGCTGATAGATAGTTAAAAGAGCGTACCTTGGTAGTAGAAACACAATAAGCAAGAAAAAATGCAAGAAATTTTTGATCACTAGAGCTCCGAGTCGTGTGATTTGAGTTGTGAGCCGCGGCTCACCGTATAAAGGCAAAAACCGTCTGATCGTTTCCCGCGGCGCGCATTTCCCGTTTCCGCGACGCGCGTGTCGCCAAATCCACCCCTGCGCATCGGGTTGAGTTTCGAACCCGCGTCGCGCAATTCAAAAATCCGCGGCGCGGTCTTGAAGATTTCACAATTTTTCACACGACCCCACACTTGCTTCAGACCACTAATACCTGCAAAAGATTGATGTATTTTCTAAATTAATCCTAAGAAATATAAAACCTACCTATGACACGATGGGTTGCCTCCCAACAAGCGCTAAGTTTAACGTCTTCAGCCAGACGTGCTGCTCCTAAGCTGACCATTCTTCTTCTTCTTGACCTCTTGATGACATTTGCTGGTATTCTGGCATGAAATTATTAGCCATCATTGTCATAAGGGATGTGAGTTGGGTCATCCGATCACTCACACCGCTGATCCATTGTTGTTGAGATTTCAATAGCTCGAAAACATTCGCCTCTCGTTTTCTGGATTCTCTTTCATATTGCTGATGCCTTGCTTCCATCATCTCTATCATTTCCAGCAATTGTTCCTTGTCGATGGCGGATAACGGGTGATCCTTGGTTTCCTTTAAGATTTCCTCTTTTCCTCCCTCTCCTGTTCGTGTCCATATCTTTTCTTTGCTTCTGATTCCTGGCTCCATTAGTGTTTTCCTGTCTGCTGGTTTGCCATTTTCCTCTGAAGGTAATGATATCGGGTTCCCAAACATATTCAATCTTCTTTTCCTGGTCCCGAAGAAAATATCCATATCTCCAGTCTTGCAATCGATCACTGACCCAGCGGTAGCTAAAAATGGACGCCCCAAGATGAGCGCAGGCGCATCGTCTGGACTTTCATATTCCATGACCAGAAAATCTACAGGATAGAAAAAGTCCCCAACTTTGACTATGACATTTGTCAACTTTCCCCTAGATACCTTAGTTGATTGATCAGCCAACTGTAGTACAACTTCTGCTGGCTCAATTTCTTCGTTCTTGTACTTGTCGTACAGGTATCCTGGCAAGATGTTGACACTTGCTCCTAAATCTAAAAGCGTGTTTCGAATAACCACGTCTCCTACAGTTGTAGTGATCAATGGTGACCCGGGGTCCTTTTCCTTTCTGGGCAGTGTACCCAATAATGCTTCGCTGGCTCTCACAGTCAATCTCACTGTTTTTGGCGTAGGTGCTTTGCGTTTCCCATTCTGTTCACACATCTCTTGCAGAATCCTGGTGTCCTCGGGAGCATCCTTAAGCTCATCCCATAGGGGCTGATTCATTAAGGGTCCCGTTGATCTGGATACTTCCTGCTTCTTTTCTTTCTTATTCTTCTTTTTCTGCTTGATCCCCGCTATCGTTGATTGCTCTCCCTTTTGGACCTTTTTGTCTATTTCTGGTTGAGTGCCATTCTCAACCGAAACTTCTCCTTTTTTACCTTCCTCGCTCTTTAAAGCCTTTCCTTCTTCTCCTGGTTTCACTTCATTCCCTACCTCAAACAAATCCTCCAGAGTGACCTTTCGCCATCCTGATTCAACAGTATTGACTTGTTCCTTCCCTGGACGTTGATTATGCGTAAGGTTGACTTCAGTAGCACTTGGCAGCTTGCCATTATCTCTCTTTTGCTGATCTGCAGCCATTTGACCTATTTGTCTTTCCATGTTTGCGATAGCCTTTGCATTCGCTTGAGATTGTTGTTGAGTCGCAGTGACCATGTCATACATTTTTGATATCATCTCTTCTTGGGTCCCTGGGGCGTTGTTGGCAGCGTTGGTGGGCCCCCTGTTGTTGTTGTTTCCGTTATTTGCAGGCTGCTGGTTTCTAGGCTGACTATTTGATTGATTCTGATAATTGTTCTGCCTGAAATTTTGTTGCTGTCCTTGGTTGTATGGCCTGTAGGGTCGTCCATTATTGTGTTGACCTTGACCCTGGCCATAGACTTGATTAGCTTCCTGCATCTTAGGTCCTCCTTGACCTTCTTGTGATGAATTTGGCGGTCCATTTTGTAATGTTGCCATAAGCCTATCAAACTTTCTGTTCAATTCACTGATTTCCTTTTTCACTTCCTTTTTCCAATCAGCATCAACTCCTACTGCTGCCGCCGTACTTGTAGTCTTCCTGGTGGAGAAGTTTGCTTTGGAGCCATTACTCAACTGCTCCAAAAACTGCCAGGCTTCTTCTGGATCCTGCCACATAAATGTCCCACTGGAGGAGGCATTTATCATGGCCTGGTGTGTTTCGCTAACTCCCTCAAAGAATAACTTGACCAACTGCCATCTGGGAATCTCGTGATGCGGACAAGATCGCAGCAACTCCTTCAATCTGTCGAAGGCTTCATGAAAAGCTTCTCCAGGTTTTTGCTGGAAATCCTGGATGACCCTCCTGACTTCAGTTGTCTTGTTCGCTAGATAAAATTCCTGCAGGAACTTTGCCTTGAGCTGATCCCACGTAGTAATACTGTTCGATGGCAATGATGTGAACCAATACTTGGCTTTGTCCTTAAGGGTGAACGGAAACAGTCTAAGCCTAAAAATATTTCTATTTGTGTTTCTGGGATTATTAGCATTAGCGATCGCTAAGAATTCATATAAATGGTTATAGGGTTCATCCTGCTTATATCCTCTGAATTCTGGTAATATTCCTAATAACTGAGGTCTAATCTCTACTTGCGAATCTATGTTATCAGGAATATAGATCGGCGACGAATCATCATATTCCCGCGGTTGGAAATGTGATGCAACCGATTGCCGTCTCGGTTGTGCAAAATGTAAAGGTTGGGCGGGGTTACTGTAAAGATGATCATTGTACTCCCGCTGACATGGTGGTTGGTATTGTGGTGCTCGCCTGGGAGGTCCCCGACCTCGGTTCCACTGTGGCTGGGATGCTGGTGGCATCCATCCTTCATCTTCCTCGTCATACACTTCCTCCGTCTCTGGGTAATGATGTTGTGGCTGAGGCGGTGGTTGAAAGTGTGTAGGTTATGTTGTTTGATATGTAGGTTGAGGTTTAAAAAGAACATGTTGTGGTTGGGATGTTGGTGTATACTGTCTAGGAGTTGGGGTGCCATCTCGGGTCGGCTCTCCCCAAGTCATAGCAGATGTAAATGGATTGGTGGATTGAGGTTGTGAAGTGGGTGTAAATGATGGGATGGAAGGCGGAGTGCATGATGGTATGGGTGCAGGGGCTGAAACTGCACCACCAGAAGCACTCGTGCTTCCAAACTGAAATTCTGAAAGCGGAGGGATAGAAAACCTCCCAGTTGCCTCACCTGATGGATCCTGGGCAACACTGACCGGACTACTGCTAACTTGACTATAATTCATGATGCTTAAACGCCTACGGGCACGGAGTTTGCGCGCAGTACGCTCAATCTCAGAATCAAACTGCAATGGGGATAGTTGCTTCCCCCTGCGGGTACGCATGCACTAGTGCAATACGCCCACAAAAATCACAAATCAAAACTTACCACAAAAATGAAATCTCAAAAAGCAAGGAACAAGTTCCTACTGCTCACCTGACCTAAGCTCACAGCTCCCCGGAGACGGCGCCAAAATTTGACGTGCACGCAGAGGTCGTCATGCGGTCAAAAAATAAGAGATAACCTAACATTCACTAGTATAGTGGAGTCAGGGTCGATCCACAGGAGCTACGTGGTTAGACTAGATTAGAGATTACCAACTAATAGTGTCACAGCTATAGTCGGAGGAACTAATTTCTATCTTACTACCTCAAAACAATATTCAAACACTCAAGCCAAGCTTAGCCAAGCTCAAATGACCTAGTTACTTTCTGAACTCAGAAGTACATCTCTGGATCAGAAGCAATTGAAGGCATTCAAACTAGCAAAAACCAAGCAAAGCATAAACTACCGCTAGTTAAAGTCCTATTGAACAATTACTAGCCAAGGTTTAATGCTTACCAAATAACCTAATTAACTACTGAATTCAACTAAGGAAAACAGTCCCAATAAGGTCCAAAACAATATCCAAAACACAATCAATCAATCCAAACACCAACAAGCATCCGAAATACCGAAAAACCAATATTAAACGTAACCAAATGATTTCATTCACCAAATCCGAATTCCAATTACAAAATCAGTAACCAAAATGCTTCAAAAACAGAAACCTAAGTGCTCAAAGTCAATGATTGTCACTCCCAAAGACTTTAGCCACAAACTATTTTCTACTAAAATGAAATTAAATCTAAAAAAACATAAAATACCAATTGTGAGCTTGCTGAAATGAATCCTCGAGTCAAAGAGCTTCTAGGTCGATGTTAACACCCGGTCTTTGCTAGGGTTTTCGGCTGGAAATGCCTCTATTTATAGTTGCAAATTTCCCGTGACCGCGCCGCGCAGAAGTGAAATCCGCGGCGCGCGTACTTATCCGTTCCCCGTTTTTTCGTCATTCAAATGTGTTCCACCGCCTTACGCCCGCGTCGCGCAGAAGAGAAATCCGCGGCGCGCGTACGTGTTTCTTTGATTTTGCATTCTTTCCACACTTCTTTTCTTTTGTACACTTTTAGTCCCTGTTTTTGTTCTTTTTCTCCAGACAAGTCCTGACACGAAAAGTGAGAATACTCATGCATATTTGATATAATTTTACCAAGAACAGGGCTCAACAACGCCTAAAATACTTAATATCACTAGGCGTTGTCAGTGATCCAATAGGCACATGTATGATTATCAACATTACTAACTTATTATGTCAATAGGCATATTCCTAATAGTCATGTACCTCTCAAGTTGAGGGAAGACTGTCAACATCTACCTCTTGCATACCACATTCATATGGGATTGTGAGTTTGATGATGATGATTATATAAAGGCCATTATACATTTGTTATATATCTATGCTTACAAGAATAGATAAATATTATATTTTTCAACAGAAAGAGGTATATGTAAAAAAATAAAAATAAAACCAATACACCAACACCAAGCACCAAACGCCAAAAAGGACCACCAAAAAACAGAATTTAGTTACGAGATAGAAAACCTAAACCGAAACTAACTTATACTAAATCAATATGAGGCAAACTCGCTCGAAAACACCACAAAAATTTATCTCGATTATGGGCATAAGACATCCAACTATAAGAAGCAACACCAACATCATAAATCGATTCCGACTATAGGCTCGACAAAAATAATTGAATACGGGGACCCCACAAATGTTTGCCAATATACAGAAGGAACGATATCATATTGAATATGACTTGCACACAACATCAAACACCCGGATGTAAGAAGCAACACCTACATCAACACGAATAACATACCACAAACCAAACGTTAGATTCCAATGGGACAAACGTAAAAATGACTGAATCGTACAGGTGTAGGTTTTAATAATACATTTTAATGCATATATTTGTATTGTTTTTAACTACCCTGTAATTGATAGTATAAAACTATTATATAAAGAATAATGATTGTCACGAGTTTAAAAATGTAGATTCTTTCACATGCATATAGGACGAGGATTTGCGGCCGCGTATTGCGACAGAAGTTCAAGCAAAAAAATTGTGATATACATATTTTTTTGAAGTTCAAGTTCGATGTTAATAATATTTTTATGATTGTTAAGTAGGTGGATTTTAATCCGGAGTGGAGTGACTCTACATCCGAAGTTAGGAGGCATCATCTGGACCGAAAGGGCAGCCTCACTCCTACCCGTGAAAAACATCAAAAGCTGGTCGAAGGATTATGTTACTTCAATAGGAAGTATCCCTCTAGCAGAAGTAAAATTGGTCTACATTGTACACTAATTTGTACACTGCTTTTCTGCCACAGCGTGTTCCTTGTACTGTCACATCAACTGGTCTATATGCAGAAAGCCAATGTCTAGAATATCTGCCATATCTTCTCGATTTCTGCACCTCTCCTTTATATACTCATCTCCCTGCTCCAGAATCATGATCACGAGTGTGTGAATATGTTAGAGTTTAGTTATACTTGTAATTTTGTATAACATTCAGTCAATATGAAAATCTCTCTAGTTTGACAATGGACGTAGCTTGATCTCATGATCGAGTAAACCACTTAATTCTTTATGTTGATCTTTCCTTGTTCTTCTTGTATGTCTTGTTGCAATAAATTGTGTTTCGAGTGCTTATCTCCGAGGGTTGTTTGGCCGCATCTTGTTCTTGAAAGGTTGAGTTTACAATCTCGCTTGTTGCTTATACCCAACAATGATGCCTTTTGAAATTTGGTAATTTTTTTCATTTGAGATATTTTACATTTGTTGAAGTGTCTAGAAAAAAATTACCTAACAGATTCATGAGTTTCCTGAAACAACATGAAAGCATCTTCTGACTTTCTTGCCTCGCCCCTAAAAACTGCATATCCTGCAATAATAGCATTGTACTTTGATTAAAAATTCTTGCTTTCATTGATTTATTATAGCAATGTACTTTCGTTTATTTATTCATTATAACATCTTACTTTTATTTCATTCTATTACATCATCATACCTTAACTTTTTTCCATTATTAACACATACTTTGGAAATTTTACCTAAATATAACATTTTTTTAATTTTTATTTTCTTATTATGAAAACATACTTAGAAAAATTTTACTCATTTATAGTTGTGAAAATGTTTTGTATTTGAATTACATTGTTATAATTGGGTATATTTTTATGAAGTATGTTGCTTTATTGGGAAGAGATGAAAATAGGATGCTATATGAACGAATAAATAGACATGACAACTACCTTCACACAATTTTATAGGTTCAAGCATTTGAAAAGAGTTACTTATATTGACTCGGTATCATGATTTTCCTACAAGGTGGGGCTTTTATTGAGGATCTATTAATATCAAATATTGATTATGCAATGTGTATTTAAGTATTCCTTGAAGAGTACAATAACTAAAACCATAAAAAATAATCACTATTTCCTCTTGGTAACAAATGTGATATTTATTTACCTTTGTTGTGACATCAAAATCAAATGAGGTGCAACCAATTGCAAAACCTACGTGTGAATTTCTATTTCTCCATGGATTTTATTTTAGTTGTTCCAAAACAAATCCACCATCAATTTAAATCTAACAAAAAAGAGTTCAACAAAAACTGGGAAATACACAAAAAGGTTTCCATGTTCATTGCCCAGAACAAATTAATCGGAAATGTGTGATGATAATGAAAATAATTTCATCAAAACTTTTAGGTGACAGTAATCGAATAAGGAATGGAATGGAGCATTCTGTCAGAATGAAAAAAGTCATGTTTGCATACTCGAATAAATGGAATGGAGCATTCCTCAAGGAATGTGATTCCTTCTCTTAGAATGAATTTCATTCCAAAAGGAAGGTGTGTTTTTTTTCGTTCCCTCACGAGATGGAATGATATATAGTACAATTAAATTACTTTTTTCTTATAATATTAATACATATTAATCTTTTAAAAAATTTCAAAACTTCATTTAAATTATTTTTTATTAAAAAATTAAATAATTTTTATATCATATTTATACTTTTAGATTTTATGGTATCTTGTTCTCTTTATTTAGTAACTTTTTTTTCAATTATAGATAATTCTTTTTCTGCATATAATATGTATTTTTAATGAAATGAAATATGTTTATATGTAATTTATTTAAAGATATGTTTTTATTTAACAATAAATTATTTTTAGAAAATAACATTTTTTTCTTTAATTATCAAATTTACTTTATTTAGTTTCATTATATATTAAAAAAATATTATGTTTGATTGACTTATTTCATTCCTTCGAGACAACCAAACATGACAATGAAATGTTATGATTCATTGCATTACCTTGCTCATTCTATTACGTCGTTCATTCCATTCCATCATGATTTCATTCCGTTATACCAAATAGACCCTGAGCTTTCGTTAAGACAAAAGTTCAAAGAGGGCATATTGAAGTGTAAAAGAGAACAATAACATGTGTTGTGGATTTCTTTTTCGGTCAATCGGTTTTCCCTAATTTTGGAACTTTTACAGGAAATAATAAAAAGGCATATTTCCAATTTGGCCACGACCTAATTTTAGGGTCAAATACTTCACATATTGGAGCTTTTACATGAAATAATAGAAGGGCATATTTGGAAATTTTACATGATTACCTAGTGCTCTGGAAACTTAATCAGTTACCAATTTACATTTGTAATTCCAAAATCAAACTAATAAAAATTAGTATCAAAGGAGTGAAAGACAAAGAGTAATATGAGTATTTATGTTCGGTATGTTTTACTCAAATACATGTAAAACAGTAAGCACAAACAAAATCACAAATAATTGTAAGACCCTGTTCCCGGAATGACCAAGTTTGGTTTTAAAGAATGAAGTTTTGAGAAAACTGGAGAGAAGGATAGTTATGCTATGGGAGTTGGGATAACGTCGTAATAGAGGCAATGATAGCGATGCTATGGGGAAGAAATAGCGATGCTATGCAGGCGGGTAGTCGCCTTGCATGTTAGGGGATAACGACACTATCATAAGGATAGCGATGCTATCCGCTGCTATTTGCACCAAAACCCTAGATTTCAAGTTTTGGGCCATATTTAAGGACACAAAACCCTAAGTAGTCGTCATTTGACACCCTTCAGCTCCCAAAAATGTCTCAAACCTTCTCCTTGGATCCTTGGGTGATTTTCGGCTCTTTTGATCATTTTTGGAAGATTATTGAAGAGAAGGAAGGTGCATGGTGGTGTCAGAAGATAATCTACAAGTGTGAGGCAGCAAGATCTTCATTCTTTTGGACCTTTGTGAGTAAAGCTTCTACCTTTAGTGTTTCTAAGGTTATTCTAGTGTTTATGGGGACCTTACATGAGTTTTTGGTCCCTTTATAGCTTGATCTTTGGAGTGTAGTGATAAAGGTTTGATCTTTATGTCCCCTGAGCTTTCTTTGGAAGTTTTGAACTGATTTTGGGATTAAGCAAAGCTCCATTGACTATAGTTAGGTTTTGCTCATTTTGGACTTATATCTTGACCATCTGCATGCATGGTCATGTTTGGATGTGAAATTTTGCATTTTATGGGTCTAGTGTTTGTTTGGAAAGGTTCTAGGAGGTATTAGACCTTGGCTTTGTGGATTAAGAGTTTTGGGAAGTTTTGGCTGCACAGTAGAGATAACGTTGCTATCTCGGTCAATGGTTGCGATTTAGGTTTCCACTTAGCGACGCTATCTTTATAGGATAGCGACGCTAAGTGCAGTTGACCCAAGGTTGGCTTTGACCTTTGACATTTGACCGTTGACTTTGACTTTGACAGTTTGACTTTTGGCCAAACTTGAGAGATTCGGGATAACGGTCTTGGAGGTTTACCCTGTTTGGGGTTTAGGAATTTCTAAGTGAAGTTTATCCTTATTAGGAGGTTTGTGTTATCAGAATCTGAGGGCACATGCGTGGAGTGCTGTCTAACTTGGCGGATCAGGTGAGTTTTCTCACTATACTATGGGTGATATTACATGTGTAAGTAGTTTTACTTCACGATGTGCAGTGTTGTATGTTTAGGGTGAACGTGCCCTACCTATGTGATTGTATGATCGAGTAAGGACATGCTGGGTCGATCTGAATGCTTAGGCTTATGTGATTGGTATGTATATTTATTATCGATACTAATAAAGGTGGTCATCATGCGATGGCGGATCGAGGTAAGCTCGAGAGCCGAGCGAATCGAGGCAAGTCCAAGAGTCCACGCATTAAGCCGACAATGGGTGAAACGAGACAAGTCTGCGAGTCCTAGTTGAGGCGGATCGGGGTGAGCCCGAGAGTCAGGTCATTTGGTGCAAGCCTGGAGACTATGACCAGAATGATTGTGCATTGTGTGATGGATCATGTGGTATTTTGGGGAACTCATTATGCTTTGTGCTTACTCTTTCACCCTACATGTTTTTCAGGTATATGTTAAATTGAGCTTGGAGTTCAGCGCGACTGTATCACATCTGGAGTTTTGGTATTCAAGTCTTCCGCTAGATAATGTTTGTAACTGTTTTGATAAACATAGTTTTAAATGTTTTAATTGTCAAATCTAAACTGAATGGTTTTATTTTCCAACCCGTTTTTATGTATTTGAACCGTTATAAAAATGAAAATTTTTACTCTGGAATTTGGGACATTACATAACTAAATGTTCTCAAAACAAACAAAATCACAAATGACTAAATGTTCTCAAAACAAACAAATCACAAATGAATAAATGTTCTCAACTTTAACCATTTATCCATATGCTACAACTCAACGAATCTGGAAATCAGTTAATAGCACACACAAATTTAGTTTTAAAAAACAAACTAACAAAATTTTCTCAAATAGTGTATGAATAGTTATGTTCGGCAAATGTACTTAGATTCATGTAAAATAGTAAGCACAAATTAACAAATTTCAAATGAAGAACACCAACCAATCATTATTACTTTTATTGAATTTATATAGGTTATATAATGAAAATTGACAATCAAGTGAAAAATATAAAAATAGGATCGAAACACAAACCTGTTTGTGCCGAGAATCTGAGAAAAAAGATTGATAGACCAATAAACTAAGAGCACATGTAAAATGAACAACAGATCGAGAAAATATAATCAAAGGGAGAGTTATGTACACCAAGATCGGGAAAAGAACAACACAAAACTATAAAATTGGTCCGTGTGGTTTGTCAAAAACTATGGTTTCGGTGTAAATAGTTTTAAAACTATGGTTTCGGTGTAAATAGTTTTCAACTTGTATAAGAGGTCCAAAATCATGAATTTCTCTTGGTTTTGGTCCCTGACCCACTTGAAAAGACCAATTTGCCCTTTTAGTTTGTTTTTCCATTTTCTTAATATCTATTTTAATATTTTATAATTAAAAATAAAAGGAAACTCAAAAACACCCAACCACCCACTTTCCACCACCGTGTTCTCTCTCTCAATTCCACCCCCATCGAAGATAATAACCCCACCCAACCAATCGTCTTTTTCCCGATGCCATCCCTCCCAAGAACGATGTTCATCATCTTCAAGAACCAGATAAACACACTCCAAAATCGACACGTGCATACAAACATAACAAACCCAGAAATCAAATGCTAGTAAAACCCTAAAATTGAATATGAAATAAGCATATCAAGGGGCGGCACTCCGCAGCAAATGAAATACATGATATAACCACAAAGCCTACAGGCCGAGATTATAAAGAATGATCTCAATTCTGTCGATTTGGATTTAGATCGTTTCAATATTATTCAAAGTTGTGCAACAAAAGTTAAGAATCGGATGAACCCCAGTCGAGATTTTCAATTGTTTAACATCATCGGAAATCGGAAGAACACGTAAGGATGATGGAAAATGGAAGAACCAAGACAGTTTCTCGATCTTCCACCGATGCACAACACTGCTGCTGTCGGACGATGTCGTCGATTTCGCCATTCACAACGCCGACAACAATGTTCCAGCTCCTTTTTGTAAATATATGTGGAGTCTAAGATTGTCTCTCCAAAAGAGCCCTTGTGGAGAGACAATATTGGGCTCCACATATATTTACATGGTATCAGAGCCGGTGTCCCGCACCCCCGAACCTCATCGAGCCTACGTCTCTGAGGGGGAGTGTTAGTGTATCCCACATTGGTGCGACACGGTCCTATAAGTTTGTATATATGTTGGAGTCTCCCCTCTCTCCACAAGGGCTCTTTTGGAGAGACAATATTGGGCTCCACATATATTTACACTTTTCTCGTTTGCGCTACAGTCGCCGGCCACCCTCGGTTGTCGGAATCGTGGGCTTCCGCCTTTATCACCATCGATCGTCGCCATTTCCGGCTCAGGTTACCACCGGTCAACCTTGCATCACCGATCGACGTGGTTATGTAGGTCTCTGTTGTCGTTGCTTGCATCTCCGACCTTCTTTCCCCTTTTCTCGACATTTGTTGCTGGAATTCCAAATACCTCAAATACGCACACACACACACACAACTGACGGATGTGTGTGTGTTTTCTTCATAATCTCTTTTCTGATTTTTTTCTCCCCTTTCTCTTTCTCCGATTTACCTTATTTTTAGGCCTGAGATGTAGGTTGCCGGTAACGATGTTGATGGTGGAAGAGAAGAGTACTCAAAGCTCGTCATCAGACCTGCACATCCCCACCATAGATGAAGCTTTTTTCTGGGTTTTCTCGTTCATCAGACCTAGAGGTACTTGAACTCTCATGGGTTTAGTTTTTGAAACTTGGTGGTTATGAGAGTGAGGAAGACGAAGGGAAGAGAGAGAGAGAGAGAGAGAGAGAGAGAGAGAAAGAAAGAAGGGGGACGGTGGTGGAAAGTGGGTGGTTGGGTGTTTTTGAGTTTCCTTTTATTTTTTATTATAAAATATTAAAATAGATACCAGGAAAATGGAAAAACAAATTAAAAAGGCAAATTGATATTTTCAAGTGAGCCAGGGACCAAAAACACGAGAAATTCTTGATTTTGGACCACCTATACAAGTTGGAAACTATTTGGATCCAAACCACAGTTTTGACAAACCACAAGGACCAAATTTACAGTTTTGTCAAATAACAATAGTGAGAAAGTGGAGGAGAGATTATGTAAACAATAATGATCAAAGGTCAGGCGAATCTTCAATTTCAATTTTAAAGATGCCTTTGTTTTAATGTAGGAACGTGATTTTGTTTCCAAAATTTCTGTCATGCCTTTTGGTTTCCTAATTCTTTTCGCACGGTACCGCGTCCATTGAGCAAGACACGACTTAGAAATGGTTTGGGTCATGTGCAGCAGATCAGGTTGAACCCACCTTAGGGTTATGGTGGCAGTGGTGAAGACGAAGTGAGGTGAGAGGTCTGGCTATTGTAGCTACATTTAGGGTTAGAAAGAAGGGATATGGTTTTCAGCCTTTTTCAACCCCTTACAATTGATAACTATTCCTGTGATTAGACGTTAAGAAAAGTAAAAACATCTAAAATGTTAGTATATATAATAATAGGCTCATTCTATTCATACCCCCATACACACACAAAATTACAAAGTATACCCTCATGAATGTGTGTGTTGGGGTATCTATAGCACAACCCATAATAATATTATGTTTAACATGTTTTCATGAATAATAAGAACTACATAAAATATCTATATTTATTGTGTACGTACACAAATATATAATAATAATAATAATAATAATAATAATAATAATAATAATAATAATAATAATTGATCTAGCGGAATATTTATATATATTTGAATTGAACTGCAGTTATGGTAGTTTGCTTGCCCTATTGGAGGAAACCCAGGATGAAAGTGTGAGTATTTACACCAATACACAAACACACCCACCTTTTCTATCCTCCCAAGACTTTCTTTTAACATCCATTTTACCTCAAACATTCAAGACACCATGACACTCTCTCTTATCAATCCTTTTCTCCCTCTCTCATCACAAATATGGTAACATCAATCAAACCCCTTTGTTTGTAGTGGTACTACACAAGATCAGTCTCTTCTACTTTCTTCTTCTTCCCCATTTCTTGCCCAAAGAAAGCTACCTGTCTGTGTTTGTGGCTGTGCTTGATCTAGTATCTGATCATCTGTTTATTTCTTTTTTATGTACCATGAACGTGTGTTACTTGTTTTGTAATTAGCAAAGAAACCTCAGAAGTTGCAGGAAAGAGCAAAAAGAAAGCCTAAAAAGATAATCCAAATCAGGAAAACCCTAGATCATATCAAATTCAATAAAATCCATATTTTATTTCTGTAAAACAATGGATCTTTACCCGGAAGTGGAGAGCTGCAACAACTCAGATAACAGTCATCATGCTATCAGCAGTTTCATCACCGCAGCAGCTAACACTTCCTCCACTTCACCATCAACCACCTCCGCTCCAAGCCGCTACGAGAACCAGAAACGTCGAGACTGGAACACGTTCGGTCAGTACCTGAAAAACCACCGTCCGCCGCTTTCACTCTCCCGGTGCAGCGGTGCTCATGTCCTTGAATTCCTCCGTTATCTCGACCAGTTTGGAAAGACGAAAGTCCATACACCGATATGCCCGTTTTACGGGCATCCAGACCCTCCTGCCCCTTGCCCTTGCCCACTCCGTCAAGCATGGGGCAGTTTGGATGCATTGATTGGCCGACTTAGGGCAGCCTACGAGGAGAACGGATGGCCTCCTGAGACGAATCCTTTTGGGGCTCGAGCAGTGAGGCTTTACCTGCGAGAGGTTCGTGACTTGCAATCAAAAGCAAGAGGGATCAGTTACGAGAAAAAGAAACGAAAGAGAGGTCCAACACACGAACATCATCAGTTGCCAAGCTTTTCAACATTCCAAGCCCTCCCTCTTCCACCAGGTGATCACATCTAGACTTCAAAAAGGGAAAAAGAAGTAATACACGTATTATATATATAGGATCTTTGGCATTAATTTTAATTTTAATTTCTTTGATATTATGTTATCTCATGGTGGGATTATCTGCCTGTTGTTGCCCTTGGGCTGGTTTTAGTTCTATCTTTTTGGTGTAATGCAGAAGTGAATTGTAGCAATGAAACTATGAATCAAACTTAATGTTAATGTGTAATTTTGTTTATGTAAATGGTTAATAAATCTAAATGCTTACATGAGACCAGAAGCAGCAGCACTACTACTAGTAATTATTGACTTTTAGTGGTTGCAGGAGTTTTAGTAGCAGTAACTGTACTTTCTGCTGTAGTAGTATTTATGAAACGGAGACTGAAAGTACTTGCAATTTGTTCTTGGTTTCAACTAAAAAATTGATCAAGTATCTAACTGCTAGATCTTGTGTTGCTTTTATTCTTTGACCGTGTCTTAATTTCAGGATTTGGCTTGGGTCAAACATTTGTTCGAAGATTTGCACAATGCAGTGATGTTTTCTAATTGGTTAACTAAGTTTGAGTGGGAAGATAAATGCTCAATCTCTCTCTAATTGTGTCACATAGTTTTATTAAGTTTGTTAATCAGCCAAATTATTCCTTTTGCAAAGAAAACTATCACGTGTCGCCAATATAATCATCTTTCTAAGGTCGCAAAGAAATGACAAAAAAATAATTTGAAAAAGTATAATTTTCAGTTTTTGGATCATTAGAATTCATAGTTTCATACATGAGAACATTAAACGTTTAATTAGGTTCCATGCGATTACCAAGTGGGATCTGAGTCATTATGTAGTGTTGTCGTTTCAGTATGAACCAAAGAAGTGAGTGATCAAAGAGATTGGCAGACAATATATAATTCCTTGTTCCTTGAGGTAGACCTAGAGTTAAATCAATCAATTCTGTTGCATAATTTTTTTTTTTTTTGGTTTTATTAATTAACTCCTATATTTATTGTTTACATATAGAGGTATCATAGGTTCTAACGTGACATGCTGTTAAAAAAAAAAATCCAACGTGACAATCATATAAACGTGGTTGAACAAGCTAAACTGGCCTTATTAGAACTTGATACATTTAAAACACACTTAATCAACCAGTTTGAACTTTTTAAATGATTCATTTAGAGCACATTGTATGGTTGTACTCGGCCTCAATTTACAAGAATGACAGAATGTAATGGTTAATGAGTCTTGGCTAACAAAAAAACATGGTGTGATACTCTTTTTAGCAATATTTATAATGTTTCTTTTTCTTGGCTTAGTAGCGAATGTAATACGTTTAAAGTTAGGTGGTCGGTGTGGTTAGCTTGTCCTTCCTCTGCCATGAAAAAATGTGTAAAGTTTGTTGTTCGCTAGCACCTGGCAAGCTAGCAGCTGATGTTTTAATGTTATGGCCGTTGCCAAAAAAAATGAGTCTTAGCTAACAAAGGAGATTAAAGTGCTCATTAATGACTTTCAGTATATTGCATAAGAAGTGCTAAACTTAAGCTTAACTAAAATACAACATTAAATAAAAAGAATTCTTGCTGTTCAAAAAAGAATACAGCATTGAAACTTATATGACGACACGATATGACTTCCAAAGTAGATACATAGATCTAATTAATCTGTACATAAAGGAATAATATAAATTTTTGGATAATATAGTAAAAGTTCTCAACAAATAATTCCAGTTCTTTCTCATATATTTGTATCGTTTTTATTTAATAAACCAAGAAAGAACCATACGCGTATGATGTGTGATTTTGAGATTTTTCCTCAACTCTCCAAAGCTTCTAGCATTATTAATAAAAAAATGTGTATGTTTTATGTAATACTGAGAGATGAAAAGTCACCAGTTAAACTAATACATGTTATAAATGATATCGCATTATTTATGATGAAATGTTGAAGATAACGATGAATCGCGGGTTGAATACTCAATGCAACGCGTTCCCCGTCGGCAGAAAATTTATTTAAACAGCTTCAATTGCGACTTAGGGAAAGTTTGGGCCGAAAAGAAACATCAGAAACGGCGTTTTGAGAGTCCACAAGTCGATTGAGAGGCTGAAAGGCTGACATGGAGCAGGATTCTTGAGGATTTGAAATAGGAGCCTTAGATTATTAATTTTTGTGGCTTTTAGTCTATATTTAACACAATATTGTTTCTTTTGGAGTTATACTTCCAGATTTGGGGTTGATAATCCATTTATTTTTGTTTGGCTTTAATTAAACCCTAAAGTTATGATTTTGATTGATATTCGGTTATTGGAAGTTGTTTATTTTATTATATTAGTATAACTGAATATCATTATGTATTAAAGCTTGAAACTTTATTGTTCTATTGTTGAGTTTATGCAATCTAGAGGATCAATCTGATTGTATAGCTTGAATCATGAGTGTATTATGACCATTGGGCATGAATGACTAGAGATAGACCGGACCAAATCCTAGGGTTAGGACCATAAAGTAAGAAACTTTAACATATAAGTTGTATTAGATTACCATTCTATGCAATAGTTAGTCACCATGACATTTGTGATTAATTAACCAATTATATTTACATGATATGAACTTAATAACCGGTAATAATGATACCTAATTAACATGATCATTGTGGCTAAGAATTCTTAGAACGATTAGGATTAGTGAACAGACGAATGGAACTAATTAGCTTAGGAATCACTGAACATCGGTTTAGTAACCATTGCACTTAATAGAAATCAATCATAACTGAATGGTGAAATCAAGTCTAAATAAAAATACATTTATTAACTGTTTCTAGTCGGTTTCCCTTTGATTTCCTTTTGCGTTTTACATTAAAATTCCTTTTTTTACTTTATGCTTTAATATTAACTGATAATCAAATAAGCTAACTTTGTTTCACATCCGTTCCGCGAGAGTTCGATACCCTTTCTTACAATACTATACTACTACACGACTAGGTATATTGTCTAGTGTGTGAAAGTCCTTAATTTAGTATGATCATTTTATAGATGTTTTGGTCTTACGCATCAGTTTTTGGCACTTGCCAGGGATTGGTTACATTACGAATAGATGAATCAACATTTTCAAATTAAAGAAAATAGTGTCTTCAATCCATCTGAAAGTACTTTTAGGTTTTTTTTGTCGATTTTTTAAGACATGAAATAATAATTTGGAAAAAAAGTGTCGATATTATGAGCTTTCGCTAATACATACATACATAAATATATACGAACATACATACATCCATACATGTAGCTCTAAAAAGCATACATATACATACATAAATACTAGACCTGGTAACATGTTGCGTTGTCTTGTACATGTTGAAAAACTAGATCATAACATCACCCGCGCGTTTAATCTTTTATCCAACCCCATTTCTTTTGTATCGAGTTTGTGTAACGTTAACGAGTTCAGGGTTTATAAATTGTATATCTACATGTCATGTCATGTCGGGTTAACACACTAAACGGGTTAAAAATTTTGGCTCTAACCTTACCCATTGAAATTTCGTTTCGTCTCATGCCAAACAGTTAGTTAAACATATTGAAACCTCCTATACATACGTCATTTTATTTCATATCGATATCGTGTCAAGTTAGCGGTCGTTTCAACTTTTGTCTCATCTACACACATATGTATGTGTGTATGTATGTACTTACATATGTACCTACGCACATGTGTGTGTGTGTGCATATATATATATATATATATATATATATATATATATATATATATATATATATATATATATATATATATATATATATATATATATATTAAATACGAATTTGTAAGTTTCTATAGCATATTTGAGCTTTACTTAATATATTCTCATAAATATGTAAATATTTTGATTAAAGAAATTCCAATATAACCTTTTATAGGTTACATATAAATTTTCAACCCTATAAATTAAAAAGGGTTTATGCATTATATAAGATTTCAAAGTAAAGACAAGCGGAGTCTGCCGACGGGTTGAAGCAGTTTTGGCCGAAAGAGTTCAAATGGGTGAGGGAAGGTAGCTGGTTGAGGAAGGTGCGGTTTTGACAAGATCAACTCCGTCTACCTTCCTATGGTGTATTTGATGGCTTCGACGAGAATGATTCTGTCCGGCCTCAAGGATATACATTGCCACAATCATATACTAATTCACCGACAATCATCAAATTATCTGTCATTTAAAAACCAAATATTTTAGTTGTAAGTTTGCCTGGTGCGTTTGATTTTCATTGCGGTTCAAAAAGAATCTCGATCTCTGAAATCAACTTTTTTCAGTTCGAAAATAAAACATAAACTTAATAGATTTTGATCGGTTAAATTTTTATATAACCCTTTGTTCATTCAAAATGCTTTTTATTAAATCATTAACTAATAAGGTAAAACTATTATTTTATTATAAAATGATTAGGTCTAGACGAATATAAAATGTGTAAATATAGGTACATGGTGTCCTCACTAAAAAGGAAAGGAAGCAAGAAATGAGAAGTGACTTCACATACAACGTGTGAAATGTCATATCCTTCAAATTTTTGCCTTTATACGTTTGATGAGACAAGACTTGCACACTTTTACATATCTACATGTATTACCTTGTTTTTCTGTTTGTTAATTTTTGTATATATTTTGGGTTTGGTCCATTTAATTATATAATTTTTCTTTTAATTTTAATCATCATTTCTCTGTAAAAGCTTATTCGTCATAATTACGGTTTTCACGTGGATAATTTATTGTAGGGTATTGGTAAAAAAACGGGTCATCTTAAAAAAACCCCCTCATAATGATTCTATGATGTCCCATCAATTGGGGTTTTGTTTTAATATTTACTTTATATATATATATATATATATATATATATATATATATATATATATATATATATATATATATATATATATATATATATATACACGTGTTATTTTGTCGATTAAATCGGGTTCCGGTTAAGTCGTTTTTTTTATTTTTCCAAATTAATCGTAACCGAACCAAATAATGTTCGGTTAATCGATTTCAGTTTAATTTGTTTCGATTTATTCGGTTTGGTTAAACGGTTTCGGTTTAATTTAACCAAACCAAATAAGGTTCGACTAAATCGGTTTCGGTTTATTCGCATTGGTTAATCGGTTTAGATTTATTCGGTTTCGGTTAATGGAATAAACCAAACCGATTAAACCGAAACCGAAACTGAATAAACCTAAACCGATTAACCAAATCGAATAAACTGAAACCGATTTAACCGAACTTATTTGGTTTGGTTAAATTAAACCGAAACCGCTTAACCAAACCGAATAAATCGAAACAAATTAAACTGAAATCGATTAACCGAACATTATTTGGTTTGGTTAAATTAAACCAAAATCGATTTAACCAAACCGAAACCAATTAAACCGAAACCGGTTTAACCGAACATTATTTGGTTTGGTTACGATTAATTTGGAAAAATTAAAAAAACGACTTAACCGAAACCTGATCGACAAAATAACACGTATATATATATATATATATATATATATATATATATATATATATATATATATATATATATATATATAAAGTAATATTAAAAAAAAACCAATTGATGGGACATCATAAAATCATGATGAAGGGGTTTTTTTACCAATACCCTAAAAAAACCCCTTCATAATGACTTTAATGATGTCCCATAAATTAGGGTTTTTGTTTTAATATTTACTTTATATATATATATATATATATATATATATATATATATATATATATATATATATATATATATATATACGTGTTATTTGGTCGATTAAATCGGGTTTTGGTTAAGTCGGTTTTTTTAAATTTTCCAAATTAATCGTAACCAAACCAAATAAGGGTCGGTTAAATCGATTTCAGTTTAATTGGTTTCGGTTTATTCAGTTTGGTTAAATTCGATTTCGGTTTAATTTAACAAAACCAAATAATATTCGATTAAATCGATTTCAGTTTAATATGTTTCGATTTAAGCGGTTTCGGTTTAATTTAACCAAACCAAATAATGTTCGGTTAAATCGGTTTCGATTTATTCGATTTGGTTAATCGGTTTAGGTTTATTCGGTTTGGTTAATCGGTTTCGGTTTATTCGGTTTGGTTAATCGGTTTAGGTTTGGTTAAATTAAACCAAAACCACTTAACCAAACCTTATTTTGTTTGGTTAAATTAAAACGAAACCGCTTAACCAAGCCGAATAAATCGAAACAAATTAAACTGAAATCGATTTAACCAAACCGAATAAACCGAAACCGATTTAACCGAATCTTATTTGATTTGGTTACGGTTAATTTGGAAAAATTAAAAAAACCGACTTAACCGAAACCCGATTTAATCGACCAAATAACACGCATATATATATATATATATATATATATATATATATATATATATATATATATATATATATATATATATAAAGTAATATTAAAAAAGCCCTAATTGATTGGACATCATTAAAGTAATTATGAGGGGGTTTTTTTAAGATGACCCTTTATTGTAATATGTTTTTCATGTTGGAGAAACACTCAAATTTACAAATAAAAACAAAAATAGAGAATAAATCAAACAAAAACCTGAAGCGATTCAAATTTAAAATTAAATCAAATTACTACCGGAAAAAATGATTTTTTTTCTGTAATTACTTCTATGGAAAAAAAATTATTGGTAAATTGACACGCTGTCAAGAGAAAAATAGAGAAATTTAAAAATATTTTATTTTCTAAAGATAAATCTCCGTCTAAAGTATGTCGAAATTTACCGACGGATAGAAAGGCCAACTCTCCAGTCTACCGTCATCCTATGATGAGTTTCGTAGTCAAAGCACCATTCATACTTATTTAATAAATGCATTATGATTTTATAGAGAAAAATAAAGTATATTGCTATCATGGATTAAAAAATGAATTATGTTGCATATATTAGTTAAAAAGAATATAATATGTTGCCATTATGCATAAATAATCAAGTATGATGCTTGTCAAGATAATAAATGTAATTAGTTTATATTTCAAGGGTGAAATGGTAAATATGTATGTACGTGTAGGCTAAGTTACAGATCCTAACTTTTAGGATCTATAGTTGTATTTGTTCTATATAATGAGATCATAACCCTAAGAGGGATTTACGCCAAATTACATTGTTTTAACTTGGTATCAGAGCGATTGATCCGCTTAAACCCTCAAAATCAAAACCCCCTCACTCTATCGATTCTTTGGTCCTCCTCTCCAAAGAACTTCTATTCAATTCTACACCATGTCTGCACCTATCAAGTCCTCTACTATTGCTACTGCAATCACTTGTAAACTGACTCGCACTAATTTTCTGGTGTGGAAATCACAGGTAACTCCTATTATCCGAGGTGTTCATCTATTTGGTCACCTCGATGGCACCACTCCGCCTCCACCATCTAAAATTACTACTGCTGCTAGTTCCACCGGAAAAGAAACTGCAGAACCAGCGAAAGAATCATCAAACCCGGCATATGAAGCCTGGGTTGTTCAAGATCAGGCTGTAATTGGAGGTCTTTTAGCATCGGTCACAGAAGAAGTACTCCCGCAACTCATACGATGCACTGAAACCGCGCAACAATTGTGGTCATCACTCCACATAATGTTTTCGGCTCAACACCGGGGGAATGCTATTCAGATCCGAACTCAACTATCGAACACAAAGAAGGGAGATTCATCTGCTGCAGAATATTACCAGAAGATGACAGGGTTTGCCGACACCATGGCAAACATTGGACAGCCAATGAATGACGAGGAGGTAATTGGCTACATACTTGCGGGACTAGGGCCAGGTCACGGTGACCTATTCACTGCAATAACAGTCCTAAGCAATGAAAGAAAGGTAACTCTCCCTGAATTTTATTCTTACTTAATTGCGCATGAGGCGCAAGCCACGGCCATGGGAAACTCTGCCGAGTTTACATCTTCAGCAAATAATGTCACACGATCAGAAACTAGCAACAACAACTCTTCCCGACGCAACTACAACAATAATTCTAATGGCTATAACAACTCCAGTCAACGTGGAAATTACCGGGGAGGAGGTGGTCGTGGACGAGGCCGTGGTCGTGGACGAAATAACGGCGGTCCCCGCTGCCAGGTGTGTGGCATACCAGGCCACATAGCCCTTGTATGCAGAAACCGATTTAATCAGTCGTATCAGGCGGAAGACTATCGTGGCGGAAACAGTGCCACTACAACCATTCCAAATCAAGACACAAACTGGTACTTGGATTGTGGAGCCACGGATCACCTAACCAGTGATCTAGATCGTTTAACTGTCCAAGATCGCTACCATGGCAAGGATCAAGTACAAGTGGCAAATGGTGCAGGTTTGTCTATTTCGCATATAGGTCATTCAATCATTCCTGGTTCACACAAGTTTCTTGCTCTCAAAAATGTCTTACGTGTTCCACACATTCACAAACACTTATTGTCTGCTCATAGACTTGCCACTGATAATCATGTCTTTATTGAACTCTATCCTAATGTCTTTTTTGTCAAGGACATTGTCACGAAGAAAACACTGCTTCACGGTAAAAGCAAAGGCGGTCTCTACCCTATTCCAGTCAGTCATACTAGAAGTCATCCGCAGCGTCAAGTTTTTTCAAGTGTCAAGGTCTCTCCGTCTCAATGGCATCAACGTTTTGGCCACCCAACGTCTGCAGTTGTCAAGACTATCTTAAAGTCAAATAAATTAGGGTTTTTGTTTCATAATGAGTCAAGAGTCTGTGATGCATGTCAACGTGCAAAGAGTCATCAACATTCGTACAATAATTCAGTCCGTGTCACCACTTCGCCACTTGAGCTTGTTCACACTGATGTTTGGGGGCCTGCTCAAGTGTCGAGTGGGGGTTTTAAATACTATGTTAGTTTCTTGGATGACTATAGTCGTTACACTTGGATTTATTTCATTAAGCATAAGTCTGATGTTGAGCAAGTTTTTTATAATTTTCAGAACTATGTTGAACGACTGCTAAACACAAAAATTCGATCTGTGCAGTCCGATTGGGGTGGCGAATATCAAAAACTTAACACCTATTTTCAGAAAATAGGCATAGCTCACCGTGTCTCTTGTCCTCATACCTCTCAGCAAAACGGAGTGGCTGAGAGGAAGCATCGTCATATCGTAGAAACTGGCCTAGCTCTTCTCGCTCACTCATCTCTCCCTTTGCGTTTTTGGGATGAAGCATTCTTAACAGCTTGTTACTTAATTAATCGCATGCCTAGTCGCATTCTTCACAATGCTACACCCATTACTCGTCTCTTAAAAATCACTCCTAATTACTCATTCCTACGGGTATTTGGATGTGCGTGTTGGCCGAGCTTACGCAAATATAACACATCTAAACTCAGTTTTCGGTCCACCATGTGTGTCTTTCTAGGTTACAGCTCCATACACAAAGGCTATAAATGCCTCGATAAAGCCACTGGTCGTATTTTTATATCCAGAGATGTTGTGTTTGATGAGTCTCGCTTTCCATTTGAAAATGCTATAAATCCAAGTGTCCCTCCTTCCACATCTCACTCAGTCTCTTTTCCTCAAACTGAACCTCCTATTATGAATGACCATATGCGACAATATGACTTATCTTTATTGCAAGCTAACAATTTTACTGCAGCACCTGCACCAACATATCAGCCGAATGTAACATCGACCTCAACAGGGCTACCTCATATATCACCAACCACCATGTGTCCAATGCCACGTATGACACCGCCAGCTTCTCCAGCAGCGCCACCAGTACCGCCACCACAATCTGCTACAGTACCAGAACCTGCGCCATCCGACACCCCGACGATGCCAAACTCCTCGTCGTTACCAGAACATGTGCCATCCGATTCTGCGGTTTCACCCATTCCGATGCCCATACTCCACGAGTCTCCAGCCGGTGTACGAACTCGTGCTCAAGCAGGGAAAGCGTTTCCAAGAAAATTCAATGATGGAACTTTCCGATATGACACAACCAAACGAGCATTTGCTGTCCACATCCCTACCTCTTATCATGAAGCCATGACACATCCCAAATGGAGACCAGCCATGGATGCAGAAGTTGGTGCTCTAAAAGCTAATGATACGTGGTCACTGGTTCCCCGCCCACAAAATGTCAATGTTGTTAGTAACAAATGGTTGCTCAAAGTTAAAGAAAAACCGGATGGCACCACTGACAAGTACAAGGCTCGATTGGTTGCTCGCGGGTTCACACAACAATTTGGCATTGACTATCAGGACACCTTTAGTCCTGTAGTTAAGCCGGCCATTGTTCGATTGGTTCTCGCTCTTGCTGTCTCACGAGGGTGGCATCAACGACAAATTGATATAAATAACGCGTTTTTGCACGGGTACCTAAACGAAGACGTATACATGCAACAACCCCCGGGGTATGAAGATCCGGCTCACCCGGACTATGTGTGTAAACTCAACAAGGCAATTTATGGGCTTAAGCAGTCACCCCGAGCCTGGTTTTCTCGTCTGCGCGACAAACTTCATCACCTTGGTTTTCAATCTTCGAAAGCAGATGTCTCATTGTTCATTTTTCGTAATGATGTGGTGACCATTTATATGCTGGTGTACGTCGATGATATTATTATTGTCGGGTCCTCTCAACAGGCTGTTGACAAGTTGATTAAAGAGTTATCTGTAACTTTTCCTCTTAAGGACCTCGGCAGACTTAACTATTTCTTGGGGGTTGAGGTACTTCACAATTCAGGGGGAATCACTTTGGTACAACACAAGTATGCGACTGATCTATTAAAACGAACTAACATGTTGAATTGTAAAAGTGTCTCAACTCCAATGTTGGTCACAGACAAGTTGGCATTAGATTCTGGAAAACCGCTCAATGATGCAGACATTTTCAAATACAGAAGTATGGTTGGTGGACTACAGTACCTAACTCTAACCAGACCTGACATTGCTTTCCCAGTTAATAAAGTGTGCCAGTACTTATCGAAACCTACAGATGTGCATCTAGAAGCTGCAAAAAGAATATTGCGTTACGTCAAGGGCACCTTATCCATAGGACTACGTTTTCAAAAGTCCAACTCCACGTTACTAAGCATTTTCACGGATGCTGATTGGGCCGGGTGCTTGGATTATAGACGGTCCACCGGAGGTTTTGCAGTATTTCTGGGCCCAAATCTGATATCATGGAGCTCACGGAAACAACCTACAGTCTCGCGATCTAGCACTGAAGCAGAGTACAAGTCACTGGCGAACGGAACGGCTGAAGCCATATGGCTATAACACTTGTTAAAAGAATTGGGCGTATATCAATCTCGAGCTCCTGTTCTGTGGTGTGATAACTTAGGAGCTACATATCTAACGGCTAATCCAGTTTTCCATGCTAGAACAAAACACATAGAGGTAGATTTTCACTTCGTTAGAGAAAGGGTAGCTATGGGGGCGTTGGATGTTCGGTTTATATCTTCCAACGATCAAGTTGCAGATGGTCTCACAAAGCCTACAACTCGAAGCATGCTGGAAAAACTATGACACAATCTTAACCTCGTTGATGTCAAGATTGAGGGGGAATGTCAAGATAATAAATGTAATTAGTTTATATTTCAAGGGTGAAATGGTAAATATGTATGTACGTGTAGGCTAAGTTACAGATCCTAACTTTTAGGATCTATAGTTGTATTTGTTCTATATATTGAGATCATAACCCTAAGAGGGATTTACGCCAAATTACATTGTTTTAAGTTTTAACTATGCTATCATAGATAAAAACTAAAGTGCATTGATATTACAGATAGACTGTAAAATATGTTGCTTAATTAGGATTAAAATAAAGTATGTTGCTATTATTTATAATAATAAAATACGTTCCTATTGTATATAAAAATAAATTTTGTTGTTATTATGAGTTAAAGAATCTAAAAGACATTGTCATTATGGATAAAAGAGTATGCTGCAATTATGGATTAAAAGTGTAATGTATATTGTTTATATTAGTAAAAAATAATATAGTATGTTATTGTTATAGATAAAAATAAATTATGTAGGTAATATGGATAAAAGTGTAAGTATATTGTCTATATTGGTAAAGGGAATATAACACGTTTCTATTATGGACAAAAAGTATGGCTATTATGTATAAAAAATGCCTATTTTGGTAAACAGATTGCAGGATGTTGGCCATTATGGATAAAAATTAAAGTATGTCTCTAGTATGGATAGAAATGTAAGCATATTTCTATATTGTTAAAAAATATAGTATATTGCTATTATGAATAAAAATTAAAGTATATTGTTATTATGTGTAAAAATAAAGTGTTAGGCACTGATCGGAAACTTATCGGGTCGGGTATGAGACTCCTCGCCACGACCAATTGTCATTCCTTATTGGTACCGGTAATAAGCAGTTTTAAATGTTTGGATGAGAATATTTTATAAGCACTTATTGACTTAAATAATGAGTTTTTGATAAGTTAGTATTCCTTACTTATTGACTTATTCAATGAGTTTTTGATAAGTTAATTTTCTATTACACACATAAGCATAATTTGTCAAACACTAAAAAACAACTTATTGACTTATTATGTTTTGGTGTCGGATAAGCTAAAACAAACACTTTTTTTAAAACTTCGTTTTAATACCGAATAAATTAATAAACACTTTTAATAAAAAAACGTTATTTTAAATAAACAATCCCACACGCCCCCTGTTCGTTGTGCTCTACTAGAGGATCATATTTACAACGGGAAGTGATATTTTCACTTAAGAATTTTATTCATTCACATGAAATATATGTTTTATTGACTTGTACGATAACGGTAAATGTCTTGTGTATCATGTGAATGAATCAAATTTTCAAATGAAAATATCACTTCCCACAACGGTAGAACTCAATATGATTTTCATAAATACGCATGTAAATTCAGGTGAATAGTCTTAACATTACTACCAACACATTTCTCTCTCTTACTCATGCATGCAATTTATTGATAACTACCGGTACACTGGTTCCAAAGCCAATAGCATTTGTGTATTTCAGTTACATTTAGTTAGTGAATTAAAATCCATTAAAATATATGCAGTTACAACAAATTATCAGTGTCTTGTATTATCATGACTTACACCCTTATTTAACTACGAATAAATCCAACGAAATTAATGCCGGTTGAGATTAAAGGGGACACTTGTGTTAACAATACTAATTGCCAAACGTAAATGATAAACAACAAAAAATTGATTTAATTTGGATTCAACGAATCAGAGTTTATTTTCGTACCAGTTTTATTTACACCGATTAAAAACACTAGATTGCCAACAAAGCTTATATTTGTTCTTAAACAAGCTAAATTGTATAACTGTCATCGGAAATTTAAGATTATTAACTTATTCTAGAGCAAAATGTAAGTTTAAAATGAATTGTTAGAGCATTCATAATGATCGATGACTTAGATCATTTACATTCCCCACATCAAAGGATCTCTAATGGTTAATTAAAAACTTTTTTATTTTTGTCATATTAAAAAACATTTTTATTTTTGTCACATCAGATTTGTACTAAAGTTTTTTTAATCAAAAGTTGGTGTTATAAACTCACTCCAATAGTTAACTTTTTAAAAAGCTTTTTTAATATTACTAATTCATCTTTATATTTCTCATATTAAACTACCTCTATACACATTTTTTATTTTTAAGTCTACTTTATTTTTGAAAAACTAATATTCGTTGATGTTAATATTTTAATAAATAAAAAACATTAATTCTTTGGTTTACATTTCATTTTAAAAATTTTGACAATTACTTTTTTATAATATAAATTTTTATAAAATTTGTTCAATTTTATTTTGTATATTTAATCAAATAAATTATATAATAAAAATAAAAAGTCAATAACTAATTATAATTAGGATGTAAAATAAATTGTTATGAAGTATAAGAGGCAATAAGGAAAAAAAAACAATAAGAAGGTTAACAGTTGAAAGTCTACTAAGATTTTAAAAAAAATTCAAAAAATCCTTATCATTGATGGTAATTTACCTATTAAATTGGGAATCAAATCCGATACTTACTGGTTTATAAGCGATCATGCTCAGTTGACATTGGTGAGGTGGAGATAAACAGGCCACATCATTGCCACATAAGAAGAGCCCTTATTAAAATTATGATTAATTGTAAAAATATGAATTTCTATTGACAATAGAGGAACCAATTACAAAAAATGACTTAAACGAGTCCCAAGCATCCTGCTACTTTTATTTGTACATACCCCATTACAACTTGTACAAAGTCAAATCCACGTGTTGACTGCTATAAAACCTTGTTAATATACTTTGTGAGGACATCCACGATAGCTCTATAGTCCGTTGCCACCTCCAATGACGGATTTGCAAACTTGCAATATAAGTCTTCAATTGCCTTTGAATGACAAACAAACATCCCCGTCGAGTCTGTCACCGCCATCACATTCATTAGCTCTTCCTTCGTAGCCTCTTCAATTATTCCGTATCATAGATATCCAAATCGAGGATCGAACCCAATACTTAATGGTTTATACGAGGAGGCACCAGTCGATGACGATTGGGGTTTTTGTTTTCTTTGTATTTGTAGATGATCAACACTGTTGCGTTATCTGACATCTCATCAATGTCTGACACCGTTGCATCTTGTTCCTCAACCATATCAAACGACTTAACTTTGTAACCAAGCACCTCTAACAGCTCATCAATGTCGACATCTTTTTCATCAACATTATCCCACGTCTTCTATTTCCCGATTAGATCACGCTTTAAAAATGAAAAATCCAACAACAGCAAAAGAACCATAATGAGGGTGTAGTTGTGTTGTGGGTAATCTGGTTTCACTTTTTTCTTCTTTCGAATCATCCCAGCCTCTTTTTGTTGATCTTAAATCCACCCATTAGAATATATAAAAGAGGTATGATTAACAATTTGTGAATAGATAGAAGAATATGAGCATTTGTGATTGGGGGAAGCATCTATTTAACTGTTATAAAAAATTCCTTATATTTTTAAGCATATATCATATTTCATATTGGTGTTATTTTACTAATTATGTAGTTAAACTGGGATTACTTTGTTGATCGGTTGAAGGTGAAATTTTGTCTGAACCAACACTTGGAGAAATTGGTTGATGATTTATCTACGCTTCCCAATGATACTATGATGGTGGTGGGTATACAAATAAATTCATGGAGATGATCCATTTCATTGGGAATACATTTCCTACTGAATGAGGGATAATCAACTGGTATGTTAATGACTCGTGGCAGATTACAAAACTGAAGTGAAACGTGCTAACACTTTAGATGAAGCCATTATTGCCACCCATAATATGGTATACGTGTTAAAAAGAAAAGGCAAAGAAAGACAAATGTTGGGTGAAAAGAGAAAGTTTGATAGTTCTTATAGACGTAGTAATAATAGTCACTTTCATTCAAAAAGGCCAAGTCATGATATGCTAAAGATGCAAAGAAAAGGAATAAAGGCAACAAATTTCATCATGGGGGGTGGTAGAAAGGTTGAATATGAGTGTTATAGTTGTGGTAAGATCGGCCATAAAACGGCTGGATGTCATTCTCGAAAGCTAAGTAAGGTGGAATATTTTGCTATCATGAATTGGGGCATTACAACTCTAATTGTTTGAAGGGATGAATAAATACCTTAAATCTACGGAAAATTAGAAGAATGGTAAACCGAAATAGAAAGGAAAGGAACTCCAAATGACTACAGAATAGGCTAAGGAGACACAAGATGTGTTCTCAGGTATATTTCTTGTTAACTCTTTACGAGAGCATGTGTTATTCGATTTAGGTGCAAATTATCATTTGTGTCACATGATTTCCATGGAAATTTCACCTTGCCTCTTATAGAGGTAGATTATTCCTATATAACAGATATTTCTAATGATGAATTTGTTCTCGTGCATCATATTTAGAATCGTTGCACCAATAGATATTAACGAGAAGATCTTTAGGGCTATATTCTTACCAATGAGAATAAAAGGGTTTGATGTAGTGCTAAGTATAGATTGGCTCAAAGCCATAATACAATGATCTTATATGTGAGACCCGTTTTCAAACCAGTCGTATCCTATGTAGGTAAGTTAAATTAATTTAACTTATAGTTGTTAATTATGTGGGGAAAAGTTAGTAAAGGTAAGGGTATTTTAGTCTTTTACTTATTATGCAATACGTAGACGATTTGAAATGGTATAACTCGATAAATGCCCTTCACATCCTTGTGGAATGGCCTAGAATCTATTGTGACTGGATTTAGATATGTGTGGTGGATAAACAGGAAATTGGTAAAAGGATGGAAAAACAGATCAGTTAGCGCCGCTAACAGAAGTAGGTTGCTATTTCAGATGTAACTTGGAAAGTAGAGTGTTAAAATAAAAAACGGTGAGTTACCGACGCTAACACTAAGAGTTAGCGGTGCTATGATCAGAAATCAAGAAACACTCTTTAACTTGTTAAGTCGACATTAGAGAGTAAAAACATATAGAACACATTCCCAGTGGCGAATTGGAGGGAGTACACACAAATTGGATAAAGAATTGAAGGAAGGAGCTAAGAAGAATTCAATTAACATCTAGAAGTGTTGAAAATTCATAAATCCAAAGGTAAGTTGGATTCTTTTTGGGAATTTAGAGCTATGAAACCCTAGGTGGTAATATATGTGTTTTAGGTTTTTTTTGGTCGAATTCTCGTGTTTGGAACTTTTATAAGAAGGTTTAGTATGGCAGACTGAGGGTTGAATCCAAACAGATGCGAGGTATAGCAGAAAAGTGTAGTTAGCGCCGCTAAGGGTGTGAGATACCGCCGCTAACTTGCGAGTGATCGCGATGGCCTTCAGCCAACCTGATGATATCATCAATAGATGGCACCGATAAGACCTCTGGACACAAGCTTTCCATCTTTTATATGGCTTAACCTCTTAATCCAAGTTTTATGGGGAATAAGATAGGATGATTATGAGTAACTTTATGATGTTGAAATACAGCTGATATAAATAGGAAAGAGGCAGGAACAAGAAGCTCGAGGATATCACGTACCAATCCAACTCAAGGTGAGTAATATGTCACTAATTTATATGATGGTGGATGTTGTAAATGAGAAGTGAATCCTTATATAAGCTAAAATACACGAGTGTAGCTGATTATACTCGATAGTCGATATAGTCGATAACCGATATGTGTGTGTCGTCGATAACACACACTAGCCGATAGCCAATATACATGTGTAGCCGATAACACACAATAGTCGATAGCCGATATCTGTGTGTAACTGATAACACACAACAGCCGATTCTGATGTGTGAACCATACCTTATATAAAGTATAATGTGTTGATTGACGAATATTGACAGATATTCAAAGCTATTGATATGATTATTCACTGAGCTCGTGTAGCTTATAGATGTTGTATTCATATTGTAAGTCCTATTAGTGAGACAGGAAAGAAGGTATCTGAGGGATAGCTGTGGACCATAACTGTCTTATTCTTTTGAGACTATACTTTTGTAACCCGGTTTGGGAGGATATTATGTACTATGTTGTATCTTTTGATAACAACCTATAAACCTTTTTTGCTTACTTACACGTTACACCTATGTATATGTGTTTGTTTTGTTTAAATTTGTGGTTGTAATATGTGTGTAAGAAACCGGGTGTTACATTATATGGAAGGAAAATTGTGTCAATCAAATCTCATAAAGAAGATAAAGTTTATGTATATGGCAAAAAATGACAAAACATGCAAAGTTTAATTACAACAGTCAAAGCACAAAGGTATCTTATGAAATGACATGAATTGTACCCCGTAATTGGGTTGGAAGGGAGGAATAAATAGAATATATTAAAGATTTGAAAGAAATTTAGGACTTTCCCTAAGTATTTCACACTAATTTACTCGGCTTTCCACCCGAAATGCAAGTTGAGTTCTGAATTTATCTTATATCGGGAGCGACACCGATTGCCCAAATGCTTATCATTTTACTCCAAAAAAAATGCAAGAATTAATTTCACAACTCTAGGAACTACTTGAAAAAAATTTATATGTCAAAGTTCTTCATCTTGGGGAGCACCCGTGTTATTTGTGAAAAAATGAGACGATTTGAAGCCTATGTGTATAGATTACTGCAAACTCAATAGAGTTATGATCAAGAAACTCTACACCTTTCCTTGACATGACCATCTCTTTGACCAACTTCTAGATTGACTTGTAGTCGGTTCGGATAGTTGTTTCCCAAAGTTTGTTTGATTTCCTTATCCGACACTACCACTTGTTCGTTTGTTTGTGGGTGGTATGGAGTGGCAATCTTATGTGTGTCCCCATAGTGTTTTAAGAGTTTTGAAAAATGCCAACTTTTAAAGTTTGGACCACTAATAGTAGTTTAAAGAATTCCATGTCTAGAAAATATGTTTGTTTTGACAAATTTACAAGCGACGTTATGATCATCTGTGTGTGTGTGTGGCTTCAGCTTCAACCCACTTGGATTTGTAGTCGACCACCATAAGAATATATATGTTGCTAAAATATGTATGGAACAGACCCATGAAATCGATGCCTTAAACATCAAAAATTTCAACTACTAAAATAGGGGGTCATCAATAGCATGTCTCGTCATGATATCCCCATAACTTGTTGGCAATGATACAAGCTTTCATGAAATAATTTGCATCCTCAAAGATGAAGGGCTAGAAAAAAACCACTTTGTAGTACGTGATGTCCTATCTTTTTAGCGCTAAAATGGCCTCTGCATGCATATGGATAGCAATGGTGAAGAATCTCTTCTTGCTTCGTGTACAACATGTGATTACTTGATCTGCTTTGATAATAAATAGATTCGAATCCTCCCACATGTAGTACTTTGTTTGTGAATGGGAGCATCTTCTTTGTTATGTGGTCTAATATGGCGGTGTATTTCCTATTGCAAACTAATTGACTATGTTAGAAAACCAAGGAATCACATTTACAGCAAAATATGCTCATCTGAAAAATTTTCTTGAATAACCCTACTAAGTTATTATCAGTAACAATCCTATATAGCTTATCTGCAACCATGTTTTCAAGACCGTTTTTGTCTCAAATTTTCTAGATAAAATTATTGGAGAAGAAGCATGGTTTTGCATCCTTCTTTTCCGGTAGGTGTTAAATGGTATTATGGTTAGTCTAAATTACAACTTTAGATCCCCAACTGTAGGATCTAAATTTGTCCAATGAAAAAATGGTTGCAAGCAACTCTTTTTCGATTTTGGTAATTTAGTTGTACTTTTGATTTTTTTTTTTTGCTTGCATAAGATATTGTAATGGGCTTTTTATTCACACATTGTCCCAAAATAGCAGCTATCACTTAATCACTTGCATCAAACATAATTTCGAATGGTAATGTCCAATCAAGTTATTGCAACATAGGGGCTTTGGTCAATTTATTTTTTAAAATTATAAAAGACTTAGACACATGCATTTTTAAAGGGAAAAAGTGTCTTTTAATAGTAAGTTGCAAAGAAGTTTTGAAATTGCACTTACATTTGTGATAGTTCTTCGATAAAAGTCGATGTGCCCAAGGAAGGATCAAATGCCTATTTCCAAAGTGGGTGTGGGTAGTGTCAAAATAATTTGTAGTTTGGCATGGTTGACCTCGAAACCACATTTGAAGAAGAGAAAACCAAGTGAAACTCCTTCTTTGACCATAACATGACTTTTCCCCAAACTTAGGACCAAATTGGATTTAATGTATATTTTTAAAACATTTTCTAATTAACCTTAAGCATATCTCAAAAGGTGAGCCAAATATCAAAAAATTACCCATAAAAAGCTCTAGTGAATCCCCCACCATGTCTAAAGAATAGCCTTTATACATATTTGGAAGTAGGGGAGATTACACAAGCCAAATGGCATCCTTCGAAAAGCAAAGATGCCACAAGGACATGTGAATGTGGTTTTGAATTGATCCTCGGGGTGGATGGCAATTTGTTTGTACCCTGCGTATCCATCCAAAAAGATATAAATTTATGACCAGAAAGTTTTTCGATAATTTGATCTATAAAAGGAAGCAGAAAGTGGTCATTTAATGTCCCAAAATTGATTTTGTGATAATTGATGCAAACTTTCATCGAATGACCGCCCTTGTCAACATCTTCTCCCCGTCTTTTGTTTCGATCATCATGATGCCTAACTTCTTTGGTATCGTCTGTTTTGGGCACACCAAGTCATTGTCTCATATTGGGTAAACGATACCCATATGGAAGCACTTCATCACCTCTTTCTTTACCACCTCCCACAAATTCGGATCTAGTATTTGTTGTGCATCTCGAGACAGTTATGTTCCACCCTCGATGATGATTTGAAACATGCAAATAGCTGTTGTAGTTCTTTTCATAATTGTAATCGTCCACCTGCTAGATCCTTTATATTTGTATATCACATCCTGTAATGCTTACTCTTGTACAACTGTTAAAATAGAAAAAAATAGTTACATGTCATCTATCTTTAAAACCCCAAAAGAAATATTTAAGATGAGATGAAAGGGTTTTGATTTCTAAAGTAGGTGGTGCATCTAATAATTGTTAGGATTAAGGATGTCAACCGGTGCACTCTCTACACGATTTGATCACAGCAACCAAAAACAACAAGAATAAACAAACAACCAAACAAATAACACAATGACCTAAGTGGTTCACTTGATCTACACTAATCTCTCTCTCTCTCTATTTGCCTCATGCTCTTAACGTTATCGTTGTTACAAATCGAGATCGTATATATACCGGGCAAAGGAGATCTTAGTGAATGATGGCGTATCTTCTAGCAGCGTGCTTTATGCACTAGGCCAGGTGATGGGACATGTCATGGCCATGCAGGACAGAACACCTTTATGCTCTTGCATGTTGCTAAAGTCAAACCTAGGAACTTGTCCCTAGGAGACACTTCTTTTGAAGTAGCTTCTCCTGATCATCGCCTTCCTTCGCTTTGTATGCCCCCAACTGAAGTGAAGAGTGATGATTCGGACTGGAGCGAGGCTTGCCTCAGTCTTGCTGATCCATTAAAGAAGTGTTGTTGTCAATCTGGGTGGAATGCACCCGACTCGTGACACTTCTTTCCATCTGTTGATCTACATCAATTCGTCTAACTGAGGCGAAGAACCTTTTTCAGATAAGGACAAGGATCCGACCGAAGTGCAACCATCAACCATACTAGCAGGCTTGTCCCAATTCTTAGTTGCTTCGGTTAGCTGATCTTCTTCAGTCGTACGGAATTCCTCGGTTCGGATTAGGCTCCATAAACTTAACAATCTCCCACTTGGAGACTAATTAGAACGTGGTTCTTTTGTCATCGAAGTTATAATAATGAGACTCTCCTCCGTAGTTCCTCGTATTTTCCTACTTCTATGGAAGACCAATTAAAGTTATACACAACTTCAAATTCTCTGTTGAGACCACCTTGATGAACATGTCTGCAGGGTTATCTGCTCCAAGGATTTTCTTCAAGTTAAGTGTACCATTGGTAATCAACTCTCGAATGAATTGTTACCTCATCTTGATGTGTTTTGTCCTGCTATGAAACATCAAATTCTTTGCAAGGTGTATGGCACTATGGTTATCACAATACAACACACAATCCTCCTAATTGAATCCCAACTCTGATAGGAAATTCTTAAACCAAACGAGCTCTTTGCAAGCTTTTTCCAAAAACATATACTCGAATTCGGTGGTAGAAAGAGCAACACTCTTCTATAGTTTTGACATCCAACAAATTGCGGTTCCCTTAATTGTGAACATATAACTTGTAATGCTCTTTCTTGAATCCGCACAACCCCCAAGGCAACATCGGCATAACCTCCCACATGTGTGTGTGTGTGTGTATATATATATATATATATATATATATATATATATATATATATATATATATATATATATAAAATCGGGATCAAATAAGAAAGAAAATTTTCATAAGAAGGTAAAAAACGAATCTCATCCACTTATCAAATCATATGAAGAGCTTAATTCAATCGTATATTTGGTATATACATATAAAATTAAATGATCTAAAAATCAGTTGTAATTATATCATTATAATTACATCTTTTATATATATATATATATATATATATATATATATATATATATATATATATATATATATATATATATATATATATATATATATATAAGGAATAATAGGTTCAAATGAGAACTATGAAAAAATTGAGAACTAAAATGAACTTATCTAAACCACGTATTATTTTATAAGGGTTCGATCCAAGGGTTGTGATGTTTGATCGTCTATAATGCTTTCACATTGGTTAACTCATCATAATACACAACCTTTCGATGAATTGCATCAAGGGTCGAGATTGATTCTCGTTGTTTTCAAACTTTTTTATGGTTTTCATTTGAATCTTCCATATAATGTATATATATATATATATATATATATATATATATATATATATATATATATATATATATATATATATATATATATATATATATATATATATATATATATAACCGATCGGGAGAGGACTCTAATTTCGGTGAGAACCACGAGGACAAAACTGGACCTCTAATCTTGAAAAATGAGTGGCGAATATTCAATGTGAAAAAATTCATACATCTTAAAAGTTTGGGGTTATTTGACTAAAAATCGAAACTAACGGGAGATTAACACAAATAAATAAGGGTAATATGATAATTTTGACGAGACCCCCACCCATTTTGCGACACTTGTCGCAATCTCATTAAGTGGATTTTTTTCCTCCACTTTGATTTTGGGTCAAAAAAATTTTTCTTTGTAATTTTTTTTTTTGAAAAACCAAAGTTATTAAAATTTAATTTTTTACAAAACAAGCACCTTTATGAATTTTTGAAAAAAAAAATTGTTTTTTTATTTTTATAAAAAATTAAAAAATAAAAAAATTCTCCAAAAATTATGAAAATTTAAGGGATCATTCTAGACAGTATATTAGTAAGTTTGTAAAAAGAAGTTTTCGAAAATAAATTTTTTATATGTATATTTTTATTTTTAAGCAAAAAACTCATCAAATTATCAAAAAAAATGTCTATGATCCGAAATATAAAGAATCAATATATATTTTATGATTCAAAGCGGTTATGAACTATACTTTTTTATGAATTAAAACTTATTATAATTCAAAATTGTTATGAATCGAACATATTAGGATTCAATTTTTAAAACAATCCAAAAATTTGTCTTAAATTTTAGATCATTTCAAGATCTACATATGTTATGAATCAAAATATTATAAAATAAAGGGTTAATAACATAAAAATCACTGTAATTTGAGCAAAATTCTGGTTTAAGCACTATATTTATTTTTGTTCCATAAAAACCACTCATACTTTCAAAAAAATTCATATTGACCACTGTTCATTTTATTTTATAACTTTTAACGATTTTTTTCATCGAAAGGTTATGTGAAAAGTTTCATATCGACATTTTAAGCAAATATTGGAACTTCATTGCAGTGAAAATGATACATAATGTTGTCTACATATAATTTTAGTTTTCGTAATTACAACTCTTCGGCCACGTTGTGAATGCATAGAGTGTCCAATTGAATCCACTAAATTTTGAATGCGACGGGGGTAAGAAGTATTCCGATTTGGCAACATACAATCATGACTTTAATTTGTTATAGTGGTCGCAATGTATCTTTTTGAAAATATGAGTGGTTTTTACGAATTTTTTTGAAAGTATGAGTGGTTTTTTTAGAACAAAAAAAAATATAGTGCTTAAACCGGATTTTGACCAAACTGTAGTGGTTTTTATGTTATTAGCCCTATAATAAACTTTTAATATTCAAAACTTATAATGATCCAAAAATTTTACGAATCCAAACTTATTATATCATAAATATTATCATTCTTAAGTATAACGATCCAAAACTTATGATCAAATATTCAAAACTTGTTATGTTCCAAGATCCAAAATTTGTTATGATCCAAAATTCTAAATTTGTTATAAATATTATGTATAATAATCCAAAACGAGTTAAAAAGACAAAAACGAGTTTTAATCGAAAAAAAGTAGAATAAATATGTAGTAAAAAAATCAACGAAAAAAGGGAAAAAAAAACAAAAAATCAACGAAAAAATGAAAAAAATGGAAAAAATAAAAAAAACTGAAAAAATAAAAATAAAACTGAAAACACAAAAAAAAAACTGAAAAAATAAAGAAAACCGAAAAAAATAATAACTAATAATCGAATTTCTTAAAAGCTAAAAATTATTTAAAAAAATAAATAAATAAAACAAATAAAAAATCCGGCTAAACTATGTTGTACGGAAATACATAACATGTGATTATATCCTCGAGCTGTATTACGTTCCGTGGAGAATGTCGCATGTGATTAGGTAAAATACAATAAGTACGTTTGATGTTATTGTCATTGACGAAATGTTTGGCCGAAAATTGTACTAGCAGTCCTTACTAAAATTGGAGTCTTCACCAATCGGGACTATATATATATATATATATATATATATATATATATATATATATATATATATATATATATATATATATATATATATATATATATATATATATATATATATATATATATATAGTTTTTTTAACACTCTACTATAGTTTCAAATGACACTAATCTAAATTTGATTATTTTTTGTTAGTACATTTAACTTCTCTCTAAAAATTATGTCTATATCGATTTATGTAGTGTAACCTTAATTAATATTGTAGGTTTTAGTGTCTAATAATATATATATATATATATATATATATATATATATATATATATATATATATATATATATATATATATATATATATATATATATATATATATATATATATATATATATATATATATAAAAGCGATCGGGTGAGGACTCTTTCTTAAAGTGAGGACTCGTAACGACACCTTAAAAATTGAAAAATATATAAAAAAAAACATAAATATGGTTCATTGGTTCTTTCTTTTATTTTGGTTCTTATTCATTCTCTAAGAATGCTTGGGTAACAGAGTATTTTCAATAACTAAACTTGAACATATTCTCAAAGAATGGCATTCATTCTTTTTCATGGTTCAACAATGAATTACTCATTCTCTGAGAATACGAGGATACAACCAATAAGTTCTCTGTAACATAAACACATTCATTCTCTAAGAATACAACCAACTACTCATTCTTTGAGAATATAAACATGCATATATTGAAAGCATTGATTGTATGAGAGCTAAGGGCACGTTATGTAGTATCAATTATGAGTAATAACATATTAGTATGATATCATTTTCTGAGAATGAAGAAATTATAACATTCTCTAAGAATGAAGAAATTATTTGTTTAACAGAGCATCGTATACAAAGCATCCTGTTGACATTCTCTGATAATGAAGAAACTATTTGTTTAACAACGAACACTATGATCGAGAAATTGAAGACTATGATCGAGAATTTAACAACGAAGACTATAATCGAGAAATCATTTGTTTAACAACGAAGACTAAAATCGAAATTTAACAACGAAGACTATGATCAAGAAATTGAGAAATCGACAAATCGAAATTTAACCATGATCGAGAAATCATAATTTAACAACGAGCGATTGACTATGAAATTTAATTTGAATCGCAGGTGTTATTAACGAAGAAAAAGTAAGCGTGATGTGTTTAGAAGATACCGCATATTCCGTTGATTTCACAAAATTACTTTTATACCATTCTACGTCCGTTTTTTCCAGGAAGCGAGTTTCTTCTATTGATTATATATATATATATATATATATATATATATATATATATATATATATATATATATATATATATATATATATATATATATATATATATAGTTAGTATTAAATATATATATTTTTGGTGCTACTAAATAAACACCCAACATACACCTTTAAATAATAGTCAAACAGTTTTCAACCAATCATCTCTAACTCTTTCGGAAAACAATGCAATATCAACAAATAAAAACAATTCGACTTTTCATAGATGTGTATCTCTAGTATAATGAGGTAGGGATAAGCAAAACCGAACCAGAAAACCGAAATATCGACAAAAACGAAACCGATAAACCGACAGAGTGGGTTTGAGTTTTTGAAAAACCCGACTTATACGGGTCGGTTCGGTTTTGAACTCACAAACCCACGGTTTTAAACCCATAAACCCATATGGGTTTAAACCCACAAACTCATGGTTTCAATGAGTTTGAACCCACAACCCCGTTTATACTTAATAGAAATGTATTTTCGGTGGGTTTGAACCTACAAATCTATTATTTTAAACTCATGGTTTTAGTGTGTTTGAACCCACTAACCCATTGATACTTTATAACAATGTACTTTCAATAGGAATTAACCCACAAACTCGTGGTTTCAATCCTGTAAAACCAGAAACCTACAAACCCACGGGTTTAAACCGAAAACTCACAGACCCAAACCGAAAAAAGTGAAAAACCGACCTTTTCAAAAACCGACCCATATGGGTTATAAAACTAAATAACCGACTTTTGCAGTTTGGGTTCGGTTTTAACCAAAAACCGATTCAAACCAACCTATGTTCATCCATTATGTGTATATATATTTAGTATTTCTCATCTTTTTAAATGCATGGGTACGAGAATCCCGCAGAATTCGGTCAATCCCGAAATCTGATTAGACGTAAAAAGAAAATAGGTCCACACTCTTTCCATACGTCAAATCCTGTCTCTGCCACTATGTCGGGTTTTATTTCTATTTGGATTTTAGACACGGGTCCACGCTTGGATCCTCTATATTTCACCCTTTTACTTTTATGTTATGTTTCTGCCACACCTTATTATTTGGACAGTGTGCAAAATAATCCTTTCTTAATTAATAACTTTCACACTATTACTTGTTTAGTAGTGTCAATTAAGATGTAAATGGACTATACCGAAACTGAAAAAGTAAATAAACTTTTTTGGTATGAAATCAAACCAGAAATAATGATATGTAAGATAATGAAGTTTATTTTATGTATATATTTAGTTATTTATATTTTTTTTTATATTTAGTTATTTGTTTTTTTACATCTATAGTCATTAAACTTGTTTTTTTTATACATATATGATTAATAAAATTTATTTTTTTACAAATATGACCACTAAGTTATTTGTCATATATGAAAAAAATAATATAAGTTTAACGGTCATATGTATACAAAAAAAATTAGCGATTAAATGTGAATTTTTTTAAAAAAATTTATGGGTAAATTAAGCACAAAAATAAGTTAATGATCAGATAGGAACAATTTTAAAAATTTGTTACTCTATCAAGTTATTATCACATCAAACTATATATATATATATATATATATATATATATATATATATATATATATATATATATATATATATATATATATATATATAGAATTATAAAGCTACAACATGATATCTAATGGTTGTATAACAATTTAGTTGATAAATACTTATATACACCTGTAACACCAATGTAGGTTGATTGAGACGGAAGTATCTTCTAACTTTGAGCCTACGTACTCTTCTACGACTATAAAATTGTGTTATAAGGTGAGCAACCTCCTTTTTCCCACTCTTAGTGAACCAATGATATTGAAATATATGTACGTAGCCTTGGTGGCTGAGTTTTAACATTGGTGGCTGAGTAGTGAGCCTTTGTGGCTGAGTGAGTTGGCCTTGGTGGCTGAAGGTTTGATTGTGGGACAAGGTAAATGTTGGCATCCAAATCTTTATGAACAATCCTTACTATGTTAATCTATTGTAATTGTATGTGTGGATTTATTAATTATGAATGGCTATTAGTTACTCACTAAGCTTTAAAAGCTTACCCTATTATATCTTACTAACTTTGCATGTTCTAGTAACCCTATTAAAGGGAAGGAGCAAGTGGATACTTAGGATGGTTAGCTTGTGTATATATGTTTTGGATGTAACAGCCCGACTCGGGATACTATTTATGTACGTGTATTATATGTCCCTCTTGATTGAAACACTTTTGACTATGGTTTATGTATCGTACACCTAGTTGTATGTGATGGTTTTGAGTGAAGTGTCATGTAGATTTTCCAAAAAAATTAGGTGTATTATATATGGATAGTTGAGCGTTACAAATTGGTATCAAAGCCATGATTTAAGGGAACTAGGCATCTTAGTGTAGATTCCTAGACTTGAACTAGGATGGATAGTGATTTTATATATATATATATATATATATATATATATATATATATATATATATATATATATATATATATATATATATATATATATATACACTTATAAAATATAACAGTGACGCTGATTTTTTTTTTGAAAACAAGATGGTGAATACTCAGAGTATCGGTAGTAAAGGCGGAGCTGAGAGGAGTAGCGCTCCATGGGGAAGACAGGCAGGCTTGTAGAGGTCAGTTGAGCAGCCCTGAAATGACATGCCTACTGAGTACCCGCCAAAATGGCAGAATGTTATGGCAGAGGAAGTAAGTAAAGTCATCTGAGTGGTACTTTTGGGAGTCGTTTGGACTCAAATCGAGGCTGCCTTGAAAGGAAGGCATGATCGGTGTCGAGACAACTTACATCCGGAAGGACAGGGAGAAAATAATAGAAATCTTAGGGAAAGAGAAATCTCAAGAAACGCAAACCTGGAAGGGCAATTGGTTGTACATACAAGGTGTTTCGTGACTACAAACCGATTGACTATTCGGGGACAAATAATCCCGTGGAGGCGATGACGTGGTTGATGCATGCTGAGAAAATGTTTAGAATAAGTAAGTGTGCCAAGGCACGTATGGTAGAATATGTTACTAATTTGTGAAGAGATAGAGCCTAGTTCTGGTGGGAGATAACCAGTGGTGCATTTAGGGAGGAACTCACTTGTATGTTGAATTGGGAACAATTTAAAGCCAAATTTATTAAGAATATTGCTCACATGTGGTAGTCGGACAATTATAAAAAGAGTTTATGTATATGACTTAGTTTGCAAAAGATTTTGAAAAGAAATATGTTAGATTTATGATATTGATTGTAGAATCTTTTCAATAGTATTTTGAGTCTAAAACTGATGTAGCTCACGAGACAAGTTTGTCTTACGTTATTTGTTTTTAATGCCATGTATCTCATGAACCAATGACCTAGCATTGGATCGAATGATGGAAGGACTTAGATGTCACATAGAAGTTCATTGAAATAATGATTAGTGATAGTTATCTCCCTGGTCGTTGGGGTATGTATGCAGGTGATTGCCTATGCTTTCTATGATTTAGTTTTGATATGAAGCTGTAACACCCGTAGTTGTTCAAACATTTGTACAACTTAATCGTTTTTGTTGGGACCAATATTTTTAAAACATGACTTAATGTCATTAATGAAACAAAGTTTTTGAAATATGAGATTTTTCAACATTAAGTTTTATAAAATATTACACCATTTATGATGTATGAAAATCGGGGCGTTACAACTATTACGTGAGTGTTGACTTGAGATCAACGAGACCACTTTCCCTATAAACCTGAAGTCGATTACTACTAGGGAGTTTGATGTAATTGTTGGTATGGATTTTATGGCATTTAATAAAGCTCAGGTTATCTGCAACAAGAACATTATTTTAATTGAGACACCAGACAAATCTCAATTAACCATACACAATGAGCAACGACATGATCATATACTGATGGTTTCTTTAGCGAAAGTAAGGAGTAGTGTTAATAAAAGAGGCATGCTATATGGTACCGTTAGAGTTAACAAAATTGGGGGTGGGAGATGTAAAAATTGTGAAGGAATACCCTGATGTGTTCCTTGATGAGCTTCTAGGATTACCACCCGATAGGGAGATATAGCTTACCATTGATCTAGTACCCGACGTTGCTTCTATTGCCTGTGATCTTTACCGATTGGCGCCATCAGAGATCGAAGAATTGCAAAACATTTGCGGGAATTGCTAGACCATGGATTCATAAGACCCGGTCCGTCCCCCTAGGATGCTCCCATTTTATTCGTGAAAAAGAATGATCGATCGATGCATATGTGCAACAATTACCATGAGTTGAACAAAATAACCATAAAGAATGGATACCCTTCGAAGAAACTTATACCTTATTAAGAAAAGTATAGCAAGTCTAGGAAAGATTTCATGTTCTTTAAAATGAAATTTATATTGTTTTGGAAAGTACTAAGTTCAAGAATTATTTTGGAAATTTACGATAAAAGCAATTGAGGACCAACCGTGTTAATTTTTCACAACTTGAACCCAAATTACATATTAGTGCCAACCGTAGGGCCCAACACTATAATTTACTCTTAATTATATAAGTAATGGATTAGAGATGATTAAAGAGAATAATAATAATAATAATAATAATATTATTATTATGATGATGATGATGATGATGATGATGATGATGATGATTATGATGATGTGTTAGTTGGATCAATATGAAGGGCGTGTTCGGCACGCAGCTTTTGAGAGTTTTTGGGAGCGTTTAGCGTTTAGCTTTTAGAAAAACGCTGAAAAAAATGAAAAAATCCCGTTCGGCAGCAAGAGCTTTTAGCTTTTATTTTTAACAAAACGCTCATAATCCAAAAGCTATTTCAATTAGCTTTTGAGAGCTTTTAGCGTTTCGCTTTTGATTTTTATATTATTTTACATTTTTAAAAGCTAACAACTGTTTTTGCCGAACACTTCTGCAGCAATAAAAGTCACAGCTACCAGCTAACCGCTAACCGCTAACAGCTAACCGCTTACAGCTAACCACTATCAGCTACCAGCTGATTTTGCCGAACACGCCCGAAATGTCCATATTTGAACTCTGGATTCCTTTTAACTATCGGCATTAAGATCGGGTTCTTGATCGTAGGATCGTAATATTCTACATTTCTATAAGGGAAAAATAACTTCGATTTCAATAGGATCGTCTTTGTAACAAGATTGAATCTAAGATTGTAGGATCTCACGTACGATCATAAAATCCTGTATCCATCCGACCCTACGTATTTTCTTTAATTTGTTCTTTGCTTTTCAAAGCGTAAATACTAAAATCTTTTCCAAAATAAAAAATTAATCTCTCATATCATTTCACAAATTCAATACATATCCTTAATAACTTGTCTCTTTAGTTATTAAGGATCTCAGAATTGATGATTGCATACAGTAACATAGAGCCTCTTTTCAAGGTGAGTTGCTATTCTTTTACTTCATGATATTATGATTGTTGCCCAAGATAAACATTTTATGTCATGTTTTGCTTTTATGTTATCAAAAGAGATTTATGAGAAGTGGATAATTGTATTATAGAATGAGATATCACTACATCAGTTTTCATTAAGAATATATTAGAAATTAGATCCAAAAATTATATATCATTTTAGAGATTATCACACATGTTAAAACTTTATTTAACATAGATTAATTGTAAGTTTATAACTATTTTAATTTGGGGTTATTTTCCAATCACAATCTTACAAAATAAAAAATAAAACTACATAAATTCTCCGATCTGGACAAATTTTTCTTCAACAAATAAATTTAACTTACTTTATCTTATTTTTAGTTTTTTATTCAGTTTAACATATTAAAAATAAAGCATAAACAATGAACTCGGTTACAAGTAGGGGTGCAAACGAGCCGAGCCGAGCCCGAGCCCGAGCCCGAGCCTGGCCAAGCTCGGCTCGGGCTCGTTAAGAAATATACAGGGCTCGGCTCGTTACGAGCTTTATGGACCCAAGCTCGGCTCGGGCTCGTTAAGAAATATACAGGCTCGGCTCGGGCTCGGGCTCGGGCTCGGCTCGTTTAATTCTTAACAAGCCTAAACGAGCTTAAGCTCGGCTCGAGCTCGTTAAGAAGCTCGTTTACTCTAATGATTAAATACATTTTAATATATATATATATATATATATATATATATATATATATATATATATATATATATATATATATAATATTATATAATATATATAGGCTCGTTTAGGGCTCGCGAGCCTAATCGAGCTTGGTGACACAGGCTCGGCTCGGGCTCGTTTAATAAACGAGCCTTATATTTAAGCTCGGGCTCGGCTCGGGCTCGTTTAAAATCGGTCTCGAGCTGAGCTTTTATCGAACCGGTCCCGGGTAGCTCACGAGCCGGCTCGGCTCATTTGCACCCCTAGTTACAAGTAAACGGGCTTTTGAAAAATAAGAGTCTGATAATGCAAATTGGAAATAAAGACAGGGGCAAAGTGTTACTATTTGGAAGGTGAGAAAAGGCGCGTGGCTTCATGTGATCCGTACAAGGCGGGTTTATCTCGGGTCCCGTTTCTGCGCATTTGCTTGGTTGAATTGCAACCTTCTATCGCTCCACCCAAACTGATTAGAAACCACCCTTTGAAGTTTGACCAATGACCATTACCACCATTGGTATAGCATGTGCATATGTATGCTGTACCGTACAATCTGTGATTAAATCATAAATGTCCATAAGAATTTAGTAAGTCTTCGGTGTTTCTATAAAACTTTTCTATGTCTCCACAGTATTTTTAAATGCTTATAAATATCTCTCCAAAAGTTCAACACATTTAAGTATAAGTAATTTAGCATTTTTCATTTGATTCAAACAAAACATGTATCGATATAGACCTCCTTACACTGTCCTAATTTTTAAAGAAAATTAATTAACATATTTTTAAGTTTCATAATAGTATTATGTTAATAAATAAAATAGTTAATAGCAACTAAAATACTAAATTACATGTAAAAAGTTAAGAAATAATTACAAGTACGACAAACGTATTCGTATTTGAAGTATCATATTTTTTTAGAATAAACTTTTATAGATGTATGCTTATAATCAAATAATAAACAGATATTTAAAAGAAAATTGGCCTAATAGTAATAAGACCGTCCTCAATAAAACTTCAAAAATACAAAAGTAGAGGCCAATAAAAATTTGATAGATCTCTATATCCAAGCACTGTTTTTATACGAATCAATATGAAATCGCTATTTTAACGGTGCACTACTCATTATCTTAATTTATATTTTATTTTATTAGTATAATAAAAGTTAGTGAATTAACTAAAATCAAATAACAATAAAGAAAATATTAGTTTATTATTAAAATATTAATGTGTTTTTATTGAAATCTTTTAATATGTGGTTGGAGTGAAAAAAAAACTCCGATATAAGTCTTACACAAGTAATTTATAGTAAAATATTTATTAAAAGTCTATAGCATAAATCATAAACGTTACATCTTTTTAAGGAACGATTACCAGAAAGGACATTTTTCTAATGCGTCCTTATTTTGAAGCCAAAGTCGAAGAGGGAGTATTTATAAACACGAGCTTTGACCAATCTACATCACCTGTTGCATTCATGTGCACGGGAACTATTGTTTAGGCACTTACCATATTTACTTTATATATATATATATATATATATATATATATATATATATATATATATATATATATATATATATATATATATATATATATATATATATATATATATATATATATATATATATATATATATATAGAAAAAGTGAATATACTGTTGTTATGTATATAAGCTTGCGTATTAAACCTCCGATACGACGTCGTATTACATGTATATCGCTTATTTTCTTATTCTCGTATACTTTCTTCCTTGATTTTATGTTCGACTCAACGATTATTTAATCACGATCTTGTCTTCCTCCTTCAATGATTCTTTAGTCCCGATACGACATCCTGCAGGCTTGAAGGATGAAGAAAGAATCATTGAAGACGGAAAACACGATCGGGATTAAGAAATTGTTGAGTCGAACAAAAATTTAATAAAGAAAGAATACTGCAATAAGGAAATAATTGATATACATGTAAACCGACGTTGTATTGAGGGTTTAGTACGCAAGCTTATATACATAACAACAGTATATTCACTTTTCCCATATATATATATATATATATATATATATATATATATATATATATATATATATATATATATATATATATATTTATATATATATATATATATATATATATATATATATATATATTTATATATATATATATATATATATATATATATATATATATATATATATATATATATATATATATATATATATATATATATATAAATATATATATAGGGGAGGGTTCCATTGAGAATGAAAAAGAAGTTGACAATGCGAGAATGAATCTGGGCCGTTAGATGCGCCAGCGTTGACGCGCCGCTCAACGACGACGAGATGGGTTTAATTTTTCGTATATGATTTATTCATATATGAATGTGTATATTCATATATGAATGCGAGAATGAATCTAGGTCACTAAATGGGTCAGCGCTGACGCGCCGTTCTACGACGACGAGATGAGTTTAATTTTTCGTATATGATTTATTCATATATGAATGTGTATATTCATATATGATTATTCATATATCATATATGATTATTCATATTCATATATGAATAATCATAATAATCATTTTTGAAACATGGTTGTAGTGGTCGGAATGGTGGTAGATGGCGGCGATGATGATTGTGATGGCGATAGAGGGTGCGATGATGGTGGTGATGGTGGCGGTGTTAGTGGGGTGGTGGTGTTGGTAGAGATGGGTGGTGACGAAGGTGGTGGTGGCGGCGGCGGTGATGGAGGTAGTGGTGGTGGCGGTGGGTGGTGGTAGCGGTGGTGGTGGTGGTGGAGGTATAGGTGGTAGCGGCGGTGGTGGTCGAGATGGTGATAGAGGTGGTATAGTTGGCTGTAGCGGTGGTGGTGGCGGCGGCAGCGGTGGCGGTGGCGTCGACGACGGTAGTGGTGTTGACGCAGGTGGAAGTGGTGGTGAAAATCATATGTGAATAATAATATGTATATCGTCGTTAGAGCGTCAACGCTCCGACGGCGCCAAATCAATAAAGCGGCAAGAAAAAATATGTGGCCCATATTCATTCTCGCATTCTCAACGTAATTTTCATTCTTAATGGAACCTACTTATATATATATATATATATATATATATATATATATATATATATATATATATATATATATATATATATATATATATATATATATATAGTTTGGATCAAATGTGAATTGCATCTATTGTGTGATTGTATGATCAATTTTTGACCATTAAATTAAAAGAATGAAACACTGTGATTTGATGGTACATATTATTATCATAGGATGACATATACTATATAAATTGACCTAATTAATTATAAGGGTAAATTTGATATTTTATTAAGAGAGAGAAAGTAAATATTACCTACATTTTAGGCAACTAAATCATGTTAATTAATATAAATCAAATCAAATATCAGATTTTATCTTATATATTCCAACTAAATCAGATTTTTTAAGAATATGATTCAACACGTTAAATCATATTTTCTAGTTTGTATATAACACACTCAGCGGTGGTCCTGGCGGGTAAGGCACACGCCTCGCGTATGCGAGGTCGTGGGTTCGAACCTTGCTGGGCGCAAGTTTGGCAAAAGATATTACGCCTGTGCTTGTGGCCTCTGTGCTAGCCGGTGTTGTGTGTACCCGGGGCTGGTTTCCCCCCAGTCGTTGCTTGCAGGGCGTCTTTCCGGGATGGGCGTGTGCTATGCACCGAGGTTTGCCGATTGCGCGTGTGGGTCTAGTCTCTGTGCAGTCTCCTTGGAGAAGGGTTGGCCGACGAAGAACTGTTAGTTAGCCTCAGGAACCTAGCGTAGCTGTAGTATATTACGACTCATGTAATCGGATTCATCCTTAACTTGCAAAAAATATATATATATATATATATATATATATATATATATATATATATATATATATATATATATATATATATTTAGAATTAACATTCTTAAAGAATATGAATATATGTTTTGAAAAAAAAATAATTTGCATCAAAATAATAATAATCCTTATTACAAATTACAAACGCAATAATAGACATTCTTGAAAAATAAATTAAAATTACATTCATTGTATACTAAATTACAAAGTGTATTCCACAATCGATGCAATTAAAGAATTCTTGAAGAATGGAAGCATTCTTGAAGAATTCAAGCATGCGTTATTCCACAATCAATTACAAGTCAGGTTTCCTTCTTTCTGGATTTGCAACTGGATAATTCTTGAAGAATGATAGTATTCTTAAAGAATTCGAACATGTGTTATTCCACAATCAATTACAAGTCTATTCCCCTCCTTTCTAGATCATCTTCAGAACTAGAGAAATATTTAGGGGTGAGCAAAACCGAACCGGGAAACCAAAAAACCGACAAAAACCGACAAAACCGAAACCGAAAAACCGAAACCAATGGAGAAACCGATGGTTTGGGTTTGTGTTTTTTAAAAACCGAAAATTTCGGTTTGGTTTCGGTTTTGGCAATGTCAAAAACCGAGCAAAACCGAACCGAACCGAATTAACGAAAATATATGTTTTTCTGTATATATTATATAGATATATAATAAAGTTGCGAAATACAAACATAAGTAGCAGTTTGGTCCACCGGATAAGTCATATGCTTTGACCCCGAGGTTTGCCGTTCGATCCCTGTTGCACGCGTTTTAGAAAGAAGCGGGTATGTTTTTCAACAGTTTATTTGTCCATCCTTTTGCAATATCTAGTTCTTGTCCCACATCGCCCAAGAAATGAAAGTAAGGCCAAACTAATGCCTTATATAAGAGATGACTCATCCCCCTTTCAAGTAACCATGAAGGTCTCGGTTTGAATGGGTTTAAACCCGAACCGAACCAGTTAAAAACCGAAAACCGATACACCGAACCGAACGGTTTGGGTTCCGGTTTGGGTTTAGTTTTTTGAAAACCGATGCTATCGGTTTGGGTTCGTTTTAGGTCAAAAACCGACCCAAACCGACCCATGCACATCTCTAGAAATCTTGAAGAATGTACGAATTCTTGAAGAATCAAGCCCCTCCAAGACACTTCTGTTATTCTTCTGTCAATCTATTTCCGGTTTGTATGTTCTGACAAAACAAAGAATTAAAAATATTACAATTCTCAAATAATATCTTTAAAAAATAAAAAATGTTTATTAATTATGATACATACAAATTGGATTCAAAAAGTAGTCCTACACTAAAACTTATTATATAATACCTCATTCACCGTTTATTTGAAAAATGAAAATTTTAATTATTTTTAAAATTGTTATGGGGTGAAGGCATTAGTCTTCGCAAAATTGAATCTAATTCCTCTTTTGTTGTAAGATATTCAAGACGCATCAGAAACTTCTTCGGTGGATTGTTGTATACGATTAAGCAAACTTATGAATAATACTAATATTGATCTGTGTATCGAAAATTAAGAACGCGCACAAAATATGAACTTGAGATCACACAACGAAAGCGTATTGAGACGCACTTACAAAGATTGGTTGGCTTTATAGGGAGATGTTTTAGGGTTTCGATTAATAGGTCGTCGGTGAAGAACCCTCGAATATCACATGCGACTCTGGCATACTACCACCACCCGAACCGCCTTATTCTTCGGAAAATCGCCGATTTGGGTTGCCGGCGCTTCAATTAAACGAGAACAGATTGCTGTGGAAGGGCACTACGATGACTGTTAGTTTCTATGCAGAAAATTGGGGGACATAGTTGATATTATACTTGAATTGGACCAAACCGGAAATAGATATTTCTAACCAGAGGAAGTGTGATTCAATATACCTTTAACATCGACGAAATTTTTTTTGTGTAGGTACTCGTAGCATCGTAAACTAGTGGTGGCATTGGTTGGTGGTAATGGAGGACGGCCATCAGGGGTGAGCATTGTACGGTTTGGTGCGGTTTTTGGTCAAAACCGAACCGCAAACAACATTATGCGGTTTTTGGAAACCTAAAACCGCAATTTGCGGTTTCTAATGCAGTGCGGTTTTGCGGTTTTTCTATGCGGTGGGGTTTTATTTGGTGCGGTTTCAGTTGTTAACCGCATATAGTGGTGTGTGTTTTTTCCTATGGTGCGGCTGTGAAACCGCAGAAGTTCAAAATCGACGCATTTTTTATAAAATTTTTAGTATTTTGACTATATATTTAGTATATTGTCGCTATCAATATACAAAATAGAACTCATTTGTTTCTTTGTACTTATTATAGTAAATCATGACATAACTAAAGTTTATAACTTACAATTGGTGAAAATGACTAATGGAATTGCCACTGTCAAAATACAAAATGAAATTATCGTTCAAACTCACTCTTTTATTTAATCTATAATGTCATATTTAAACTTAATAATAAGTAAATAATATATATATTATTTAATTATTTAATACATGGTAATCGATGTGGTTCGGTTATTTGCGGTTTTTCTAAAAGTAAAAACCGCACCGCATCGCAATTATGCGGTTTTTGTAAAAGTATAAACCAAACCATCGGTTTTCGTTTCGGTTTCGGTTTTTGCAGTTTTTTCGGTTATTTTTTGTTGCGGTTCGGTTTTTTCTCACCCCTAACGGCCATGAAGCAAATTCCGAGACGTGAAGATAAATGAGTAGGTAATTTAATTAACAAAATTCCATAATTATAGGTCTTAAATTAATTAACTTTCATAATTATCGGGTTTTATTTTTGGTTAGTTAATTAATTAATCTAATAAAGTTTACTATAATACCCCTAAAAATGATTGGTCAAAAAATAGTTTTACATTTACACAATATTTGTTTTATATATATATATATATATATATATAGTTAGGATCTTTTGAGAACCACAAGTCCCCCGAGAACCCGAGAACTCCCAAACCGATATTTTTTCAAAAAACCGACCCCATAGGCCTCTAAAACGCACATATTTAAGCATTTTCGAAAAAAAAAATTCGAAAAAAACGAATTTTTTTTTAAAAAAATTTGCACATGTGCAAACTTTTTTATACGTATATTTTTTTTCAAATTTTTTTACAGAACGCCTTAAATATATGTTAGAAAGACATCCATAAAAAACTTGAAAAAAAGTGTACGTATAAAAAAGTTTGCACATGTGCAAATTTTTTTTTTGCACATGTGCAAAATTTTTCAAAAAAAAAAGTCGTTTTTTCGGAAAAAATTTTCAGCGCTCCGGGCCCATTTTGAGCGTTTTAGAGGCCTATGTGGTCGGTTTTTTGAAAAAAAAATATCGGTTTGGGAGTTATCGGGTTCTCGAGATGAAGTTGGTTCCCGAAAGATCCTATATATATATATATATATATATATATATATATATATATATATATATATATATATATATATATATATATATATATATATATATATATATATAAGTTCAATAGAGAACCAAAATAAAATAAGCAACCAAGGAACCAATCGTGAGCATCAGAATTCAAATGATCGACGGCCGAAGATAAGATTGTAAATTTCTTAATTGAACGTGCATGTAGCGGATAATTCCAAAAAATCCACTTTGTTTTTTATTTATTTTTTATTTTTAGAGCTTATTTTTTTATCGAATTAAAAAATTGAATATATCAAAATTCATAATTTTTATTCTCTTTCAATAGACATCTATATCAATATAGTAAAAACGAAAAAAATATTCAAAAATCTTGTTCAGATTCACAACACTTAATTAATGTGAATCTGAACTATAACAAGTTTTGCAGAAGATTATTCACATGTGAATGATCATTGAAATTATTTTTTTCAACAATCATTGATCATTCAATAACAACTTATGTGAATTTAAATATACTTTTAAATTCAGACGTGAATCTCACTAAATTTTCATATTGAATTTAAGTAAATTCGTTTATATTTTTTACAATTTCAACATTTTGTAATATACAATTGAATTAACTAAGATTCATAATTTAATTTACTTAAACTTATACACGAATGAACACAAAATTGCTAAAAAATGGGGTATTATTATCATTTATATGTGAATTAATATTTCTAATACTAGATACATACTATTTTTAACCTTTTGATCATACATAAATGAATTAATTTAGCTTCACAAATTAATTTGCTTAAAATTCACATGTGGATGATAATTTGCTTAAAATTCGGTCCTTCCTTCTATATCTCTTCAAAATCACTGGCTTGACGTGAAGCGCGTCCAGGGCCGCTTCCAGTAGTTGTTTCACACCTCGGTTGCTAGTGTCTCGCATGCTATCTTTAGGTTGCAATTTTGGTTTGCAGTACCAATAAAATTTTTCCAATCGAATGGAATCGGAAGGCAACATGTCAGGATGCTTCCATATGTCCTCATCGATGGTATTGATCACACCTAAATTTCCATTAATGAATGGATCATGAGTGGTGATAAAATCATGTTTATTATTTTCAAATATTAATTCGTCAGCATCAACCTCTTGATCATCGTCCAACAGGTGGATCGGAACCAAATGCGAGTGACTGGTTTTATCTGGTGGTGGTATAAAGTCACCCATCACCAGATCCTTGCTTTCAAATTTCTCAAAATTTTCAAAAATTATAGGGTCAGGGGTAATATTGTCATCTACACCCCTTTCCCCAAAAACATTGGCACTTTCAACAATTTCAGGAATCGTTGGGCTGGGATATGTACTGTCACTTACAGCCCCCTCCACAACATCCTCGTCAACCAAATTGTCTGGTGATGGTACAGATTCACACATCACCAGATCAACATTTTCAAAAACATCAAGAACATCAAAAGCTGTTGAGTCGGAGGTAGCATTGTCACCTACAATCTCTTCCTCAACAACCGTTTCGACCATCTCAGTGGTCTCTTGACTTTCCAAGGGTGTATGCCCTTCCATCACATATTTAGGTGATGCAAGTTCACACACATTATTATTGGTATAAAAAATCACTCGCCTCCGGTTCTGGCGAAGGTGGTGAACATTTCCAACTTTCCTCTAACCTATCTAAAGAAGCTTGCAATCTTAAAAGAGCATCAGCCTGGTCCTTCTGTTCTTGGTGAGTGTTATACCAGAGTACCCAAAGTTGGGCCCAAGTTGCAGAATTTTCAGATTGAGATGACTCCTCGGTCCGCCATCCATTGTTATCGGGTGATCCATTGTAGCAATCATCATCGTAATAGGTGTCGGCCGAATTTTCATAATCTTCATGATACTGATCCGGGTACATGTAATCGCCCATTATGAAGACGTACACATACCAGAATTCAAAGAACTAAAATCAAACATAAAAAAAATCAGAAGCTAAGTCCTACAAATCACCTAATCTAAGCGCACAGCTCCCCGGCAACGGCGCCAAAATTTGACAACGCAGCGGTCGTCGTGCGGTCAAAAATAAAGAAAACCTAACACACACACTAGTACAGTGGTAGTCAGGGTCGATCCGCAGGAGCTTCGTGGTTAGACCAGATGACAGATTACCAACTAGTAGTGTCACGCTACAGTCGGAGGACCTGATTTCTAATTCTCAACTACTCCAAAAACAATTACCAACCAAAGTTAGGCTAAGGCTAAGCTAACTCAACTCAAACTAACCTAGTCACTTTCTGAAATCAGAAGTGCATCTCTGAATCAGAAGCAAACAAAGGCATCCAAACCAAACAAAGCATAACCTAACTAATAACCAGGGTTCTCACTGAACAACTACTACCTAAGGTTCAATGCTCAAAACTAACCTAATTGGTTACTGATTTCAGCAAAGGAAAACAGTTCCAAACAAGGTCAAAACAAGATCCAAACACAATTCAATAATCAAAACACAAACAAACATCCAAAACACCGAAATACCAATAATACTTGTAACCAAATGCTTCTCATTCATCAAACTCAGATCCAAACATAAAAACAGTAACCAAATAATGCTAAAACAGAAACCTAAGCTTGGTATCAATGGTTGTCACTCCCAAAGATACAAACCAAAGCTTACAACTATCTAACTAATTGAAAATAAAATCCAAAACATAAAAATACCAATTGAGACTTTGCTGGAACAAAATCTTGGAGTCAAAGAGCTTCAAGGTCGATTTTACACCCGGTCTTTGCTAGGGTTTTCGGCTGGAAATGCCTCTATTTATAGTTGCAAATTTCCCGAAGCCGCGCCGCGCTTTTATGGATTCCGCGTCGCGCGTACTTATCAGATCCCGTTTTTTCGTCATTTGAATGTGTTCCACCGCCTTAAGCCCGCGTTGCGTGTTTCATAGATCCGCGGCGTGCGTACGTATTTTCTTGATTTTTCATTCTTTCCAAACTTCTTCCTTTTGCACGCTTTTAGTCCCTGTTTCCATTCTTTTCTTCCAAACAAGTCCTGGCACAAAAAGTGAGAATACCAAGATATATCTGATATAATTTAATCAAGAATAGGGCTCAACAACGGCTAAAATACTTGATATCGCTAGGCGTTGTCAATTTGTCATTTATGTGAATAAATATATTTAAAACAATGCAGTTCAGTTCAGGTTCACAAGGTGAATATGGACGAACTTGAAGTAAAAAAAACAAAAAATTTTGTATATCAATATGGATATCTATTTATAGAGGATGAAAAATTATGAATTTTGGTATAATTAGTTTTTTTTTCGAAAAAAGAATAAGCTTAAAAATTAAAAAAACATAAGAAACGAAGTGGGTTTTTTGCTATGATCCGCTACATGCTCGTCCAATTAAGAATTTTACATCCTTATCGCTGGCCGTCCATATTTTGCATTCTAGCCTAGTTCATTGGTTCATTGTTTAATTTTGGTCCTTCATTGAACCTAACCCTATATATATATATATATATATATATATATATATATATATATATATATATATATATATATATATATATATATATATATATATATATATATATATATATATATATATATATATATATATATAGAGGAAGATTCAATATAGAAATAAATTAAATCACCTAACCATAGAACCATCCTTATAACCTTTGTATCATTATATTAATGGATTAGATTAAAAGGGACGCATTATAAAATTATGCACCTAATGTAGGGAATATATGCAGGGAAGGGCATATTAAGTTTTTTATCCATCCCTAAAATATAGGAGCGTCAAATGTTACGTGATTTTATTAAACATATGTTCATTTATGAATATTTGTTCATCTATGAACATATGTTCATTTACAGAGAATGAGTATGTTCATTGATGAATTCATTTATGAACATATGTTCATTTATGAACATTTGTTTATTTACAAGGAATGAATATATACAGATAAGGAGATGAATGCATGTTCATTTATGAACATATGTCCATTTAAAAAGAATGAATATAAAGAGAAGGTAATTAATGTTTGTTTGTTCATTGATGAATATATGTTCATTGATGAACATAGTTCATTGATGAATATTTGTTCATTTACTGGAAGTATTTATTGGAGGTTTTATTTCTAGTATTTCCATTTTACCATCATACCCTTAATGATTAAATCTAATCTAACGGTTAAGATCGTGGTTCTATGGTTAGGGGTGGGTTCAACATAGAACCAAAATTGGGCATAGAACCATAAAACCATCTTCTTGACCGTTAGATCAAATTAGGATGATAAGGGTATGATGAGTAAATTACACTTATATGTTCATTGATGAACATATACGTATGTTCATCGATGAACATTGTCTTCAAAATCCTAGAATTTGTTCAGAAATGAACATTCATAACGTTGATGAAATATATGAACATACAAACATGTTCAGAAATGAACATTCATCAAACCTAATTAATATGTATCCAAAAATATCTAAAACTTACCAAAAAATATCATAGAAGAACACATGTTCAGTGACGAACATCAATAAATATTTAAACAAAAACACACATGTTCATAAATGAACATATGTTCATCCATGAACATAATTTTAAAATTTCAGAAATTTGTCACTTTCACCAGATTTCTTTGGCTCTGAATCTTTGCTTCATGATCACGATGTATGTCCTAGATCTCTTGTACACGTATTTCTTCATGATTGAAAAATTTGTTAATAACAACAATGTTTAGTAATGAACATTCAAGACAAATTGCGATTGAAAAACCTGTTAATAATAACAATGTTCAGTAATGAACATTCATGACAAATTGCTCATAAATGTTCAGTTATGAACATTCAATAAATTGCAAAAACTTACAGATTGAAAAACCTGTTAATAACAACAATGTTCAGTAATGAACATTCAAGAAAAATTGCTCATAAATGTTCAGTAACTAACATAGCAGTTCAGGAACTCATTCACAACATAAAAACTTACAGATTTCATTGAGGCATTTTATCAAACACCTTGTGTGCACCACATACATCAGATCCATAAACACCATAAACATCAGATCTGAAAATATACACATCAAACACCTTGTGTGCACCACATACATCAGATCCATAAACGTTCTAATTGAGAAAACGGATCGATAAAGCATATGAGCTATCAGTTAAGATACGATTTCACCATAAACTTTTCATCAGCATTGTGGATGCGAACAAAAATCGATAAACAACCACAACTATCCTACAATAATTCATTTGTAAGGAAATAATCCTGTCGAAATCACCAACATGGAGTGAAGGAACTACTCAGATCGAACTACAGTCTAATCAAGTGTAATAAAATCAATTTATACAACTATGAACAACTAACAATAGCAGAAAAAACAATTAATCTACGCAAATGTGAATCACTACATCATAGAACCAATAGAAAATCGTCTAATCGTTTGTAAAGAAACCACAAATAACAGAAGAAGAGGCACCTACTGTGGAAAACGTGTTGAACATTTATAAAAAACTAAGAAATTTCATTCATGTTCATAACTGAACATTGATGAACAAATAAAAAAAACAATACGATATTGCAGAAATTGAATCTTAGTTGACAGAACTACTAGATACTTACAACAATATGTGGTTTCGAGCTCCATCTAGTCGTGATATGGCATAAAATCGATTCGATTTTCAGATTTTGGTGGCAAATCAAAAGATGTCTTTTGGTTCTTCGTTGTGTTCGATTTCAGATTCATTGGATGTTGTAAACAGAGGTTTTGTGCCACATGTTCTTCGTTGTCTTCGATCCAACATTTCGATCAGGTAAGAGAATAGCTGATGTGGGAGTGATCGGTTGATATCAACGTGATTTACGTTTTGAATGGTTTTTAGGATTTGATTTTGATTTTGATTCCTAAGATAAAGGGATAATAATAAAGACAATTAAATGGATTACCGAAATTACCCTTCCAGCTTTCTTATTGGATTAAAATTAATTGTATTTAGAAGGAATAATCATATCCATTGATTTAATGATCCAATGACTTAAAATGGGGTTTTATGGTTCTATGGATAAAAAAGGGTTCTATGTTGATCTTCTCCCTATATATATATATATATATATATATATATATATATATATATATATATATATATATATATATATATATATATATATATATATATATATATATATATAAAATTCATCTGATTCATAAATTTCATTATCATAATTAATTCCAATTATTACTTTTTCCGTAAAAATCTCCATGGCTCTGATACCAATCGAGGGGGTGGCCGATCCTAGTGGTCGGTTCAGAATAAAAATTACGGTAATCTTATCATGAGGAGTTTCTATTGTAAAATATATTTTTTCATGACGAGCTAAACTATTTTCAGGCATTATAAAAATTAAGTGTATCATTTCTAGTGAAAACATACATATAATCATTTATAATTTTTTAAGTAGTTTCCTTGTAACATCCACTAATTAAGTAAAAACAACATTTATAATACGACAAAATAAAAAGGGTCCACCATGCTTCCGTACCTTTTATCCGCTTTGACCAAAACATTGTTGGGCCATACCATGAGACTTTTAATGGGCATTCCAGCCCCAACCTCTTGTGAATGTAACTTCTCTATAGCTCCTTCAGTAATATCCGGCACAACCTAATTTCGTTTCCTACTATAGGTGTATGGATAAATGACATTGAATTTGGATGACTTGAAATTTTGTAGGTAATATAAACGTATGTTGAAAGACTTAACTTCTGGAGGTTATAAGGAAATGATGGTTTTTATTTCATCATAACTTTTGTAATACAAGACATATATTACAACGGAAGAAAAATAAGACGTTTTTTTATCGTACACACTCTTGACCCCTCTTCCTTTCTCCTCAAGTCCTTTTATACTATATTCAAACATAATATATTTCTTTTTTTTATTATTTTTATCTTTTTTGGAGCTACCAATCTTGAACTTTGTTGGAGACATCCCCTTCACGTGGCTATCTTTCTCTTTATGTCTTTCTTTCTCTCCTTATTCATTTACTCTATTTCCAATGTGTTTTAAAGTTCTTCCAGGTTTCCTCCACCGTCCATTCTATATTGCTTTTGAGTTAAATCATGTGTTATGTTTTTTATGAAGATGTCACATATGGGTCTCTCCCATGTGTTCACTTGATGACGATGCTTCAACTCCTTCTTCTTTTATTTTATTCGAGCACGTTGGGCAAGTAATTTTTTTGTGTTTTCTAAGGAAACAAAATTTGTATTCTGCCAGTGGATTTGATTTAAGACCAAGGTCTATCATCTCAATCTTTTTATTTAAAAATTTTCAAGCAGAATCAGGGGATAATACGACATCCTCTTTTAAAACTTGCTTCCATTGCTTGAAGGATAATACGAAGCCCGATTCCCCTTCGATAATGGATATCATATTCTGAGAGTTTTGTAAAGTTTTTCTTTACTGCATTATGGGCGATTGAAAAATTCTCGGATTTACCCAACTGCATAAAATGATATGCCGGGTATCTATTTCTTCCATCGAAATCAGGTCCTGTTGAAAATATCTTTAGTACTAAGATATCTTTTGGGCTCATAGTAGGGTTATTAAGATATATATCTCTAATCCCGAAATTTTATACATTCGAGCAACAACCCGACCTCATTAAAATCTAGAGATGTAAGAAATATCGAGTTTACGACTCCAAAATCATACCAATATCTAATCTCGTCAGGAGATGAACATTGTAAAAATTTATTGTTGGATAAAGTCCAGAAAAATTGACATATCGAAATTCATTATCAGAGAGTTTATATAAATTTATCATTATTGAAACATAAATTTCAACATAGGAATTTTGGATTGGAAGATCTATGTGAATCATTTTCTCTTTTGAAATTGTTTTTCCAGTTTGGAGCCTGAGAGATATTTCTTTTTCATCGGTTTTTAAATCTTTCATGACTTCATCTTTTAAAATTTGTTTTTCACCGGAAGTCATTCCAATATCCATTTTTTCTTTTTCAGTATCCCCAAGTAAATCTTTTATTGCTTTATTATTATTTTCGCATGTAACTACCGTTTCTTCAAGCAACCGACATCCTTTTAGAAGGATTTCAGCTACTTCCTTTATAGTGCTTGGGAGACAAGCAATATCGAAGATGACTGAGACACAATCATTCATGATGCTCATATGTACTTCTGTATCCGATACGAGATCAAAAATCTTTTCTTTTTCATTTGCCATCTCTGGTTAAAAAATCTGCTAAAACATTCTTGTCAGATTTAATAGTTTCAATATCAAAATTATATTATGATAAAAGAGTATGCCATCTTATCAACCTTTTATATTCAGGTTTAGAAGGTAGATTATTTTTTATAAATGCTTTTACCTAGGTATTATCCGTTCTTAATAAAAAGTTTTTTAGGCAGTAGAAAGTAATAAAAATTTTGACAACTTTTTATAACGGCTAATAATTCTTTTTCATTTATAGGATATCTAGTTTGTGTATCGGTAAAGGTTCTTGAACAATATCAGCATATGTTTTCTCCAATTTTTTCTCGTTCTGGGTTGTAATCTATCTTCTTAAGAATACCGATCCATTAATTTCTAATATTATTATTATTTTTTTGAACGGCAAATCTATCCTACTCCTACTCCTAAACTACTCCTTGTTATGTTAGTGTCAGGGTTTGAACCCATGACCTCCTTGTTAGTATACCACCTTGTTAGCCAAGTGGGCTAGCCCCAAATCATCGTCTTCTTTTGGTAATTGAAGTTTTGGTAGGGTTTTACAATTGTCTTTTATCTTTTTTACTTGGTTTTCTAGACTTTTATCAAAACAAAAAACTTTATCCTTTTTAAGTAATTCTTAAAAGGGTTTCTTTAATGCTTCTAGGTTATTGATGAAATTAGAAGCATAATTTAGGATTCCAAAAAAAACTCTGTGATTGTCTTTTATCTATCAATTTATCAAGAAAAGCAGTTATTTTTTCAAGGATATGACTTTGAAATTCTATTCCATTACCATCCCTAAAAAACTCTATTTGATCTTGTAGTAATTTAGACTTCTTTTCCAATAAAGCTAAACCATTTTTAATGCATAAATCTGCAGAAATGTCTAGATGTCGTAACTGTGATTCTATATCATTTGATAGTACCAAAATATCATCTACATATACAAAAATAAAGTCATAATTTAATCCAAAGGGCATTACGAGCCATTCGTATTGTCCTTGGGGCGTCGAAAAAGATGTATATGCTATACTATCTGGATGCATTTTGATTTGCCAAAATCCACTTTTACAATCAAATTATGAAAAGAGTTTTTTTATTTCTAGTGCAATTTATAAGGCTTTCTTTATGTGGTAAAAAATATTCATCAAATATAGTGTTATCGTTTAGTATTTATAATTTATCACCATTCGGGCTTTTCCTTTAGTTATCTCTGCATGTTTTCTAACCATAAAGGCAAGAGAGTTGTGTGGGTTTTGGCTTTGTCTGATTAATTTTAGATTCAACAATTCCTTTATTTGAATTTTAAATTCATTTTGATCTTCTGGATTATATCTCATTGGTTTAATCCTTATTTCTTTATTATTATCCTTAATTTCTAATTTAACAGTTATTTGATTTTTATCCCAAAATTGTAACGGTTTTCAGAATGACATTGCTTTATGTTACTTTTGATACGTTCATTCAGTTAGCAAGAATGAGTGAGGTATGCATGTTTTTAGTACAAATTTGGAATTTGATAGTTTTGCTTAGACAAAGAGCAAACCACTTATGTCAGTCTCTCTCTACATGTCATCGAAACTTACCAATCAGTCTAGGATTTTGGGGAGTGAAAACTAGATAATTAAAACCTTCAAACTCTAGAAAGAAGCAGTTCATTTTACATTTAAATATAGAATAAAAATCATAGAACTCACCAGCTTATTGAACTATTTAGTACGCCCCGATAACTCTGAGAAGGTTTTCTTCAATGCTGCTTCACATTCACTGTAATATCAGCCTGGAACGGAATGCCAGATACTTCAATGCTGCTTCACATTCACAAGTAACTTAATAAGAATAAGTCGTGCTCTTTGACTTTCTGTTTCATTCAAAGCACAAGATAGACTTTTGACAAGCAACCATAGAAAATGATACCTAAGAAAAAAGAAATCAGAATCTTACCCAACAAAGGGAAGAAAAACACATTCCTACATCCATTCGTGGGTATGAAAGAATAAAACCATCTCAACTTTCAAAAGCAAGAAGACAACCACGAAACTTTGGATTAATATGTTAGTTCCAACCATATTTTACATACTTAGTTTGATCAAAGCCAGTTAACCAGATGGCAATGGAAATCCACTAGCAAAATCTTTTGCCTCTGGACTATGACCATACAACACGTCAACACCTAAAGAAAAGTTGATCTATGAAATATACGCCAATATTCACCCTTAATATTGTCCCAAGTCAAAGTACGAGGGTTGATCAACATGCCTTCATTTTGACCCGTGGAAGCATTGATGATGTGAGGCTTCTGGTCACATATGAGAATTGTCAAGCAAATAATTATGAGAAACAAGATTAAATAACTTAGAATTACCAACAAATGCTAAAGAAACTTTACTGAGAAAATTCTATTGAGCAAGAGCTAGAATGTGAAATTTCACAATATGAACTTATCTCTCAAGAAATTCAAAAGTAGCCTATTTAGTTGTGATTTAGTTTATACCAATGCCATTATTCTTATCACTGAAACTTAAATACTTTGGTTTCTTCTAGCCCATAAAGTTGACTCTAAATTCATATCAACAAAATTATCGCTCTAGATACCCTCCAAAGCATTACAACATAGAGAGAAATGTATGTACCTAACATAGTTTGGTAAAAAAAAGAACAAATATGAATAAAATCAAGATAGAAAGAGAAAACAACTTTTGCATCAATATGGAGGAAACTAGGTGCGCTTAACTTAACAATTTGCCAAAACAAAGAAAAAAGTGAAAAGACGATGGAAATCCTACAATAAACAATTGAAATTCTTAGTGGACCGTAGGAATATTGTAAAATTCTGATAATAAACACTAACTAGTAATCTGTCTCGATTTGTTATAGTCTTATGTGGATGCTGTTTCTTATTTAGCTTTAAAGCTGCAAACGAAATAACCTAAGTTTTATTATCCAAATCAAATTGCAATATAGGTTTAAATTATCAACAAATCGGAAGCTACTACAAATAAATTTAGTATTATGTCACTAAAAACAAGAGAAATATTTAAATCTAAATCAGATTCGACAAAATTTCATGAACATTAAACGAATGAAACAGACTGACAAAAAAATGGACAACCTATGTTCGCTAAGTACTTACAAGAACGTATCACTTGTAGTAGAACTTGACATTCTGTATCAGAGTAAGCAAAAGACACAGTCCGGACGACGATGCAGAACGTCAACCAGCTCCCGTTGGCGGACCTGTTGACGACAATGGTAGCGACGACGGTAGTGATATTTGAACATGGTAAGTGCCTGAGGATCGTTTGGGCGTTTGTGATTTAGCTTAGACGCATAGTCTGGACTGTAGAGGTGCACACACCAATTCTTTTTCTTGAATCTGATTGCTTTAAAAATCGGATCGATTTGAGGTTAAAAAAGTCACTAGCTTTGGTTAAAACCAGATCTGATCGAAACGGTTTCGTATGCAAACCGGTTTGCTAAAACTTTTTTCTTTAACTTAAAACTTCAAAAAAATTACAATACATATCGATGTTTAAAAACAGAAAACAAAGCATACTTAATACCAAGGTTGTAGAACTAGCTAGACCGTAGGCGTATGGTTGACAGGGGCTTAGGACTAATCGGTCTAGGCGAGGACTAGTCGGCGCCTCAATTTATTTTTTAAAATTTACATATTATCTATATCTCTACAAAATGAATAAATAAACATAAAAACTTGATAAATCTAAGTATTTAAATATGTAAGTCATCAAACATCAGAATATTTAGACTAATTAAAGACATTTTTAACTTTTTTAATCATCAATAATTGTAACTTAGCCACTGATTATCATAATTAGTGACGTTTTCTAAATTTAAATTTTAAAAATCTAGAAATTTGATTTTTTGAGAATTTGATAATTTTTGAAATTTGAAAATTTTGAATTTTGAAAAATTGAAAATTTTGCCGCCTAGACCCGCCAGACCCGCCTAAACCCGATTTTGACCGCCATTGACCAAAGCTGCCTAGGCCGACTTTTACAACATTGCTTAATAAAATACATCATAGTCTTCGTGGTTGTTTTTTTGGTATTAAAGTGATCGTTGGACGTTTATTAATCGTTTGTTATTTATAGTTACTCGTCCATGTTGTTTCTCGAGTATCCGGTATACTACAAGGAGTGAAACCAGGTTTTGGAAACCTTCAAAACCTTGTATTAAATACAAATTAAAAAAAGGTAATAGATTAAGAACTTTTTACTATATGAAAATGGGTTTTTTTTTTTAGGTTTAAAAACCGGTTTTCAACCTTCCATATCCCAATCCAATCCCAAACCATCGAATCAAATTCAAACCGAAATGGTTACCCTCAAATTGGTTTCAAACTCAAACCGGTTTCGATTTCCAAAGGGATTTTTTAAAACCTCTAGACTGTAGTTTGGACCGTAAACTCTAGATGAGTATTAAAACCACTCTTGACGTATAACTATTATGTGGAGAGTCCAGTAGTTTTTAAAATTAATTTAAAAACCCTATTTAATTATTTAATTCTCTTAATTATTTTGATTCGAAAAAATTATATATCAAGTGCTATTACTATTAAAACACCCACTATGATGGGTTATTAACTTTCAAGAATGGTCCAAGATCTTGTCCGCCATAGTAGGCTTGATACACAGTCCATCCATACATAAGAAGAGTTCCATTGTCGTCCAATTCCTTCTATATTAAAACTACATTATATCCTTATTTTAATTTACTAAAAATTCTAAGCCAAAGTTGTGTTTACTTTTATGTGAATTACACCATAAAAAAAGTATTAATTCATATCTTCAAAATATGACCAATGTCGACTATATTTTGGGAAACTTTTTTTTATCATATATATCTCTATGAGACTAATATTATTATATGTTTGGCTTTGTAAAAAGTGCTTGTTATTGTTTTACGATTTAATATCGAATATATAGATTAAATTAATATAAAAATGGTTGGACCCATTTATATGGGTCTAAAAGGTTAATGAGAAATTTTATTTTTCCATATATTTTATTCCTACCAATCCTCCTAGATATATTACATACAATTTCTTAATGTTTATTGGTAGTGGAGATAGTTTTATAAATAAGGCTGCCTATAAATAAAACCCCAAAAAAATCAATGTATTGTCCCTCAATATTAAATAAAATCATCATATTTATTGTGTTTAGTATAACAATAACACACACACACACACACACACACACACATATATATATATATATATATATATATATATATATATATATATATATATATAGGGTTAGGTTCTATTGAGAACTCAAATATTCATGAGATCTTGAGAACTCATTCTGATTGGCCAGATCATAAAAGGGCATGATAGTCATTTAGCAAATCACATTCAATTCTAATTTTTTTTATTTTTGGCAACAAAATAACCATTCCTAAAATCAAGCCTATTAGATTTGAATTTTGAAATTAAAAAAAAAAAATCAAATTTTCGTTTTTTTTAAATCAGATTTTTTTGAAATTTGAAAAAAACTAAAATTTAATTTATTTTAATTAGATTTTTGGAATTTAAAAGACATATAATTTTTTTATTTGCATGTGCATATATGCATGTTTGCAGGTGCTTTTTTTTACTACAATGCATATATGCATAATCAGATATCTAAGCTGTGCATTTCTTTAATAGAATGTGCATATATGCATATTTAACTTTTTACATTATATTTTCTACAGATGCATACATGCACATTTAATAACATTTCGTAAAATACACACAAAAAATATTCGTATTTCATAATATTTGAATATCATACTATCAATTTATTAGAAACAATAATATACAACTATTTTGAACGTTACACACAAAAAATATACAAAATACAACGAAAATTCATGATATCTTCATTTTTCAGTTTTCACTCCTTCAATTTGCTCGATAAATTCTTCAAAATCTACAAGAATGTTAATAAAATTTGATATCAATATATATTCAAAAACATTAAAATAAATACATACATGCATATACACATATGACAAATACACATCTATTTATGCATATATGCAAAATATGCATACATGTGTAGATGGACAAATTGATATACATATGCATATGTGCACATACGTTTAATACACATGCATATATGTTTTTTCATATATACTCACATTTGAACAAACATATGCACATTTATACACATATACACACGTTATTGCACATATGCATTTCTGTACATATGCACATATGCATTTATATACATATGCACATATGCATTTATGCACATGTCTACATACCTTTGTACACATGTATTCACATTTGAACAATAAACATAAATGCATATACAAATGTGCATATATTTTTATGCACATGTATTTGCTTTTTAACAAACATATGCACAAACATGGATATACGTGTTTAGGAAAATATAGATATATGCACATATGCATACATCTATGCATATATGTATTTAGGCACATCTGCATATATGCATATATGTGCATGTGTATTTATATGTGCACATATGAGAAATATCCACATATGTACATGTATTGATATTTGAAAGAACACATGTACACGTAAATTTATGATAAATGCGTATATGCATAAATACACGTATGGTAAAATATACACATGTGCACATATACACTGTGGGAATTTCAAATTCGAATAAATTATCAATCGTGAGGCACCAAACTGTGAGAATTTCAAGAATAAGATTATTAAATGATGACAATAAAACTTAATAAAAATATTATTCGACAAATTAAAATATTAAATTATCAATCGTGAAGCAGCCTCGTTTTTCAGCAAAGACTCACCTCATCTATACTCAAGTTTCCCATGGCTGGCATCAGTGAAGCACCAAACTGTGGGAATTTCAAGAAAAAGATTATTCGACAAATAAAAATATTAAATGATGACAATAAAACTTAATAAAAACATTACTTCTTGCTCATTGATGTAAAGATCTTGATCAATGTCACTTTTAATGAAGGCCACTTCACATGCTTGCTGGAATAATGACTGGTTGAGTATATGAGCTGATCCCACCAAGAACTACATGATTCGGAAGATCAATGCATTTTCATAAAATTAAAAAAATGCCCTTTAGTTATACATGCATTAGCACAGAGAGTTTTACCTCTTTAAAGATAATTTTCCCATTCTTGCCCACATCAATGAATTCAAACATCTGTGAAGAAAGATAAAGATGCTAATAAGTAATCCATGATTCCACAAACCGCAAAGGGCACATAGAGGTACTTAAAAAAAATACCCTTTATGTGTACCCTTCCAAGCCAATAGGGTTTGGAATCTTCACCTCCCATACCAATGTAGAGGTACTTAAACATGTGCAATGCTGCAACAGATTGAGAAAATCTACAGCCCTGCAAAATGGAGATTATCTTATTTGCGGAAAGAATTGTTTTTTATTTATAAAATGATAATGATTTTAGAACATACCTTATGAAGAATAGATGCAGATTCCATAAGATGTTGGACTGTACAGTCCTTACAGCTTAAAATTTGAAGCATAACTCTTCTGAATGCCATGAATGGTTCTAACAGGTTCATATGTAACTGTGCATGATTCAGAATGCAGCTCTATTCCGTATTCAACCACGATAACTACATAAAAGAATTCAACACTTGAGAATGAAACTAATGATAATAAAGAACAAGTACCCATATCAGAAACTGGAAACTAATACCTGGTCCATGTTGGGAGTAAAAGGTCCAGATAACAATCTCTGCTCCTTGGTGCCATTATCTGTCCATCGCAAATCCCAGGCCAGTCCAAGATGATAGAAAATCTGCCAAAAGAAATAAGTTCATGGTATTGAAGTTTTCAGGCACGGGATGGATTGAAGTTTTCAGGCACGGGATCACGAAAACTATTACCCATCTTAATTGACGCTTCAGATCGTACTTGGAGGTAACGAACCGTTGTGGTGTTCGATTTCCGGCGTCGCCCGCCTCCGATCACCAGTCTTCGTCTTTAGGATGAACCCTAGCAGAGGGAAGGTTGCAGCGGTGGAAATAATGAGCAAAGAGAAAACTGATCGAGCGACCATTTAAAGATGGGGTAATCGTCTTACAGATCGGGATTCGGTGATTACGGAAAACTATGATATGCCTCTTCTCCGGCAAGACCGTCACCTCCATGGCCGACGAGAGAAGGAGATGAACACGAGCGGCGAGGACGATGTGAGAGAGAGAAGGGGGAGGGGTATGGACTGGAATCGTGAAAGCACAGCGTGACTCGATCTGGATTTGATCAATTGCAGGTTTCGGCTTGGCTTAGATCAATTGGAGGTTTCGATCAAATGCAGATATTGGTGACCGCGAGGGAGAAAGTTAGGTTGAGGATGAAGACGATAGACGGTTTGGAGAGAGAGAGTGGGGATGAGAGAGAGAGTGTGGTTTAAATTTGATATCTTGGCTGATTTTTAGGATCGACTTTTTCAATCCTTAATTTACCCTTGTCATTCTCTTTAAAAAACCTAAAATATCATCAAAATTGATTATAATTACAAGTTTGCCATCGTTTGATCTAGACCATCGATATTTTTGATCTAACGCATTAGATTTAGTTCTCAAGATCTCAGGAATTTTTGAGTTCTCAAAAGAACCTAACTCTATATATATATATATATATATATATATATATATATATATATATATATATATATATATATATATATATATATATATATATATATATATATATATATATATATATATATATATATATAGGGTTATAGTGTCGTAACTTGTTTGGTGTGTGATTTACTTTATTGCTTGGAACCAAATTGAGTATGCATGCTGTAGAGTTTAAGGCATAACCCAAACAGATAGACATACCAAGCTAATATTGTACTTCACTCATAAAAGCATTGAATGTTTTATATACTTCATGTTTATGTCTCTTATGTGGACATAACCGATACGTAATCATTAGTAAAAGGTCACGAAGTAGCTTTTATCATATTTAGAAATGGTTATAAAAGGCCCACATACATTATCATGGCTTTTTCACCTTGACTAGTGAAAGGCGTCTTAGTCGTATTTCTACCTAAACAATACACACATAAGTCAAACGACTCAAGGCCGTTTGATTTCAAAATTACGTCTGATTGGAGTTTTGTCATGTGTTCCTTGTTTATGTGACTATTATGATAATATCATAAATAAGATTTATTCAAGTCATAGTTGAATGGTTTGGCATCACATATATACGAAAAAGTATCCTTTGAAACAATATTATTCATATAAACTTCATAGTGATCATTAATAGGGACAAGAAAATGGACAACATCACATTATAATCGCCCTTATGAATTGAAAAAACAATCATAATCCAAAAACATGTTTAAAACTATTGTATTTCAAAACTAGGAACTGAAAATAATTCCAAAATCATAAATAACACAACTAGAAAATTTTAGCTCATAGCTTTTAATGGCTTTAACAGGAGCATGTGTTCAAGGCCAAATAATTCATCCAAACTACCTCGATCTTGTTAGGTGAATTGGTTGGTGAAGTTTTTGTCAAAGGTAGGTGAGGTAAATGTCTTCATACCTAATTTCTATTTCCATATTCACATTGTTAATAGTGCACCTCAAATGTATATAAATAGAGGTTCAAGTTGAAGAGTTAGATGCACCACAACACACAATACATGTAAAGGATTGAGTGTGTATCTCTTGTAATCTCCTCAGTCGAATAAAATCTAGTTGTTGCCCGTGGATGTAGGATTGACACCGAATCCGAACCACGTAAAATCCTTGTGTTATCTTTTGCTTTATTTTCGTGAGTTTGTGTGTGTGATAGTGTGTTTCCGCTGCGTGTACCCTGTCTGATTCCTAACAACTGGTATCAGAGCTTCGGGTTTTGGAGGAGGTCTCGGTTTTAGAAATTAGAGTATGCTCTGTGGTTGCAGTTTTGTCTGATCTTCCACATCATAAACTAATTTCTATTAATCGTATTAAAGGTATCTCGGTACTTTGAAGGGTACTGTTCTGTCACACAAAAGTACTATAAAATATTTGTCTCTTGTTTGTCGTAATGGCTGAAGACAAGGTTGTAATCGAGAAGTTCAACAGTTCTGACTTTAGCTGGTGGAAAATGCAATTAGAAGCATTGTTATGTCAGAAAGATTTGGACGTGGTACTTGGAGACAAACCGGAGAAAATGGAAAAAGCTGCTGAAGATGCGTGCAACTCAAAGGAAAAGAAAGCTAAGGCGGTTATTACATTGTCGTTGGAAAGGAGCGTCGCTTTCAACATCATGAAGGAAACCACGGCGTGTGGAATGATGGATGCTCTGACGAACATGTATGAGAAACCGTCAGCGGCTAACAAGGTGTTCTTGATGAGGGAGCTGTTCACTACAAGGATGAATGAGGAAGGCTCAGTTACTGTTCACATTAACAATCTAAATTCAATTCTGTCCAGATTGTCATCTGTGGGAATTAAATTTGATAACGAGACTCAAGCTTCACTGCTACTAGCTTCACTACCTGATAGCTGGTCTGGAACAGTAACCGTTGTTACAAGTTCAGTGGGGACCAGTGGTATGACTTTTGAAGGGGTTAGAGATTTGGTTCTTGGCGAGGATGTCAGACGCAAGAATCAAGGTGGATCTTCTTCTTCTGAGTTATTAAACATCGGAAGAGGTAGAGGGAATAGCAGGAATAGTGGGAGCAGTGGGAGTCGGGAAAGAAGTTCATCTAGAACTTGGAAGAATGTGAAGTGCTGGAACTGCCAAGAGGTGGGACATGTTAAGAGTCAATGTCCAAAGAAAGAATTAAACAGTGTTGGTGCTGAGAATGTTTATTAGGAAGATGCATTGATACTCAGTATGGAAAACTGTGTAGACTCTTGGGTCATGGATTCAGGGGCTTCGTTTCACGCCATGGACAACGGAGAAACGATGGTGAATCTAAAAGAAGGAGATTTTGGGAAGGTACGGTTAGCAAATGACGAGATGCTTCAAGTAACGGGCATGGGAGATATTGATCTGGTTACTTCATTAGGAACTACATGGAACCTGAAGAATGTCAGGGTGATTCCGGAGCTGAAGAAGAAATTGATTTATGTTGGTCAGCTGGATAAACAAGGACTGGAAGTAAGGTTTGGTGGTGGTAAATGGAGGGTGGTCAATGGTAATTCGGTGATTGCTCAAGGTATGAAGCGTGGGTCATTGTATATGGTCGAGGTACCTGCTGAGGGAAGTATGACCGTCCCCGTTAAGCATGACAAAATCTGGTTCGCTAAATCTAGTGCTAAGAGAGTTCATTTTGCAAACATGAATTCTGGAGCCAAGGGGATGTTAGTTGAACGAGTCGGAAAGTCTAAACTATTCAAGGGATTTTGTGACAGTGGGAGCACGGGGTGTGTTCCGGGTACAGTTACAAAGAGCCGTTGGGTTTTGAAGACTAAGACTGAAAAATTCTCTCCTGTTGGAAGTTTGCAAAGTTTGGAGAGTGTTAGTGGTCCTCGGTGTATCTCTGGATCCGGTGGAGTGTCCAAGCCGGTTGAGACAGGGGATGAGTCGGTGGCGGTATTGACCACGACTGAGTCGGTAGCGGGATTGGCTACGACTGAGTTGGAGCTTGTGGTAGCTTCAACTGGCCCTTCTAGTACTTGATGATGAGGGGCGGCTGCAACTAGGAAAATTGGACTAAGTTTAGCTTGTTCTTGGGAACTGGAAGCTTGGAAGACTTGTTATGTTCGGAGATTAATGAGAGATGTTCAAAATCTTCAAGTGGGAGATTGTTAGGTGAATTGGTTGGTGAAGTTTTTGTCAAAGGTAGGTGAGGTAAATGTCTTCATACCTAATTTCTATTTCCATATTCACATTGTTAATAGTGCACCTCAAATGTATATAAATAGAGGTTCAAGTTGAAGAGTTAGATGCACCACAACACACAATACATGTAAAGGATTGAGTGTGTATCTCTTGTAATCTCCTCAGTCGAATAAAATCTAGTTGTTGCCCGTGGATGTAGGATTGACACCGAATCCGAACCACGTAAAATCCTTGTGTTATCTTTTGCTTTATTTTCGTGAGTTTGTGTGTGTGATAGTGTGTTTCCGCTGCGTGTACCATGTCCGATTCCTAACAGATCTACGTTCCTACTTCTTCTCAATCACTGCATATTATTACAACATTAATATTAGATACATCCAATTTAGAAGAAAAGGTATAAAGTTCTATCACATAGATACCTAAGTTGTTGTACCCTTTAGGTCCGCCCCTTTTCAACTCGTCATGGTAGGCATGATCATTCCTCATCACCACAATGTTCACATTTGACATCCTTAGTAGGGCTCTCATTTTTTCTTGTGATGAAGCATAACATTATTCGAGTATGGTGATAGTTAAAAAAGACAAAACTGCAAAATTGGTCCCTGTGGTTTGTCAAAACTATGGATTGGGTCCAAAAAGTTTCCAACTTGCATGAGAAGTCCAAAATCAAGAATTTACCGTGGTTTTGTTCCCTGGCAGATTTGAAATGACTTTTTTACCCTTTTAATTTCTTTTCTATTTTTTAATATGTATTTTCATATTTTATTAATTAAAAATAAAAGGAAACCACCCTCCCCTCTCTCTCTACGTTCCCTCTCCTCACCCAAATCAGATTTCCTGATTTCTATCTTCTTGATCAACATTAGAACCGACATTCAGGAAACATAATACGCACTTGAAATCAGCATAAAGATATATGAAACTCCAATTTGACAAGGGCTTTTACCCGACGACCCTTCAACAGTGGGGAGGAAGGGATGGTGCTCGATTTGACGAGGGCTTTAACGAGGGCCTTCATCTGCTTCATCTGAATTAGCCGTTTTCTTCCTTCTAGACCCTATCATCATCGCCATCGCCGTCGGCCGCAAACTTTCCCGGTTCCAATCTCCGATCCCGACCACCTCCCGATGGTGGCAGTGTAATGGGAAGCTACTAGAGTTCAAGAATATACAGAGGAGATGGAGTTGGAATGGTAGTGGGGAAGAAGACGAGAGAGAAAAAAGAAAGAACTCTAGTTCAGTTCAAATCCGATTCTGATTCAGATATTCTTTGCGTCTCGTTACGATTTCATACCCATGCTGGTTTGATTTTTCTAATTCTCCATTTTTTGCTGCTCGATTTAACCTCCCCTAAACACCTCATGTACATGAAATCAAATTGAATGGAGAATCAGATGCAGATTTAGGGATTAGGGTTCTTTAAATCAACTTTTTTCCAGCTTTGATTGTTCTCTCACCACATGGAGAATCGGATGAATCTATTACGACGATTGATGTCGTGGTTTGAGGTTAAATTTCTACCGGGAGCGTTGTTGTGGAGTCAGTAGATGCAAATGAGAAAATTTGGGGGGATCTGGGAAAGATCGGAATTAGAAGACGATTCATCTGTTGGTGGAAGTGGTGTTGAGTTTGATTTATGATTTTTGCAGGTTTGTGTTTAGGCAGTTAAATATAGATGAGCTCGGTGATTGGAGAAGAGAGAGATGAAGGGTGTCGATGAAGGTTCGTTCGGATATTTGGTATGAAGACCGATTTTGAATATGAACATCTATGGATATACGGTATGCAATACAGTAGGGTTTGATTCTTTTGCAGGTGGGTAGAGAGAGAGGGGATGAGAGGTAACAAATATAGAGAGAGAGATGAGAGGGTGGTTTCCTTTTATTTTTAATTAAAAAATATGATAATACATATTAAGAAAATAGAAAACAAATTAAAAGGGTAAAAAAGTCATTTCAAATCTGCCAGGGACCAAAACCACGGGAAATTCTTGATTTTGGACTTCTCAAGCAAGTTGGAAACTTTTTGGACCCAAACCACAATTTTTGACAAACCATAGGGACCAATTTTGCAGTTTTGTCTTAAAAAAACAAACATAAAAGAAAAGAAAACTGCCAAACCGATATTCAATCACATGATCATAATATCATGAACTAATGGAACAAACAAAACACTAGAAAACAGAAAGAATGGTATGCCCTTGATGACTTATTGGGATCAACTTGCTTTCACTTCTTATCTGGATGATCTAGAGCGCAAAACAGAAGTCCTCCCTTGTAGTAGCACCCCAAGATGATGATCTTGAAAGAAATACAAACACCCTTTGTGGCTTGTATCAAAACAATGGCCTAGATAGGGGATGAGAGGTGAGGCCGAGTATAACACCCCAATCTTTAATAAACTTTAAGAAGTATAATAATTTATAAAAACTTAATTAAACAAATTCTCATCTTTTTAAAAAATTTTCTTATGGAATTAAATCATGACTTAAAACTTTGGTCCCAAACAAAAACAAAACATTAAAAGTTAACATAACTTGAGGGTTACAAACTCATATCAATATAAACCATAATAAAGCAATAAGAAATTTAAAATCTAATAACTCTACCAAAAATTCGACATGACCTCTAGGCTAATCAGATAAAATCCATACTGATTTGACTCAAATAAAATGGCCCAAATAAAACTCAGGACATACTAAAACATTACAGTGTAACGACAAGGGTAATGCCATACTATAAACAAACTCTATCTTAATATATCATATGTATATACCGTCTAGGGAATAAATCTATCTTCCACTCATCATTTCTATTTATAAAGCCTCATATAATTTCTAAGCCCTTCAATTCTTTGATCAAATGGTAACAAACATGTTTCTGTGATACATAGCATTAAAACAATAATACGTAAGACAAATTGTCTCGTGAGATACATGTGTTTTTGACCCAACAAAATATAAATAATGTATAACTGAAATCTGTATAACTGTAAATTGAAAACCATACTGAAGTTGTATGAGTGATTCTCTTAACTCATATTAAAACTTGCATAATTTATACTATGAAATATTGATAAAAACTGAAATTGATATAAACTAATATCTAGAAATACTTCCAGAATTTAAAACTCAATTAAACTGATAAAACAAAAAACCATGAAATCAACTGAAAACGATACGGGCGTCTCGGTACCAACTCCCAAAATGGAGGGGTGATAGTGTTTTATTTTTACAATAAAACACTATCATTAAAAGACTGTTTTATCGCATTAACACGCTCAGAGGCACACAAAAACCGTATTTTTGTGCAACATGAAGAATATCAAAAACCGCCTTAAAACATGCAAAATACTTCTTTATAACAGATATGGTTCAGACAGACCCGTCTAACCTACCTCGTCTGTTAACCAAATAGATCATATTTTATCTAAATGCATGTTTTCACTCAACATCCAGGCAAAAGCTCACATTCCAACGGCAGCTCCTGATGCACACCACGGACTCCCAAAAGTCTGGCGGTGATAATAGATCTACTGTCGGGTCAACACTAGCCCAAGCTAGCCATTTGTTTTCGCATAGAAAACATCTCATAAATCACGGGGAAAGCCTATTATAATATCATTATTTCTCTCAAAAGAATTATGATTAATTTGTCTTTCGTCCCCAGACATCCTCACTAAAATTGCAAGCTAACGAGAGAATATCTCATTTGTTCATACACTGCACATCACGGCCCACTGCTGTGTTGCAGATGCAAATATGCCAGAACTATAGTAATTACCATAGGAAATCCTGATAAGCTCAACATCAAAACAGGCTTATATTAACAGGTGGCTAAATATGAATTACGATTCATGTTTAACTTGAACAGAGTTCTCCAGAGCTGCTGGTGTGAGGAAAACACGAGGGATTTGTGTGTTAACTTTTATAGCTTATTTTCAGGAACAAGACCCAAGAAACTCTAATAGAACAACCAAACCCGAGGGGTGATGCTCCAAACCGAAGAGTAAAAAGGCGAAAAACTCATAAAAGATACAGCAATCGCGACTTGACAGGCCCCTGTGTCGCGACGTGAAGAGAAGCAAGACAGAAGAATCCAGATGCTACAGTAATCGCGACGCGACGGAAGCACTGGTCGCGACGCGAAGCCCCAAACGCGACAATACCAACTTCTTGATCGCGAGACTACCAACACAACGCACTAGCCAGACCAGTGGCCGACCAAAAGCAGCACTCGACGCACCCTCGCGACGCGACAGACCCATTTGTCGCGACACGATTGCTGTGTTCAGCAAGTATAAATAGAGGCACTCTATGCACGGTTTTAGACACCCTTTTACACCAATTTACATCCTTTAGACACCAAGTTACCAATTCGCTCTCTATCAGTTGTAATAGTCGAAATATCTCTTAGTTAGTTGTTTAGAACCAATAGATTATCCCTTTCGGTGGTAATTCTAGTAGTAATTCAAGATAATTCGAAGGATAAACGCTCCAAGTTACATGCCGAGGAACACCAAGACCATCTTCACGATCATCACTCGAATGGAAGGCTAATCTCTTCAGATTACTTCCGGTAATGTTATCATACCTTTAGTGTAACATGTTTTTACTTTGATTCCGAACAAATGTTTTACTATTGTAACGATTAAACTTTCATATCTTTGAATACAACTAGTGAATCATTTGTGTCTACTTCTACTTGCTATCATATTCTCAAGACATAGTATTATCAACATATTATTCGTGCCTATCTCACCCAAATAACGAGCTAAGACGGATAATCGGTTAATATACTTTGTGCCCGAATAATATGTTAATAAGTTGTAACTTCACTATCATCTAGATAAAACATAATATTGCCAAACCATTATTTGTACCTAATCTACTCAATTGTTAGACAAAGACAAATAATTGATTCAACATGTTATGTATTTACCCATGTAATAGTAATTGTTAGCAAACTATAATTATGTTAAGGTAATTATATCGGAATCGTTATAGTAAAACATGTGAAACTAATTGTTGATAACTAAACCGGAAGTAACTCTTTCTTTATATTCTCAAGTTATAATTTCAATATTTTTACCATCACAGTCAATATTTACTTTACAACTCGTTAAAAGTTAACCACTAAATCCTTGGACTCGACCCCGCTTGCCCTATCTACGTAGTAAAAGTGGGTTATAAATTGTTTTTGACGCGTGTGACGATAGCGTTGTCAAGGGGCCACACCCATACCATTTTGGTATTGGTCATATGCATCTATGTTAGTGATGTCATCCCCCCATGAGCCCTAATCCAGGAAGATTTTAGGTCAACGACTCCCGATAAATACTTCTCATCGATTGTAACTCTAGTGAGTGTGTCAAGCTGTACAATGGAGTTTATCAACAAATTCTCTCTCTAGTTCTACAGAAGACGTAACTTGATTATCTTTATCAAACGAATCACTTAATCATTGTATTCTTATTTTATTTTTACGTCTCTAGACAAACATACCAGTCCCTAACCTGATTATCGCCTAGATAATTGTGTATTGTGTGCGTTTGTCGAAATGTTTAATCCCTAACCTGTTTTGGTCTTCAAATCTCTTTCACTTTTACTCCTTTACTTAAGCCTTATTTTGCATATACTTGGTTTTAGTTTGATCCGACGAGCATAAGCGTTGTAAGAGCCAATCCAAGTTGATCATATAAATTTTTTTGCAAACGCCCTGTCGTCTTTGATTTTAATAAACCTTGCGAACCTGAATATTTTCCCAAGCTTGTTACTCCTTAATTGGTCAGACAAATATACCAGCCCAAATCTCACAAATGTCTTCGAAAAATGGTTTCCATTATACACTGGCAGGAAACTGGTGAGGAAGACGGAAGTGGCCACGTACCTTTGCAAAGATCCCGATGAGCTCTCATCTTCCCTGCAATGCAGTATATCTTAAATTTGTTTAATATAACCAAACGCTAACAAATTTAGATAGTACTTTCACGAGAAAAAAAGATGCAAAGCATTTATTTATTAACGTTAAATAAGCATAAAACAATTATTGTGTTGTAGTTGTTACCGCTTTTGGTCACGTAAACATCGACCACAAGCATATATAAACGCTGCTTGCCCTCCCTATTTTTAAGATTGCATCAATGCTCTAAACTCGTTTTTGCCTGGTGAAGAGTTTTAGCTTTTTATGAAACAATAGAGGCAATTCAAAGTGTATATTGGTATAGTTGGTACATGACCTTATTCTGGCTTGTAATTATTTTGCAAACCTCATTTCTTCTAGCTCCTCGCTAGAAGTTTCTTTGAATATAATCTTTACCGTTTTGCCGTTCAAATAAAAATAAGGAACTCTGAACTCACAACTTTAGTACTAGAGGTTTAAGTGTAGAATTCTAAACGTACAAACCAAGACTCGACATATATACTATTGGGATAAGTGTGAAGCCAAGATATGGTCAAAAAGATAGTGGCAGCAATTTAGCCTTGATTGAAGGAACCAAAGGGACACCCGTGTTTTGCGGTCACTTTGTTTCTTTTGCTTTTCATACTAGGCCCCTAATTAATCTCTATATATTTTGCATCTGTGTATCATGTAATATACACCTCATTTGAATATCAATAGAAAAAGAAGACCCGTTCGTAGCCTGTGGACGTAGGTTGCACACTGCAACTGAACCACATTCAATCAATTGTGTCAAAGAGTGTGTGTGTTGTATGTTGTGTGTTCGTGTGATTCTCGTGTGATCCTAACAACTGGTATCAGAGCTTAGGCTCTTGATCGTTACACACGAACCAGCATAGGTGAAGAAGGTGATACCTGACTGTGCAGAAATCTGAACTAGGATTCCGATTTGCGTCGGTTTCAGCCATCTCTTCACAGCAGCCGTTAGGTCTCTCCATCACGAAGATAAAGCTTTCTGATTAGAGACCGAAAACAGCCATAGCCGCTGCTCCCCGATCTGCATCTCGCTATTTTTTTTTGTCAAAGAAAAAAAGAAAGTAAAAGGAACCCGTGATTTTCCTTTGGGAAAGAAACAAAACAAAAAGAAAAAGGTGCGTGAATTAACTCTTCAAAGTGAAAGGAATATCGGTGGCCGCACGTTCCAAAAGTAAAAATTCTAGTTTACCCCTGAACTTTCAGAAATATGTATTTTTAGCCCCTGAACTTCCAGAAAATTGCATATTAGCCCTTGAATTTTCTGAAAATTGCAGTTTAGCCCCTGAACTTTCCGAGAATTGCAGTTTAGCCCCTGAACTTTCAGAAAATTGCAGTTTATCCCCTGAACTTTCAGAAAATTGCAGTTTAGCCCCCGAACTTTCAGAAAATTGCAGTTTAGCCCCTGAATTTTCGGAAAATTGCAGTTTAGCCCCTGAACTTTCAGAAAGTTGCAGATTAGCCCCTGAACTTCAGAAAATTTCATTTTTTTCACCCTTAATTTCTGAAAAGGTGCAATTTGTCCGTTAAAATGGCAGAAGACGGTAAAATCAAGATTGACAAGTTTGATGGAACCGATTATGGATTTTGGAAGATGCAAATTGAAGATATGTTGTATCAGAAAAGTTTGCATTTGCCTATGTTAGGCGTACAACCGGATGACATGTATGATGACGAATGGAAGCTGTTGGATAGACAAGCCTTGGGTGTAGTTAGGCTTTCATTGGCGAAGAGTGTTGCGTATAACATTGTCAATGAAACAACTACTTATGGAGTATTTAAGGCTTTGTCCAACATGTACGAGAAGCCGTCCGCTTCCAACAAAGTGTTCCTCATCAAACAATTGGTTAACACCAAGATGAAGGAAGGCATGTCAGTTACCGCTCACATAAACGAGTTTAACTCAATTATCTCTCGTTTAGCCTCTGTTGAAATAAAGTTTGAAGATGAAGTACAAGCGCTCCTCCTTTTATCATCCTTACCTGATAGTTGGTCAGGCACAGTCACAGCTGTTAGTAGTGCATCCGGCACTATCAAACTCACTTTCGAGAGCATTCGTGACTTGATTGTAAATGAAGATATCAGACGGAGAAGCAATGGTGAGACTTCTAATTCTAGTTCTTTATTGCATACAGAAAGTAGAGGAAGAAAAAACGAAAGAGGACGTAGTCGAGGCAGATCAAAGTCCAGAAAAAGAGGGCAGTCCAAGAACCGGAAGGATATTGAATGTTGGAATTGCAAAGAAAAAGGTCACTTCAGAAGTCAGTGCCCAAAACCAAAAGCTGAAAAGAAAGAAGTAAACAGTGTATCCTCAGAAGAATCGGGAGAATTTCTCATATGCAGTGTTGAGAATTCAGAGGAGTCCTGGATTATGGATTCAGGTGCTTCTTTCCATGCTGTCTCATGCCCAGATATGGTCAAGAATTTACGAACAGGTGATCATGGCAAAGTTCGTTTGGCCGATGATCAAATGCTTGATATTACGGGTATTGGAGATGTAAATTTGAAGACCTCCATGGGAACCACTTGGACATTGAAAGATGTCAGGGTTATCCCAAACTTACGGAGGAAGCTGATTTCAGTTGGTAAGTTGGATGATGAAGGGTTTGATGTTCACTTTGGGGGTGGACAATGGAAAGTGATCAAAGGTAACTTGGTAATTGCAAAAGGAAGAAAGAAAGGTACTCTATACATGGTAGAGATACCTCGTGATGGTGTTCATGCCGTATCCACCTGTCCGAGTCCATCTAATTTATGGCACCAACGACTCGGACACATGAGCGATAAGGGATTGAAGATGTTGGCCCAGAAAGGGAAGTTTCCAGACTTGAAGAAAGTGGAAACAGAATTTTGTGAATCGTGTGTTCTCGGGAAACAAAAGCGCGTCACTTTTGTTAAGAAGGGGAAGACACCGAAAGCTCAGAAGTTGGAGCTTGTTCACTCAGATGTATATGGACCAACATCAGTTTCATCTCTAGGAGGTTCAAACTACTATGTTACCTTCATTGATGATTCAACACGCAAGGTATGGGTCTATTTTCTTAAAAATAAATCTGATGTATTCGATACTTTTAAGATATGGAAATCTGCTGTTGAAAATGAAACTGATTTGAAGGTAAAGTGCCTGAAGTCGGATAATGGTGGTGAATACATAAGCAAGGAGTTTGTTGACTATTGTGCCAAGCAAGGGATAAAGATGATCAAGACGGTCCCAGGAACCCCTCAGCAGAATGGTATAGCTGAAAGAATGAATAGAACTCTGAATGAAAGAGCTAGAAGCATGAGGTTAAATGCCGGTTTACCTAAGACGTTCTGGGCCGATGCAGTTAACACTGCTGCCTACTTGATCAACCGTTCACCGTGTGTTCCCTTGGATTTAAAATTACCAGAAGAAATGTGGCAAGGGAAGGAAGTAAGTCTCAAACACCTGAAAGTCTTTGGTTGTACGGCTTATAGTTTGTTAAAAGATGGTGACAGGGATAAACTTGATTCAAAGACCAAGAAGTGCACATTCATTGGTTATGGGTCAGATGAAATGGGTTACAGGCTTTGGGATAGTGAAGGCAGAAAAATAATCCGAAGCAAGAATGTCACCTTTAACGAAGCCGAGTTATACAAAGACAGGAACAACAAAAGTCCAGAAGTTCAGAAGGAGTATGTTGAGTTTGAAGGTGTTGAAAAAAAGAAAGAAGCTCCAGTTGAAATCCCTGAATCTGGGGATGATTCAACTGACAGTGGCAGCTCAGGGGATAATTCCAATAATGATTCTGATGATGAAGAAACTAGTCCTCCAACTCCAGAATCTCCAGTCACACCTCAAGTCCAACTAAGAAGATCTTCCAGAGTCATCAGACCACCACAAAAATACTCACCATCTGTCAACTATATTCTCCTGACAGAAAATGGTGAACCCCAGTGTTACTCTGAAGCTAAGAGGTTAAAAGATTCATTGCAGTGGGAGCTAGCAATGAAAGATGAAATGAAGTCGCTTGAGAAGAACAAGACCTGGCACTTAACAAAGCTTCCAGTTGGGAAGAAGGCTCTTCAAAATAAATGGGTTTTCAGGGTCAAGGATGAACATGATGGTACCAAACGGTACAAAGCCCGATTAGTAGTCAAGGGGTTTCAACAAACAGAGGGAGTTGATTTCAATGAAATTTTTTCTCCAGTGGTGAAAATGACTACTATTCGGCTGGTTCTCAGTATTGTAGCAGCAGAGGGCTTGCATCTAGAGCAGCTAGATGTCAAGACAGCTTTCCTACATGGTGACCTAAATGAAGACATTTACATGATACAACCAGAGGGTTTTCAGGTCAAAGGCAAAGAAAACCTAGTGTGCAAACTGAAGAAGAGTTTGTATGGTCTGAAGCAAGCGCCCAGACAATGGTATTTGAAGTTCGATAACTTCATGAGAAAAGTTGGTTACAAGAGATGTAACAATGACCATTGTTGTTATATCAAGAAGTTTAAGAGTTCTTATATCATTCTACTACTCTATGTAGATGATATATTGATTGCAGGTTCAAACATGTCAGAGATCAACAAGCTGAAGAAACAGATGTCTGAAGAGTTCGAAATGAAAGACTTGGGAACTGCAAAGCAAATACTCGGGATGAGTATATTCAGAAACAAAGATGGTTCTTTAACACTATCTCAAGAAAAGTACATTGAGAAAGTATTAGAGAAATTCAGCCTTAAAGATGCCAAGATCAGAAGCACACCTTTAGGAAGTCACTTTAAGCTTTCTAAAGCTCAGTCACCTAGATCAGATGAAGACAAGAAAGAAATGGCTAAAGTTCCTTATGCATCCGCAGTTGGTAGCCTCATGTATGCAATGGTATGCACGAGACCAGATATAGCTCATGCAGTGGGAGTTGTTAGTCGGTTCATGTCCAATCCGGGAAGAGAACATTGGGAAGCAGTTAAATGGTTGATGAGATACCTGAAAGGGACTTCAAAGATAGCATTAAATTTTAAGGGAAAAGACGTAGCTCTGAATGGTTATGCAGATGCAGATCTCGGTGGTTGTAAAGATTCTTACAAAAGCACCACCGGATATGTCTTTACAGTGGGAAGCACTGCAGTAAGTTGGATGTCCAAATTACAGAAAAGTGTTGCCCTTTCAACCACAGAAGCAGAGTATATGGCAGTTGCTGAAGCAAGTAAAGAGCTTATATGGTTGAAGAATTTTCTCATCGAACTTGGCAAAGAACAAGATGATTGTGCACTATTCTGTGACAATCAAAGTGCAATTCATCTTGCAAAAAATCCTGTCTTTCATTCGAAGACAAAGCACATACAGCTGAGATATCACTTCATCAGAGAAAGAATTAATGATGGCACTCTGAAGTTGAATAAGATCAAAGGAACTGAAAATCCAGCCGATATGTTGACTAAGGTTGTTACCTTAGAGAAGTTGAAGCTTTGCATAGCTTCAGCAGGCCTCCAGGGATAGTGAATGAGGAGGCGGCTACGAACGAGTGGGAGACAACATATTTTTTTGTGATTGCAGGCAGAATGTATGACGAGCACAGTTGAAGCACCGGTAAAGATTGTTCTGTGGCTTCAAGTGGGAGATTATTGGGATAAGTGTGAAGCCAAGATATGGTCAAAAAGATAGTGGCAGCAATTTAGCCTTGATTGAAGGAACCAAAGGGACACCCGTGTTTTGCGGTCACTTTGTTTCTTTTGCTTTTCATACTAGGCCCCTAATTAATCTCTATATATTTTGCATCTGTGTATCATGTAATATACACCTCATTTGAATATCAATAGAAAAAGAAGACCCGTTCGTAGCCTGTGGACGTAGGTTGCACACTGCAACTGAACCACATTAAATCAATTGTGTCAAAGAGTGTGTGTGTTGTATGTTGTGTGTTCGTGTGATTCTCGTGTGATCCTAACATATACTTCATCATGTATACATTAATATAAGGATCAATAATAATTACAAGCCTTCTGTTAATATACAACAAATTAAGCATTACTTTCATAATGAGAACCAAACATAATACATATATATGTATCACAAATAATCAAATGAGTAATTTCTTTTTACTGTTTTCCTATACCTAAAACTTGATATTTAACTTAATCAAGTACTAGAAGAACACTATGCCATTGTCCACTTTATCATCATCAAGAAATCCCATTGGGGAAGGGATGCCAAATTCCAAACCAAATTCAGAAAACAAACCAGAATCATGATCTTGACACTTGGTGTTCCAGCATCCAGTCGTTTCGTTTGTAGATTTCTCCAAGCTGGTGTTGTGAGATGGTTGTGGAAAATTAGGATGGCCATAATCGTATTGGTCGTAGTAATGGTGGAGTGGTGGACTTTGATAGGAGGAGACAGCGGTGATTTGGTGGTAGCAACCACACGATGGTGGCTGGCTATCGGTTGTGTGAAGAGGATATGTGTCTGTATTTGGTGAAGTAATCTGGATTGTGTTCTTTTGTGAGCTAAATTCGTTTCTATTCTCTCCTTTTTCTTTGTAAAATACTCTACATAACACCCAATCTTCCTGTCAATTTAAATTCAGCCAAAAACAAACCAGATAAAGGATTGTCAGATTTCTTTATTTAAGTAGAAGTTCTTTTAGTAAACTTTGCGATCTTGATTCTTGCATATGGTATGCGTAGTACTAAGTTGATTAAGATTTTTAGAGAATTGTGTGTTTATGTGAGGAGGCGAAATTCATAAAGGGATTATAATGTAGGATTAATGCAAACCTTAGGAGCAGTATGAGGGTTTTCGAGTCGAAACTCATGCATGATCCAACCAGTTTTAATCCCATTAGGAGCTCGGTTCTTGTAAAACACTAAAGTCTTTCTCATCCCTACAAGAGCACCAGTCTTCGGATCAACAACTGATTTATCTTTCCCAGTAGCTTTCCAGTATCCGGTTTTGGTGGCCCTATTGGTTCGATATCCTGTTGCATACTTGCGATCACGAAAGCTGAAGAAATACCACTCGCTCGAATTGAGTTTCGCCACCTCTTTAAATCATAAACAAAGGATCAAAAAGTTAAAAAGTCTTATCCCTGAAGAAAACTAAATGGAAATTCAAATATAGCTATTTGTAGGGTTTATGCTAAAGCTGAAAAAGTCTGAACACAATGTAGATGGATAAAAAATGCAAATATTTCCGGTTTTGCGGCGGTCTTTAAGGATTCAAATCAAAAGCCAAAAATGCGATGCAGTTTTCTTCGAGGTCTATATCAGACTTTGTCCTTTATTAGCAGTACCATTAACGTGTGAGAGAGAATGTCTTTGCATTTTATATATATATATATATATATATATATATATATATATATATATATATATATATATATATATATATATATATATATATATATATATATATATATATATATATATATATATATATATATATATATATATATATATATATATACACACACACACATACACACACACACACTCACTCACACACACAAACACCCGGACTGTATATGTGCTTACAGAATTTGTACCACTGCCTCCAAAGTTGTACAATTTTAACTTCAGCAAAACGATGATGTCATTGAAAATTTCTTTATTATTCTGGTTATCATAATCCCTGATCTCACCTGTGATTTCGCTCACCAAGAACATATGCATCTTGAAGTGCTTAAGAGGTTGCAACAATGGAATAATTGTTATGATTAGGCTGACATATATACATACACATACAGGTATATGTATATGTATATATAAATATATTAAAATTCGTTTCGGTTGTCTTTAAAATAATAAGAGAGAAGGGGGAGGATGCTAAAGCAAGATTTCTTAGTTGCATCGTATATATGGGAAAATTAACCTATCAAGTTGTAACTAAAGATTTCCCAAGTTAAACAAACACTGAAGTATCAGAAGATATCGATGCTAGTGATGGAGTCGTTAGCGATCAGGGGAATAGCTATGCCATCTTTAGTTTTAGAGGACAGAAATAACTTGAGCAAGTCCGATCGGCCAGATGCTTCGATTTTATGTTTCCTTTTTCCTTTTACTGCTTGAAAAGAAGCAGTAACTAGATCACAATGGTCCGACTCTACCATGTGCCTTACAAGAATATATGATTGCTATAATTTGTATACGTGAACGGTTATCTAACATGCTCAATGTCTGTTAAGTACCTAACTACACGAAACATGCATTTGTCCTCCATTGCAGATCTAGAGAGGATGAAGAAGAGATCACAAGAATAAAGAATAATTAAAGGGATCAAATATATACCAGGAAGCTGCCATGGTTCACAAACATGAAGATCAATTTCCACAAGAGTACCCTTTAGAACATCTTCATTAGCTATCTTCTTGTAAAGATAGTGGCAAACCAACTCCTCATCACTTGGGTAGAATCTAAACCCTGGTGGCAACTTTGCTCCTATATCACTCAAACCCATCTTGATCAAGAATCTTTTTTCCAAAGGAAGAATCAATTGGTCAGAATCCTATAAAATATTGAGCTAAAAAGGTTATATATCATATCATATACATCAAGGTTTTCAATGTGCAAGCGAGCTCTAGGAATTGGTGAAGAGGGAATATAGCTATGGTCCAATCTAAAGCTTTATAAGTACTTGTTACTGATGTGGATTTATTTGTATATAATATTTAACAAGGGTTCGTGAATTGTTTATATAAGGAGAGGATAGGGGGAGAGGTTGAAAGGTACTTTGCCACCTATAATTCCTTTACAATAATTAGTGGTATTATTCTAACTGTTTATTATTATGCTTCTACAGTACTGAGTTATCGTTATTGTGGGGGAACTTTCAAGAAAAACCAAAGTCACAAGGAATCCTCCATATATATATATATATATATATATATATATATATATATATATATATATATATATATATATATATATATATATGATCAAATACAAACCATTAATATTGTGTGAATGTAAAATCAATTGTGCTCCACTTATTTATAAAGGGTATATGGCAAATAAACATAATAATTAATTAATTATATTTTTAATTTTACCCACTAATTTAGGTAACTGAATATATATAATATCTCTCTCTTTCCTTGTAACACGTTCTTCTCTTTTCTAGGACTCGATTTCTTTGCTTGATCTTATTCACATCAGGAGCAAGCACACACACATCCTTTGTGTTTCATCAATTTAGAGAAAACGTGAACACATACAAACACACCCTTTGTGTGTGTGCAATCGCAGATAAGAGACGACGAGAGAGAGTGTGTGAGAGGATTCGAGAGGCAAGGAAGGACAGTGGAAGGCAGAGATCGAGAAGCAGTTGAAACAATTCTGAAATCAAGTGCGTCTTCGACAGAATACAAACGGAATATCGATGGATCGTCGGTACCTCATCGGTGATTCGATTAGAGAAAAACACTATTTTGTTTCATTCGGGGTATTCTTCATGCCATCATTCTTCAAGAATGACTTCACTTTCAAATGTGTATTCATAATCTTCAAGAATGTAGTTGTTATTATGTTTTTATTGTTGGATTAGGTGTCTAAGCCATGACTTTATATTTATATTTATCTTGTTAATTGAAGCAAAGTCTATTTGGGTTGCCCTCATAGCTGAAGGTTAGGATAGAGTTCAGTAAAGTAAAATGTTGATTTATTAATTGTTTAATAAATCAATAGAATTAATTAAATGGTTTATTAATATATTCAAGTGTTAATATATTAATTAGAAACTATAATAATTAATTAAGATTTAATCTAGAATTAATTGGATTTAATTTAGTGATTAAATTAATTAATTAAAAGTACAGGGACTGGTTCTGTAATTATTCAATAGTTGAATATTGACTGGCCAGTGTATAGGGGTGGAAGGTGGCGAGTTTATGGTGTGGGCACCATAAATCTCGATACCCTAATCAGGGTTTAGAGAAAGCCTTGCCCAATTGGTAAAAGGCTTACCAAAGATGGGCTCTAGGGTTTCAAGCTGTACCACCTGAGATCTATAAATAGAGATCCCTTGGGAACCCTAATTCTGTGCCAACTTTCACTAAGATTACTCTGCTGGACTGTCTTCTCCATTGCTTGGGTGTGACTTGCATTTGAGGCAGGATTGTTTTGCTGCTAGCTTCAAGGATCATAAGATCAAAAGGTTGGTTTTCTCAGTTTTGATCTTTAGAAATTAATTGTTCATTTAGGTTTAGTTTATTATCTTCATAGAAGAAAACATAGATCTTTCTAGGGTTGCATGTGAACCATAAGAGATTATTTGTTCATTGTTTGCTAGAAAACCCTTCATTTATAACTTTGACATATTACATGCATTTCTTGCACTAGTTGATCATATTCTTCAAGAAAGTATACTCTTCTTCCCGAAGCTTAATGCTTCTATAACTTCTTGATTTGTTGGGATTTTGTAATCATATTACATTAGTTTTTTGATGTTATTCCTAATTTGTAGGCATTAGTTTTTGACCTTTATGCCCTTTTCAGCCGCATTTTATTAGTTTTTTAATTATTCTTTCAATTTATTTACAGAAATGACACCATCATCTAAGTCACTCGTTTTTCCTATAAAATGGTCAAAAATATTCTTACAATTACACAATAAATACCATTCTTATTTAATACTAACTCTATATATATATATATATATATATATATATATATATATATATATATATATATATATATATATATATATATATATATATATATATGGGCAGAAGGGAATGAGTGGTAAGAAAATTAAAAAAAATCAGTAGGGGAATGTGGGTTGGGTGGGGTGGGGTAGGTTGGGTGGTAATCTTTTTTAAAAAGAAACAAAAAAGTTTTTCTAGGTTGGGGTAGGGGTGGTTAGGTAGGTGTGGTGGAGGAGGGTAGGGCGGGGCCGGAGTGGGTAGTAATTATTTTTTAAATAAATTTGTGGTGTAGGGTGGGGTGGGGGTTGGGAAGGGTGTAGGTTGTGGCAGAGATGGGTGGTAAAATAGTTTTAAAAGAAAATAAAAAACAGTTTTTTGGGTAGGGCTAGGTGGGCCGGGGGGGGGGGGGGGGTTTCAATGCTGGTAGATAGGTTGGGGCATGAGTGGGTGTTAAAAAATTAAATTATTTGGAAGGTGGGTAGGGTAGGGGTTGGTTGGGGTATGGCGGGTTGGTGGTGAAAAAATTAAAAAAAAAAAGCTAAAAAAAAAAAGATTTGGGTGGGGGTGCTGGTGGGTAGGATGAGGCGGGATTGTGGTAAACCTCTTTTTTTAAATTAATTTTTTTTCGGAAAGTGTGAGGTGGAGCGAATGTAGGTGGTAAAAAGAATTAAAATTTTTATTTGGGATAGGGGTAGGGTAAGGGTGGGGTGGTGGTAATTTTTTTTTTATAAAAAACTAAAAAAAAAAGTCTGTGGGTAGGGGTGGGGTGGGATGGATGCTAGTGGGTGGGGTGGGACGAGAGTGAGTTGTAAAAAATAATTTTTTTGGGGGTGGGGGGGAGGAGAGCGGGTGCTGGTACGTGAGGTGGGGCGAGAATGGGTGGTAAAAAATATTTTTAAAAAATTAATTTTTTTTGGGGGCGGGGGTTAAGGGTGGGGTTCGGTGTATGAGGGTGGGTGGGGCAGATATAAGGTAGGGGTAAAAATTTTTAAAAATTAATTTTTTTTGGTACGATGGAGGGGTGGGGTAGGGGTAAGAAATGGGTGGTCGCGGGGGTTGTTAGAGTGGTTTGGTGCAGCTGGGTAGTGTGGAAGGGTTGGCTGAGGGATTGGGGTGGGTGGTGGTGGTTTGTGATGGGAGTGGTTGATGTGGGTGACTGAAGGGGGCGTCTTATAAATTTATATGACTTATATTTGTGAGAATGACATTCTGTCAAAATAACTGTCTTGATATCATACTTTAGGGCTTCTTGTCTATTTCTTGTATGTTTTGAATGCATAAACAATTACCCAACAACATCAAAATGATCATATATATATATATATATATATATATATATATATATATATATATATATATATATATATATATATATATATATATATATATATATATATATATATATATATATATATATATATATATATATATATATATATATATATATATATATATATATATATATATATATATATATAATTTCAAATTCAAATTCAAATTTATTTTCCAATTCGAACTTTAATTTTGTTACAATTCTAATAAAGTTGTATAATTAATTTCGGTTCTTATTCTAAGTTCTCCATAACATTGATCCCCATGTACGTGTTTCCAGCCCCAAAAGAAATCGAAGAAGGGGTTGGTTCGAGAGTTTGGCTTGATATTGAACCAGTGGTGGTGCATGTGGTTGATGTTGAACCAGTGGTAGGATAGGCTGTACAAGATAATGATGGTGGTGGGTTGTAAACTGTTTTCACGGCTGATGTATGAGAAGTCCAAACGAATGGAGGTTGTGGCAGACATTTTCCACTGATGGCGAAGGGAGGCTGATGGCAATAGAGATCGATCGCTAGTGTTGATGGTGTTTATCGGAGGCGTGAGAAAATGAATCTGGCGGAGGTTCTATGAGGTTGTGGATGACAGCTAGGGTAATTGAAGTGGTTATCAAAATTCCATAATTAAAGGTTTAGTTTACCATAGTTATGAAAATTGATTAAATTCAAATAACTGAATTATAAATCTATTGACAAAAATACTATTGGCTGATTCTCGAATCTGATTGGTCCTCATGACCACATAATAATTATGGGTCTTACTATAATATATATATATATATATATATATATATATATATATATATATATATATATATATATATATATATATATATATATATATATATATATATATATATATATATATATATATAAAGGGTTAGGTTCAATAGAGAACCAAAATTAAACAAATAACCAAGGAACCAATCCTACGCTAGAATGCAAAATATCAACGGATACAGAGAATGATGTAAAATTCTTAATTGGACGCGCATCTAGCGGATCATAACAAAAAAACGACTTCGTTCTTGATGTTTTTTTTTTAATTTTTAAGCTTAACTTTTTTTCGAATAAAAAACTAATTATACTAAAATTCATAATTTTTCATCGTCTATAAATAGATATGCATATTGATATACAAAAATTTTCGTTTTTTTTTACTTCAAGTTCGTCCAGATTCACATTTTGAACCTGAATTGAACTACATTATTTCAGATATATTAGTTCACATCTAAATGACAATCTATCCAATTTTTTCAATATTTCTTTACCATTTACATGTGAAATTTAAGTAAATCATTTGTGATTAAATTCAATTAAATGATATATATATATATATATATATATATATATATATATATAGGGTTATTGTTACTGTAGCACAACAAAGTTCGGTAATTTTTCCGGATTGGTCACTGAAGTTTTTTTTTTTGCGCAATAGGTCACTAAAGTTAAATTTTACGTTCTAAATAGGTCATCGACGTTAAAACTAACTGGTGTTCACGTTAGTGTAGGACCTATTTAACACGAAAATTAAACTTTAGTGACCTATTGCGCAAATAAAAAACGTCAGTGACCAATTCAGAAAAAAAAAAATTTAGTGACTTATCGCAACCACAAATACCATAGTCGGTCTCAATCTCGCACTCTCCGTCTCGAATCTCTCTTCTCTGTTCTGCTCTCTCTCACCATCTCTCTATCTCGTTTTCTGGTATTGATCGCGAATCACAACCGCTGTCGGTGTTGTATTCCTCTGTACCACTACTGGGTTCTTACGGTGTGCTTGTGGGTCCACAGAGAATGATAAACAGGTTAAACGGTGGTCATTCACGAACATTTCTTCTAACTCGTCAAAGTAATGGAAGGCTAGGACTCGTTGCCAGACTGTTTTGCCTGTTTCCAACCATGTAGATAGTCGTAGCAGGAAATCGACTATGACGAAAGTACGAGATGACGTGCCCATTTAATTTATTTGGGCTATCAAATTCCCCTATGAAACCTCCGGTATCAAATTCCTCTATAAAACCTACGATGCAGTTTTGATGATAACCGAACCGCAAACCGCAAATGCGGTTTTTCCTACAAAATAACTGAAGAGTGTGGGTTTTTAATGTGATGCGGTTTTTCGGTTTTAACAGAACAGTGTGGTTTTTTAAGGGCGATGAGGTTTTTCGATTTTAACCGAACAGTGTGGTTTTTTTAATGCAATGTGTTTTTTCGGTTTTTCTTGCAGTTTTTTCGGTTTTAATATAAGCTGCACGGTGTGGTTCGGTTTATATTGCGATTTGCGATTCGTTTCTTACAAGCGGCGCGGTTCAGTTTTTTACGGTTTTTATAAAATTAAAAATCGCACCGCACCAAATTTTTTTGGCTTTTATAAAAATAAAAATCGCACCGCACCGGCAGCGGCTGTGATTCGCGATCAATACTAGAAAAATAGATAGAGAGAGGGCGAGAGAGAGCGGAACAGAGAAGAGAGATTCGAGACGGAAAGTGCGAGATTTAGACCGACTATAGTCTTTGTGGTTGCGATAGGTCACTAAACTTTTTTTTTCTGAATTGGTCATTGAAGTTTTTTTTTGCACAATAGGTCACTAAAGTTTAATTTACGTGTTAAATAGGTCCCTACACTAACGTAAAAATCAGTTAGTTTTAACGTCGATGACCTATTTAGGACGTAAAATTTAACTTTAGGGACCTATTGCGCAAAAAAAAAACTTCAGTGACCAATCCGGAAAAATAACCAAACTTTGTTGTGCTACAGTAGCAATAACCATATATATATATATATATATATATATATATATATATATATATATATATATATATATATATATATATATATATATATATATATATATATATATATATATATATATATATATATATATATATATATGTGTGTGTGTGTGTTCATTACAAATCCAATACGTGTTAGAGAGGATTTATATAATGACGTGGGGTTATCAAATGTTACCAAAATGGGGCAATGGTAATTTACAGGAATTAATCCATTTGGCTATATACTTTTAGAGATTTATTTAACCGTTGACACCGACATTTTTTTTTTTGCTAAATTAAACCATTTGAGATTGATATATGCGGTCCATAGTAATGAATATTTTAAAGTTTTAAATTAAAATCGGTGGAATAAAAATTCTATATTTTTATCTAGCCATATTCCGCATCAAATATTTGGCCAAAAGCACAAATACTCATGATTAACTTGCTTCATTGATATTGATTTTTTTTCAAGCAGCACGGTTTTCTACTAATGTCTCAAAATATAATTATCGCTTCTGAAAAAACTAATGTGATGATAACAATTTCACCGAGATAATCAAGTTGTCATAAAGAATTTACAAGATAATACACGTATAAGGAAAATAAACCTCAAGAATGGTCCTTATCTTGTACAACTTTATTTAGTTTAGGTCAAAAAAATTTCGAAAGAAGTTATTATTGACACATTTTATTTCAAGTTTGGTCTCACTCTAATGATGTTATTCTTATACCCTGTTTGGTAGCTACTTAATTGAAAAATTAAGAGCTACTCTCTTAATTTTCCAGATTAGTGTGTTTTGTAGCATCTAAATAAAAAACATCTTAATTTCACAAAAGTCTCTTAAAAATTAGGAGATAGAACAGTGTCTGAAAAAAATTAAGAGCGACACACACCCACACATTGCACCCCACCGCACCCAAACATTCATTATTAAAAATCTTGACTTAGGGTTTTGACTCAAATTTAACTCAAACATTGTACCATATTAAAAACATTCTGAATATGAATTAATATATTACTAGGATTTTTATTTGATTTTTTGAAAGAGGTTTTTCAAATGAATAAATAAAGGAGAGAATTTCATTTATATTCATAATTACGCATATATTCTTGTAAGACTTTAAATTACATGTATATCATTATAAAATCGATAACATATTGAATTCATCTGTTTGGAGTTGCTATCAATCCGAAACAGGTATTAAATCCAAAATCCTACCTTACTTACCGATTGATTGAACGGAGTGAGTGTTCCAAATCTAAAATTTAACATAAATTCAACCAAGATTAATAAAAAAAAATCAACTTAAAGATTGTTTTTTTAATTTTTAAAAAGATTAATTATAATTAAATTAAGTATTTGAGTATACATGTGAGTTTATTTGTTTTATAAGGATATATATGTAATTTAAAATTTTATAAGGATATAGACATAATTATAAAAGTTTATAAGTATATAGACGAAATTCTCTTATAAAAGCAACCCTTACAACCAAGCCCTACTGTGAAATAAGGAAGAAGTTGATGATGATGTTAGTAAATTATTAAGCGTTTGGTAGTTTGGGATTTTAATTAATTAGCTAATTAATATGAGGATAAGTTGGACTAACTCTTGAAAAACAAATAGAATCACTTGAAAGAGATATGTTAATCATGGAGTTAATACAAGTCTTATCATGTCTAATTATACCCATGGAATGGATAATTTGAATGAGTGGTTGATTGGGATAGATATAGAAACAATTCATGTGGGTTCTACCAATGATGAACCACGTGATCATGACCCTTCTACAAGTATAAATAGATGATACAATGCCATTTGTCATTAACCACAAGACCTTCCAAAGAAAAACAATCATTAATCATGTTTTAAGATAGGATAATCATAAAAATACCAATCATATAATAGGAAATCTTTAACAAATGAATTATTTTCTGGGAGTGCGTAGAAAAACCGAAATCGAATTAAAACTTAAATATCCGAAGTAGATGATGATGAAAATTTATTAATTATTCGTTAGATGTATGTTAAATTGGATTTTTTTTAATTATAATACAACATTAAAAGCTATAGTGAAAAATATGATAAATTAATGAGGAAAATAAAGCCATAATGCTAATAAGTTTTAAACAAACAACTCTGTATATATGGCTTACCAAATAAGATATAGTATCCAACGGTTAAGTTCATTACGTTACAAAAAAGGACAACCTAAGAACTGTTTGAAGCATATAACACTATGAGAAAAGGAGGCATCAAATTAAAGAGAAATATGTCGCTGTGGCCTTTAGCCACATATCAATGACGAGAAAAATAATCCAGCAGTAAAAGAAATATGGTTTAACAATTAGCGGATAAAATCAACAAATTGTTCTTAAATAATTTGTAAGAGTCTTGGCGAAGGAATATACATTGATCAATTGCCAGATATTCGCTAAAAAAATGAAGTTTTTACAATGAAACTGCGACAAAATGGTGACCGACTATCTGTCGCTAAGATCATTGCAAACTGGTCGCTAATGGTCTATCAGTATTGTTTGGAAAAATAATACATCACAAAATCATTTGATACTTCTCTCTTGATGTGGCGCAGCCATAGTTGTTAACTCGTGACTTAAAAATGTATATTTCCAACCCATGAATCGACTCGTGACTCGACTCGTCAGAGTCATGACACACACACACACACACACACACACACATATATACACACAAACGAACACGAACGGATACACGATGAGTTTTCTTGTTCATGTTCTTTCGTTTACAAATGATCTTGTTTATGTTCGTTCGTTTATGTTCGTGAACATACTAAACGAACAAACATATCGAACACAGATAAATAAACACAATAAAACATACATGAACTTAAAAAAACACATAATATTGTAATATAATCGATCAAATAGAATTGAACATATATGAACATAAAAGGAACTTAAATGAACAAACATAAACGAACGTAAATGAACAACATGAACGAACATTCACGAACATAATTGAACGAACAAGACCATTGTTCCTGTTCGTTCGTTTAATTAAACGAACAATAATTTGTGTTCATGTTCGTTTATTTGTTAAATAAACGAACATAAACGAACTTCCCGACGAACAAATCACGAACGGTTCGTCGGACGTTCGGTTCGTTTACAGCCCTATATATATATATATATATATATATATATATATATATATATATATATATATATATATATATATATATATATATATATATATATACATATATATATATATATATATATATATATATATATACATATATATATATATATATATATATATATATATATATATATATATATATATATATATATATATATATATATATATATAGAGAGAGAGAGAGAGAGAGAGACACATAATATGTGTTGAACATTGTTGCACATTTACTATAAATATTACAAGTTCGCTAGTTAGAACTTAGGACTGAGTCATAGACTCACAAAATATCATATAGTAGTACCTAACAATTCATAACTAGTGAGCTAGTAATACTAATACAAATGGCAAAATCCTTAAGATCATAAACTAAATCATCGTCTTCAAACTTCAAAGTGGTCAAACTTCATCTTCTTCTACATTAATGGGTATGTGAGGCACTACATGTGAGGCAGAGCACACGAACGACTAGATGTTTTAGTTTAGGGCATCAATCTCCATAGTTCAACCACCACTTGTTGGTTGCATTTTCATTGACGTTGCCTTGGTTGTCGATAAACCAAACATTCCAATGCTTTCATTAAACTTATCAAGTTTTTCATGAATTTCTATGCATGTTGGTCTATCATACCTCTATTTAATAACGCTATACAATCTAAGTTTGACTTCATAATCGGCCTGAAAATTCTCATCAAAGTGAAGGATGTTTTCAAATTTAAAGTAACAAAATTATTAGTTCATTATATATAAAATAATTAGTAGTTTTATTTTTATAAACAGAAGTCAGACCTTGGATTAAGATAGTAACCCGCATCATGAACTATGGAGGTGCATATCCCACCTTTTATCAATATTTTCCCAAATGAGTTTATATCTTGCTTCACACCGATAAAATTTTCCTTTATTTGCTTTTCCGCACGATCCATGGCTTCATATATATATATATATATATATATATATATATATATATATATATATATATATATATATATATATATATATATATATATATATATATATATATATATATATATATATATAGTCCGGATCCGGTGATGACTCTTTTTTCGGTGAGGACTAGCGAGTACACCTTAAAAAATTAAAAAAAAAATAAAAATATATATAAATAATAAAATGGATCATAGTACTATATCGGAGAAAAAAAAGATTCAAAAACTTTTAAATCATTATTTTTTTATAATGAAATAATGATCCAAAATAAAAACAGAAAAATTGGATCATTACGTTTTTCAATGATCCAAAAACTTTTTTCAAATTTTTATTTGATAATGATATAGTAGTATTCTCGATTTTATGATTTGTATTTTTTTATATATTTTTTCAATTTTTTTAAGGTATCCTCGCGAGTCCTCACCCGATCCTGATTATATATATATATATATATATATATATATATATATATATATATATATATATATATATATATATATATATATATATATATATATATATATATATATATATATATATATTGCAGGTTTTACATCTCCATCCATAAGCCTCAAAACTTTGTAAATGGAAATTACACAATTCAGACAATATCTAATTGCCTTCCAGAAGTTAACATCAGCAAGAATAATTTTTTCAACCAAAATCCCATCTTTTGTGGAAGCAAAGCTACATTCGGCACACTCTTTTGAAGCAAAGAACTCCTGAAGAGGAGTCTTTAACTCATTGAACTTTTTCAAAGTACGAAATGATCTAGCAAATCTTGTAACTCCCGATCGAGTTAGTTCTTTATCACCCGTAAACCTTTGGAACATTGGTAGCAAAACTCCATGTCAATAGATGTAGACGGTTACTTTCTTTGCCTTTTCTATGGTGTCCTTGAAGGTTTGACCGTTTCCAATATCTTGTAACATCAAGTCAATTAAATGTGCAGCACACGGTGACCAAAATAAGCGGGGTCTTTTACTTTCCAACATGGTACCGGCTAACACATAAGCTGAAGCACTATCAGTGATGACTTGAACTAAATTCTCTTCTCCCACTTCATCCACAAGTAAATCTCGTATTTCAAACAATTTTTTTGCATCTTTTGAAAATGAAGATGTGTCGGTAGATCTCACAAAGACCATTCCACTTTGACTATTAACAAGATGTTTGTTATTGATCTTTGCTTTCCATCAATCCAACCATCCGACATAATTGTGCACCCGGTCTTCTTCCATTCATATTTGTACTTATTTAAACTGTTCTCAACACATTCCAATTCTTTTTCAAATATGTGACTCTTGCCTCGTGATAAGAAGGTAGTTTTAGTCCTTTACCATATTCCCCATCATGTTTCAAAGCTTCTTTCCACAAAGGAGATTTCACCAAATTAAATGACAATGCTTCCCCGTATAAGAGTGGACATAAAGCACGAACCACCGACTCTCTATTCTTTGTAGCTTGATTCATTTTTGTTTGTTTCTTAAAAAATGAATTCAAGGTTCCATCTTGCTTTGTATTGTCTTTGTCGCTCACAATTTCAAAGCATTCATCATCAAGCCTTTGCCTTTTTTTCTTCAAACCCCATCAACAAACCCAAAAACTATTGTTTGATATTTTCAACGAATATCGTACATGCTGCAATGTCTTTCTTGGTTCCAACAAGATGATTTTTCATTCTATTCACACCTATAAACATATCTTTTTTACAATATTTACATTGCACATCGTTTCTGTTTGTTGGGCCTACTCGAGAACAGTGTTCCAAAGAGATATCAGGTTTTGCCTTTTGTTTTGGCATGATGATATGATTGATATCTACAAAATCCAAGTATGAAATGATTAGAATTTCAGAATATTAACATAATGGAATCTGTTTGTGAGTTTTGTGATTACTCTTACAGAATACAAATGATGTTATCTACAGAATCCTAACACTGTTAAACACATAAAATTAGGATACAAAATCATATATGTAGCTAGAATTGTCAATAGCATAGTAACAGTTACCACTACTGAAACCAACATAACTAATTATCCATGTTTGTCAACCCACAATTCTCATATTGCCAATGGTCTATTTCTTTCAGAGACAAGTAATTAAGTAACACATGTAATGTAGATTGGCAATGGTCTATTTCTTTCAGAGATAAGTAAATAAGTAACACGTGTAATGTAGAGCTGGGCAAAAATTGCAAAACATTAATCCATTATAGAACAGAATACAAATGAGGAAGGGTGAAGACGTGAAGTATTAAAAAATGGTGCAGATTGCAGATTATAGAAAAACGTGAACCATTAAAAAATTAGTGCATTCTGAAGTGAAGAAGATGAAGCTTGAAGATGTGAAGCATAAAAATGGTCCATATATGTGGCTAGAATTTTCAATAGAACAATAACCGGTACCACCACTAAAACCAACATAACCAATGATGCATGTTTGTTAACCCACAATTCTCAGATCGTCAATGGTCTATTTCTGTCAAAGACAACCAAATAAGTAACACATGTAATGTAGATTGTCAAAGGTCTATTTCTTTTAGAGACAAGTAATAAATAACACATGTAATGCAGAGATGGGAAAAAAATAACAAAACTTCAATCCATTATAGAATATGATACAAATGATGAAGGGTGAAGACGTGAAATGGTGCGAATTATTGAAAAGTGAAGACGTGAAGTATTAAAAAATGGTGCAGATTGCAGTTTATGGAAAAAACGTGAAGCATCTAAAAATACACGTATCATATAGTAGTATCTAACAATTCATAACTAGTGAGCTAGTAATACTAATGCAAATGGCAAAATCCTTAAGTTCATAAACTAAATCACTGTCTTCAAACTTCAAACTGGTCCAACTTCATCTTCTTCTACATTAATGGGTATGTGAGGCACTATATGTGAGGCAGAGCACACGAACGACTAGATGTTTTAGTTTAAGGCATTCATCTCCATAGTTCAACCACAACTTGTTGGTTGCATTTTCTTTGACATTGCATTGGTTGCCGATAAACCAAACATTCTAATGCTTTCATTAAACTTATCAAGTTGTTCATGAATTTCTTGTTGGATTAGGTGTCTAAGCCATGACTAATAATTTGTATTTACCTAATTGATAGTAGCAAAGTCCATTTGGGTTGCCCTCATGGCTAGAGGTTTAGCAGAAAATCCAGGAGAGAGAAAGATTGATTTATTATATGATAAATAAATCAATAGAAATAAAATAAATAATTTATTAATATATTATGGTGATAATATATTAATTAGAAACTATATTAATTAATTAGAAATTAATCTGGAATTAATTGGAATTAATTTGGTGATTAATTTGATTAATTAAAGGTGCAGGGGCTGAATTGTAATTATTCAATAGTTGAGTAAGTGACAATTATAGTAGTTTAAGTGGTCAACGAAATTATGGAGGGATTATCCATAATTTTGATTATTATATTTTCGGATAAATAGATTTGAATTGATAGATAAAGGTTTATCTTATTTGAATTCAAAAAGGTTTATCTCTAAATGCATATCTGCTGGCCACTTGGAAACTATAAATAGAGACCCCTAGGCACCATAAAAGCCACGACTTTTTCCACTCTTCCCTCTCTCTAGAACTTTCGAAAACCCTAGTTTTGGGTGTGACTTCATTTGAGGCAAGGCACTTGCGTTGCTTAACTTGCAAGAAACAACTAAAAGGTTACTTTTCTGATTTTATTCTTTAGTAGTTTTTCTTGTGGCCTTTTAGGAAATATTTATATGTTCAATAGTAGAAAACATAGATCCTTATAGGTTGCATGTGAACTTAGGGTTTTAGTTCATAGATTTGCATAAAACCCTTCAGTGGTATCAAAGCTTTTTGGTTGTTTTCTTGTTGAATTGCTATAATTGTTTTCCTAAAAAAATCAGGGTTTAAAGCTTATAAACCCTAATTTAGCCTAATCATTTTTAGGGTTAGGGTTTTGGAAACCCTAGCCCCTCCCCTCTATGATTTTCGATTTTCTCCTTAGGGTTTTAGAAGACTTTCTATTTTTGGTAACTTTAATTATTTAAATGGATAACCTTAAACCCATTATTTGTTAATTTCGAAAATTAAGGGGTTTAAGATAGGTTTAAATTAATTTGATTAATTTGTGATACCTATCTAGTTTTAATTAATTTAATTAATTGTTTAATTAAAAGATAATTAATGGTTTAATTTAATTTTAAAATTTAATAGTTTTAAATTTCAAAAAATTAAAAGATAAAACTAGGAATATTTTAAAAGTATAAAATATTTGGATTTAATTAATTGAATTAATTGTTTTATTAAAAGATGAATTAAATCTTTTAAAGGTTTAATTTAATTTTAAATTTAATAGTTTAAATTTCCAATAAATTAAAAGATAAACCAGGAATATTTTAAAAGGTTTAAAATTCATCTTATGTATATATTATAATTAAAAGTTAATTTTATATGTATAAGATTAAATAGTTAGTCAAATCAATAGTAGGCCTCATTCACGAAGCTGGTCTATAAAGAGGGTATAAGGAGACTGCCTATAAAATGGCGGTCTAATGGGTGTCCACTCTCACCCACCGCTCTCCTGACCAGTGGAGGGTCGTTAGCCGAACGGGTTTGATAGGACCGCCTAATCTCATTAAAAGTATAATGATATTATTCAAAGTACTGGAACATCTTAATAAAACCCAAATCTAGTTACTTTAGGAAAAATGTAAATTGGTGCGAATCCATGAAATTACACATTGCACTTTATGAAACATTGGTGGAGCGTGTGTGGTTTACCGGCACACCAATAGGGGTTCATAAAGAGTTGCAATGGGTTTCCCGGGTGTTATCATTGTTGATGGAGCGTGTGTGGTTTACCGGCACATCAATTAGAGATGATAATTAACCCGAGAGTACCAAGCTAATTTGCATGGTTATTCACATCCAGTTTGTGATCCTCGGCATCCCAGTCACAAACAGTGGAGCACATCCGAGATTAAACATGCCATTGAAAAGTTCAATGAATCTCAACAGATCTAGGAATTTCATAAGATAAGATTGATAAGTGTTTATCTACCTTGATGACCATTATGTTGGGATTACGGCATCCCTCTTCACACCATAGTTGGGGTATTTTGGATCCTAGCCTTATTAAATAACATATTGGGTAATTATTTAAAAGGATCAATTAAACTAATAAATTATGTTTCTTTTATAGATGTCAAGTGTCAATTCTCCTCCTTCTCCTCCTTCACCCATTTCTAAAAGCATCAGAATGCACCTGCCAAATATGGAAAGGCTGACTGGCCTTAACTGTAATGGCTTCGCAATTGGAGACTGGTTCTCGGTATTGCTGGCAAGCTACATCTCACCGAGTATCCGATCCCCATCCCACCGGAACAAGTCATCATAAAAGGTTCTTATGATAAGCATAACTTCTTAGTTGATGAATCAGAAAAGATTCGTGACCACATGTTGTTGACCATTGACTTTATATGAGTCACTCTTGGACAGGCATAGCTCTAATGGCTCAGCTACTTCTAGATTAAGTCCAATGAAGAGACGTAACAAGAAACGGTCGAGATCGTCTAGACATGTCTCAAACTGGGAATCCACTAAATCGGATACAGTCACGGAAAGATTGGAAGACGCTCCAAATCTTTTGAAAGCTCAGGTATATCTAAAAACCTCAAAACTCCTGTTCCAAGATTTCTTGATACATAATGTGATAGTCACATTTTGGTTTGTATGCAGGGAATCAATAAGGCACGGGACTCTGGCGCATAGGAGCACATTTGGATTGGATCTCCAGCTCATGCAGTTTTGAAGTTTAGTTAGATAATACAATATTGTTATTAGCTTATTAGATGCAAACGACATTGTTTGTCATATAGTACATTGTTCAAGGATGTTTTCGGTTTTATAAAATGTTAATTTTCTTTTAATACATGTTTATTTAATTTATCCTTGAAATGTTGTATGAGTGTGTTAATTGCATGAATGGTAATGACTTGAATGACGATGCATCCAAAGTGTTTGGATTCATGAATTGTGTTTTCTATGATTGTTAAAAGAAATTTTATAAGGATCAATTCAACCAAAGGTCCAGTTGGACATGACTTTGGAATCATTTTGACTTAGAGTCACATGATGAATTGAGTTCTTAATAAACACATGTGTGGCAAGAAATGAATCACCCAAAGATCTAGTTGGACAGGACTTTGTAATCATCTGACTTAGAGTCAGATGATGATTAAGTTCTTTATAAAGCACATATGGCAAGAAATGAATCACCCAAAGATCCAGAGGATAGGATTTTGGAATCAGTTGACTTAGAGTCAACTGAAGATTGCAAGTCTTGAACAAAGTTAACAAAGTCATAAGTTTACATAGATATGTAAAAGACATTGAGATTAAGAGCAACGGACACACCTGTTGCTCTGTATTGCTCGAATCTTGATATAGAACACAATTTTTTGTACTTCATGATATTTATCATTCGGTATGAAGAATATGACTTCGCTTATCGGGATAAGCGATTGAATTGAAACCTTGAACAGTTCAAGGACTTCAAAGGAAGTACAAGTTCCACAGAACCTGAGCGATAACATAAAAATGTTTCACAGTTCATTCTCTTCCAAGAACATTAATAGTTATAGTGTGTCTTAGGGAAGATAATGGAGCATTGGTCGAAACAGTTCGATCCTCGATGTATGAGATACATTAGTTTCCAATAAGTTAAATACTATACCAGTCAGTCCATATAAACCATATTCCGACCACATCCTAGACTAAGTAGGTCTTGCAGACATTGTCTGAAATGTAAAGCTGGGATTATCCCACTTATACATAGGAAGTCCAGGGTCTTGTAGTGTTCATCCGAACCTCATGACTAGCCTGAACATGATCAGCATTGTCATTTCATTGGCTATCCCACTGTAACTGTAAAAGAAGAGCTCTTTCAGAAAGAACTCATGGTTTAAGGAAACAGTGGGAGTTGGGAAAGTCTTGAATGAGTTTAGGATTAGCCAAATGAAAGAACCTTTAGTTATCACTAGGCTTGGAGCAGAAATCAGATTTCTGTTTTACAACTGACATAATCTCCTCTTGACCAGTAGTATTGATCACCATCATAAGTAGTTATGATCAGGGTGACATATCGATTGGTGGTAAAACACTATAGTTGGCGCGGATTTACAATCCGACTACTTGGAAGCATTGGTGAGCCTGGTTGCTGTCAAACAAGAGAACCTTAGGGCGAGACACGGTCTATGTGATTGATTGATTTTTACACCTGGTCTAAAAACCAGTGGGCGTAACTGAATCATCAAAAGAAAGCGACATGGACAGACACATACCTTCAGAACATCTGGTTGAGTGAGACGATACTTAGAGTCAAGTAATTGATTCCGGGAACATCACTCTCAATAGAAGATGAAATCCAAAAGGAAACTGCATGGCACATTGTGAATCGTTAGTGGAGCTCGTGTGGATCACCGGCACACTAATAGGGACTCACAAAGAGTGTCCAAGTACAAAGGTACATGACCCCGGGATTACCCCACGGGCATCTTGCAAGATAGGATATTCAGATTCTCAAAAATATGCCAAAGGATTGGATTTTTGAGAAAGGGCTGAAAGATTTCCATTAAGATGTCAGAAGGTTTGGAATCTCAAAATGTGACAAAAGTCCTGGATTTTATGAATAGTCCATAATCGTGTCAAAGCCAGTGGGAGTGTCGCTGTTATCTACTATCTCCATATGGGGGTTACATACTGTTTCTAGGAAATGTCTATTTTCATTACAAAGTGTAATGACTTGGTGTTAAGAGACGGATCGCTATGAAAGACTTAATATAAATACGGCATACTCAGGTGGTTGTAAACGTCTGTGAGACAGATCTAGACTCTGCCAAGATGATCTTGATGAGATTCAAGATGCATAAACCCAGGAAAGGGTTTGTTATCATTGCAAAGTGTGATGACTTGGCATGAAAGAAATAAAGAAGGTGCAACATACTCACGTAATTCACAGTCATCTATTGGATAGATGAAATCGCTAGCATATACCTAGCCATTGTAAGCATGATCTTGATAAGATTCAAGATGCATGAGAAGAGTCTCCGAAAGGAAATAGTTTTTCGAAAATCATGACACAAGGATTATAAATAATCTTTGGATTCCGAAAGGGTTTGGAATAAGATTGGATCAGGTTCCACAAGTTTCTTGGATCGATCATAATGTCATGAACATGTCCTGATGACTTGATGCTTAGGGCATAGTAAGTTGGATTCAGGACATTGTCTGGCTGGGAATACTGGATGGATTGTTTAAACTCAAGTGAGAATTCATTGGGAAATGATTGGGGTGAAAGTGATAGAGTTAAATTGAAAGATTTTCCAAAGTGGTAATTATTAACGTCAGGACATGATGTTAAAGGACTTCATGGCTAAAGAATCTCGTTGGTATTCTGATGGAGCGCGTGTGGTTCATCGGCACATCATAACACCTCGAAATAGTCTTAGGATGCAGTCAAGTAGACTAAAGACCCCAGAACCATAGGAAGTCACAGTACACATTACCAGGATGGAGTTAGGAGAGAAACTGAAAGGATAACATATTAAGATGTTATCGGATGAGCATTCGATTGGATCATCTACAATAAAGTGTATAAGTATAAGATATTTTGGATACATAGAAAGAGTGTAAGATTCATAAAGACATAGCTATAAAATTAGAATTGAAAGTTTAAAAGAAATCTTGAAACCGATAATAGTTTATGACAATATCCGACTTGGTGATTACCTTGTGGACACTTGGTAATAAGCAGGAGTAGCTGCCAGTCAGATCTTTATGTTTCACTTTCGCATGTTTTACTTCCCGAATAATTTAATTATTCAGAAAGGTCCACAATCGTTCATACTTTGGGAAGTAAGTATTGAATCAAGACTGTCATGAATTGGTTTGTAGACTGTCTAAGGAGTTAGACATAACAATAGGATTGCTACAACATTCATGAGTACTTAGAAATAAAGATTTGAGTATAGGATAAACTCACGCTTAATAGATTGCTTCATGGATTATATCACAAGCAATGTTGAGACGATAATATCTTATGATCTTGAAGTAGAGAGATATGAATTATAATTTACAAGGCAGTTGTTCATTGATAATACGAAAACGCATCGGTAACTCGATGTTATAAAACGTGTTGTTATGAATAATGTGACTGGTAAAAGATATAAGCATATGAGTCGAAGCTTATTCGTTCCTTGACCCTGATGGGAAACAGATATCTGTAGGCCTCTCGATGATTTTGAAGTTGACTAAAGTGCTGGTCAGCCTGGACTAAATTGACGTGTTCAATTAAAAGTTCTAAAGTCATAAGCAGAATCGGAAATCGGGAAACATAGTATCAGACAGAGATTGATCTTAATCCATGTCTCGTGTCTGAAAATATCTTGTTGGACGAAGGATCATATGATCACTTATCTATGGACAGAACTGACTGGGTCAGAGTTCGGCAGCAGTTTCTAGGAAGCTACAGTTTGCTGATCAATTAGAGGATAAATTAATAATTATAGTCATAGAGTTATCCAAGTGGGAGACTGTTGGATTAGGTGTCTAAGCCATGACTAATAATTTGTATTTACCTAATTGATAGTATAGTAGCAAAGTCCATTTGGGTTGCCCTCATGGCTAGAGGTTTAGCAGAAAATCCAGGAGAGAGAAAGATTGATTTATTATATGATAAATAAATCAATAGAAATAAAATAAATAGTTTATTAATATATTATGGTAATAATATATTAATTAGAAACTATATTAATTAATTAGAAATTAATCTGGAATTAATTGGAATTAATTTGGTGATTAATTTGATTAATTAAAGGTGCAGGGACTGAATTGTAATTATTCAATAGTTGAGTAAATGACAATTATAGTAGTTTAAGTGGTCAACGAAATTATGGAGGGATTATCCATAATTTCGATTATTATATGTTAGGATAAATAGATTTGAATTGATAGATAAAAGTTTATCTTATTTGAATTCAAAAAAGTTTATCTCTAAAGGCTTATTTGGTGACCACTTGAAAACTATAAATAGAGACCCCCAGGCACCATAAAAGCCACGACTTTTTCCACTCTTCCCTCTCTCTAGAACTTTCGAAAACCCTAGTTTTGGGTGTGACTTCATTTGAGGCAAGGCACTTGCGTTGCTTAACTTGCAAGAAACAACTAAAATGTTAGTTTTCTGATTTTATTCTTTAGTAATTTTTCTTGTGGCCTTTTAGGAAATATTTATATGTTCAATAGTAGAAAACATAGATCCTCATAGGTTGCATGTGAACTTAGGATTTTAGTTCATAGATTTTCATAAAACCCTTCATTTCTATGCGTGTTGGTCTATCATAACTCTTTTCAATAACGCTATACAATCTAAGTTTGACTTCATAATTGGCCTGAAAGTTCTCGTCAAAGTGAAGGCTATTTTCAAATTTAAAGTAACAAAATTATTAGTTCATTATATATATAGTAATTAGTAGTTTTATTTTTATAAACAAAAGTCAGACCTTGGATTAAGATAGTATCTCGCAGCATGAACTATGGAGGTTGCATATCCCACCTTTTATCAATATTTTCCCAAATGAGTTTATATCTTGCTTCAACACCAATAAAATTTTCCTTTATTTGCTTTTTCGCACGATCCATGGCTATATATATATATATATATATATATATATATATATATATATATATATATATATATATATATATATATATATATATATATATATATATACATACACACACACACACACACACACACAAATGATGAAGGGTGAAGACGTGAAATGGTGCGAATTATTGAAGGGTGAAGACGTGAAGTATTAAAAAATGGTGCAGATTGCAGTTTATGGAAAAAACTTGAAGCATCTACAAACGTGAAGCATTAAAAAATAGTGCAGTCTGAACTGAAGAAGATGAAGGCTAAAGACGTGATGCATCAAAAAGAGGTCCAGACCAGGCCAATCTTACATTTTCCATCAAAAATGGTGCAGTCTGAAGTGACAAAAGGTGAAGGTTGAAGACGTGATGCATAAAAAAGGGTCTAGACCAGACTTACCTTTTGCATAAAAAATGGTGAAGTCAGAATTGAAGAAGATGAAGGCTGCAGGCATAGAAGACAAGAAACTAGAACATTAGAAGTTGCTTCCTTTTGCAGTACAATATTCTGACAGTTGTACTTTTGATTTTCCACACGGGTTTTCTACTTTTTGAAAAAAGACTTGGCACTTGCTAAAAAACGAGGATTATTAACCAGTCGATTTCTTATTACACGTTGGATCATATAAATAACCATTGGTCAAATGACCCTTCCGAGTTACGAGTCGATTCGACTCGTACCGAGTCACACTATGACTCGCAAAAATTGACCAAGTCGGTCACTAAAACGAATCAATCCTACGAGTCGACTCTTTTTGAGTTTCATTTGACTTGACTCGTACGATTTTAACAACTATGGACGCAGTCAATTTATAAATTAACGAGTACGGTTGGACGTTATTTTCGATGATGTTTTTTATTTATCATAGTATTGGCAAACTAGGGCAATTTTTTTGCCACTAATTCTGCTATTGCTTACATATTACACAAGATATTTCAATATACATTCCAAAACAAAGATCATCAAAATTAAATAATCAAAAATTAAAACATTACTTTCAAAAACTAAAAGATTATTTTGAAAACAAAATTATTATAATCAAATACTTATATCTGATATTTAAAGTATAAAAATCAAATATTATAATATTCAAGATTTTAGTTTACTATATACTTTTATTGTCCGACAAATAATTAGAACGCGTCGACGAACCCGATTCGAACAAAACAAAATATAAAGTTCCCACCAAATGCATATGAAAAATCTTATTCACATCATCATCTAAACATACCTCGTAGGGTCATACAGTTATTATCATTTAATAATTCTAACATACATTGCTTACAATCATGCAAGATATTATCGTGACGAATGACATTTAATTTGTCTTCTAATAATACTATGTAAGGCTCCAAGGTACCATTATGAACCCAAAATATATATCTTATCACTTAAAACAAAACATAAGCACTTTATAGTAATTACAACATATTCTTCTATAAAGAAAAATACTATAATTTATTATGAAATTAATTAGGACCAAAATGGTAACACAAAAAATCCAAATTATTATAAGTTTGGTAACAACAACATATATATATATATATATATATATATATATATATATATATATATATATATATATATATATATATATATATATATATATATATATATATATATATATATATATATATATATATATATATATAGGGAAGGGTTCAAATGAGAACCACTAAAAGGTTGAGAACCGTGAGAACCACTAATTCACAGTTTAATAATGTTGTATTTTTTATTACGTTATAGTATTCACAGTTTAATAATAAAAGTTTTATTATATTGTGAATATTGTAAAACGTATTAAAAAATAACAAAATTTATTAAGTTTGATGTATTTTCACATAATAAACAAGTGTGAAAAAACAAAAAAAAACGAAAAAAAACATGATTTTTAATGTGTGAATATCGGTTCTCACGGTTCTTAACCTTTTAGTGGTTCTCATTTGAACCTATTCCTATATATATATATATATATATATATATATATATATATATATATATATATATCCCGTCCTAATAAATAAGTAACTCAAAGTCACATGTCATCTCCTCCTTGATTTTGCCACATGTCATTTTCTCATAATTTTGAATTTTTTTAAAAAAATTGTTTGAATTGAATGTATTTAATGTATTTAATTCCAATAATTCATAACTGAAGCAAGAAATTAAAAACTTTTAAATATGTAGCCACATATGTAGAGTTACTTTTTAAACAGTTCACCATTCACATTTTAAATAAATATATAGTTTATATTGATGACAAAAAAATAAGTATATCAATAATCACATTAGTATAAAAAACTAGTTTTTATATGCATTTGCATAGCAAACTAAATGCGTATGTATATCAGAAAAAATTCAAAACTTTGTTTTAGATCATTTTTATAAAACTATTAATTGTTGCTTTTAAAAATATGGGTGTGCTTTTTTAATAATGTATAACAAATTTTTTATGTTATTAGCATAACTTAAGTTCTTATTCAGAAGTTGAATAACGGAGAATATGATACCATGTAAAAGATGAATATGTAAACTTGAATCCTATCCTAATAAATAAGTAACTCAAAGCCACATGTCATCTCCTTCTTGATTTTACCACGTGTCATTTTCTCATAATTTTGAATTTCTTAAAAAAATTGTTTGAATTGAATGTATTTAATTCCAATTATTCATAACTGAAGTAAGAAATTAGGAACCTATTTATTTAAAATACATTATCTTTGATTCATTTTTGTCATTTAATACATTCTTACCAGCTTCAATCTGCATATCTCTTGACAATTTCTAGAACCCTAACCGTGTGTAGACCCAAATGACTTGAGCAGCACGTCCACATTTTGATGTATAACAAAATATAAAAAACAGATAATTTAGGCACATTAGTATTCTATTTACAATCACTTAATTAGTTTTTTTTAGTGTGTGATCAGAACTAACAAATAGCGGTTATCTTTTTTCAACAAAAAACAAACATAGTAACTTGTAAAGTCAAATAAATAGAAATGACATGAATTTTTGACTTGTAAAAATTGTTTTCCATTTTATTTTTTAACTTTTACAAAGACTACGTGAATATAATTTTTAAGGCCACGTTGTATATAAGTTGGTGATTTTAGGAACTCGTTACTTTCAAGTTATAAATAGGTTGTAATTTGGCCGGTAACTTAGGAACATGTTAGTTTATAAAAAGTATGAGGGAGAGAATTTGTAATATAAAGATACTTTCAGTTCTTAATGATTATACAAATCTATATCTATATATCTTATAATTGAAGCATATTTCCAAGCACCACATTCATTTGAAACTCCCATGTCTTTTCACATTTCCAATATAACTTTTAAACAATGTGGTTAAAGATAATTGATTTATAATTTACCACATTAATTTGAATATTTTCCTTTGTCCCACATTGTTTCATACATCTATCCTACCTTTCATCTATCCATTATATAATACCACTCATTTGCTACCATTAGACATAAATCTTGATCATAATATGGCTTTCAAAATCTAGAGTGATCATTTTACCATAAACATATGTTTTTATCTCAAAGTTTTAAACGATTCTATTATTTGGTTTGAGTTTGCATAAAGTGAAGATTTAAAGTCCTTAAAGTATTAAAAAACCGATTATGTTACAAGCTTAATATGTCGTTTGTGTAAAAGTGATATTGTCGTAAACATTATATCTCATTTACTCTTTTGCTTATATAATATTATTCATTTGCATCCATGATCTATCAATTTTGATCATAATATGATTTATGACTTTCAACTATTATTGATTAGTGATCATTTTATCAAAATTTCTCAGAGTGTTAAATGATTCTACTATTTGGTTTTGAATTTCAAAACTATTAGATCTCAAAAATGAAGATGAATATTACTAAAAACTTTTAAAAATTTATTACATTACACGTTTAAAGTACGTCGTAGTAAATATGTGACAAATGTGTTTTACTTTTTTAGATTCACCACAATATATGCATATAAAAAAATTTCAGTAGCAAACGTTTCAGCATTTATCAAACAACTTAAATTGAACCATTATATTTGTGTGTGTCTATTATAAAAAAAAAGTCATGAAAACAATGTTTCAAGATAAACTATTTATCTTTTTCCACATTAATTTGATGTTTTTTTAATTGTATCACATTGCTTCACACATCGGTTCTCTTATCATTCTATCTTGATCATACATGGTTTTCAAAGTATATTGTTGATTAGTGATCAATTTATCGTAAAAACCTATTTTCGGCTCAAAGTTTCAAAGAACTCTACTATTTTGTTTTAGCTTTCAAAAATATTTAAACTAAAAATATAATATTAAAATGAGTTAAAAACTATTAAAACCCGATTGGATGCAAATTCATGGTATGTTGTGTATCGTATTTCAATGTGATGATGACAACATTGCAAACAATTTTTCGATTTAATAAGGTTTATATACAAAAAAAATTGAATCGTAAATGTTCGAACATTTTCAAAGTTCAAACATATATATCTATGAATATTTATCTAAATATTATAGTAGAAGTATTTTATTAAACATGATTTAATATGCATTGTTATATGAAATGTTGCACCCAATGCTTAAGGTGGTTACAATCAAATAACATAAGAATAAAGATATGAGAGAAATAGTTTTAGACTCTTTTATAGAGCTTGCTTTCCTTTAAAATTTGTTTATTAAGCAATGTGGGATGAGATATGTATTAATCTATTTACTTATAGATGTTTGATTTCCATTCAGTTGTGTTTCTTAAGCGATGTGGGATGAGAAAATGATATAAAATAACACACTGTGAAGGATAGTTTGATCCCACATCGTCATGATAAACCAACTTAAGAAACTTTTTATTATGCGAATAAAAGTCTCCCTCAGACTTGAAACAATTACATAAATCATTAGTTATTTTGTATTGTCAAAAACGTTTCCAAATATTAAACTTCAATGGAATATATAACTTAAAGTTCTATTATTTTTATTTTAATGATGTTGAGCTGTACATATATTATGCATGATGATGTTTTATCCTTTATGCTAATAACTTTGAGATTTGTGTATTAAATTAGAAGTGATTGAAAATAAACGGGAAACACTTACAAATAAAAGTAATACATTTACATATATTATGTGATTATACATACTAAATTGAATTGAAAATAAATAATACACATTATGGTGGGTGAATGAGATTGGTAGCAGACAGGCAGGAAACAAAAGCCAATAAGATGCATTTGTCTATACTATAAATACATAATTTTCTTCCTGCGCAACGCGCGGGCATTCGCCTAGTTTATTATTTAAACATTGTTGTAACAAGAAATTTTTGGTAGTCTTTGAAAAATAAGTAACATAAACCAGATTAGAATTTTTAAAACTAAAAGTTCGAATAAATTTCTTGCATCTAATTGTTAAGTACTAGGTTAATTATATTGCATATTAATAATCAAATTAGAAATTGTTACATATCATCTAATAATGGTTGCTAATAAGCAACAAAGTTATGAAATATAATTAACTTCTAATGACGATTAATTTTTTTATCAACGGCAAATATATATCCCACTCCTACTCCTATAATGTATATTACTTGTACATTTTCTCAAACCGTTGTTACTGAATAGCAACAAACTTGTCATTATTCAAATTGTCGGAAATTATTACCATAAGCAACATATTGAAAAGCATTATGATTTTGGAAATGAGTATTTGGCCGAAATTTAACTATTTGCTAATACATTGTATGGTTTTGGAATATGACATGTTCTCAGAAATAGATAACTTATAAAAAAGAAACTATTTTCTGTTTGCCGTATTGCACAGGTACTATTTAAGGATACCACCCATTTCATCCTGTAAACCATAAACCTTAAACTGAAATCGTCAAAATGGAACTGTTCACTAAAAAACTATTATCATCTCCCACATTCAATAACCGTTGCACTGCGCAAATCTAATTCAGATTAATTGAAAATTATATAAAATTTTATTTGAAAAAAATAATATCCATTTATTAGTTTTTAGATTGATCAGTTTCTATATACAAAAATACAAAGTTAAACAATTAAATAGGTTCTTTATTTATGTTTATCTAATGATTCAATCAAACTAGAGAGCTTATTCAGCTAACTACACATACACAAAAAGTATATATTGTTTTTCGTAAAATGATAAATGTAGATATTTCTTAAAATAATTAACAAGTCTCCTAATAAATAATAAGACATTCATGGTTTGGAATAACAAGGTCCACCCAAACCTTTAAACCGTAAACATTACACAAACACTACAAATACTAACAAGCTTTTACTATTTTCACCAAAATAAGTTAAATTAAAGTTAACAATATCAAATTAGAGTTAACCATTTTTTAAGTTTACATTACCATCATAGTTTTACATTTAATAAAAAGCAACTACATATTTTATATATAACACAAAATAATACCATATTTTTATTTTCAACAATGGACTAATCTCATCCATACAATTATACACCTTACGGTGGAGGTGCATCTACCAGATTATAAAAAATCCACTTCATTTTTTTTGTTTTTTAATTTTTAGGGCTTGTTTTTTATCAAAAAAACTGAATATATAGAAATTTATAATTTTTTATCCTCTACAAATAGACATCTATATTGATATAAACAATGGTTTTTTTCAAAATTTCTGCTAATTGATATTCACATATGAATTTGAATTGTAATTCACTGTTGGCATTTACAATGTCATATGATATTGTTATATGAATTTGAATAATTTTTTGTGTGAATGTGAATGAAATTAATTTATGTATCATAGTAAATTCATTATAAATTATTAAAATGTTGTAATGTTAAAAATTTCCTAAATAAATTGATCATATTTATATTTAGGATTATATTTAAAATACCATATGATATTGATATGTGCATCTGAGTAAATTCTTGTGTGAATGTAAGTAAATTCAATTATGAATTAGAGTAAATTCATTATAAATGGTTAAAATGTTGAAGTAGTAAAAGCATTCTAATTAAATTATGAATACTATATGATATTAATATATGAATATGAGTAAATTTTCGTGTAAATATAAGTAAATCCACTTTTGAATCAAGTACATTACTTATAAATGATTATAATATTGAATTAGTAAAAGTTTTAAAAGTAAAATAATTACTTATATTCAAATTTTTACAGTTCAGATTCACATTATGAATCCAGATGAGATGTACTTATAAAAAAATATTTTTATAGATCAATATAGATGTCTATTTGTAGAGGATAAAAAATTATGAATTTTGGTATATTCGATTTTTATTTTTAAAAAAGAATAACGTCGAAAAATAAAAAAAACAAAAAAATGAAGTGAGTTTTTTGTTATAATTTTCTACATGTGTGTCAACGTAAGAAATTTACAACCTATTTTTTGACCGTTGATGGTTTTGATTCCGGCAATAGATATTATTCCCTTGGTACCATGGATAATTTTAGTCCCTTATTGAACCCAACCATATATATATATATATATATATATATATATATATATATATATATATATATATATATACACACACACACACACATATGTATATATAATGGTGGGATCAACATAGAACCATAGAATCATCTTTTTGATCATTAGATCAAATTAGGGTGATAATGTATGATGGTAAAATAACATTTTTTAAAGGAAACAATAATCTATTAATTATATTCCTAATTTATAAAATTTATGTTCATAAATGAACATCGACATTGATAAACTAGGTATACGAATATACATACATGTTCAAAAATGAATATTGACGAACACTGACGAACATTAATCAAATATAGTAACATACAACATGTTCAGAAATAAACATTGATGAAATATACAACATACGCAAATGTTCATAAATGAACATTGACGAATATTGATAAATATGCAAACATACACACATGTTCTGAAATGAAGATTGACAAACATTAATAAAATAAGAAAATACACACATGTTCAGAAATGAACATTGACAAATATTGATGAATATTGTTTTGAAATGAACATTCATAACATCTTCGGAAATAAACATTAATAACATGTTCAGAAATGAACATTCATAACATTATGAAATATATGAACATACACAAATGTTCATAAATGAACATTCATCAAACCTAATTAATATATATCCAAAAAATCCAAAACTTACCTAATTTATATAAATCAAATCCCAAAATTAAAGAAGTTTCCTAAATTACACGCATATGTTTATTTCTGAATATACATATATGTTTATTGATGAACATTGTCTTCAAAATCCCAAAATTTGGTCAGAAATAGACATTCATAACATGTTCAGAAATGAACATTTATAACATTGATGAAATATGTGAACATACAAACATG
>CM042009.1:5927500-6125000 GCA_023525715.1 Cichorium intybus
TCTTTCACTGACTGTAGAACCATAATTGGGCCCACCCTTGCGGTACTGAATAAGAAACTCAATTGGATAACCCTTCACTTTATGTGGCACTATGCCAAGATCATTAAACGTTAAAGCTGAAAAACACACCAAGATTTAACAATCAGAAAGCAGATAATAATAATATATTAATATTAATCAATAATTTTGAAACACTAACCATCTTGTGAGACAAGTTTATCTGATGAAAGAGCATGAATTAAATCCAGATTGAAGATACTTGGTGAGGGCAATGGAAAAGGAACTTTATTCAGCAATAAGTCACGCGGCGATGAGATTGCCTGTCATTTACATAAATCAAAACAATTGACTTGTTTATTATAGCATCCTACTTTCATTTCTTGATGTAAATGTAACAACATATTCACATACCTTAGCAATTGGGAAAGGGATATTAACATAATGAGGCCATTCGCGAATCACTTCGTACATAAGTTCAGCCTGCACAACAAAAATTATATTATAATTCAGCTAATAAGCAGCTTAATTAGAAGATTAAGAGCTCATAATCACCAATTGATGCAATGTGTAGACATCTGGCCCACCAAGTTCGTATAGTTTTCCCATGCTGGTACCATCATCTTTCAAGGCTGCAACAACTGCGGATGCCACATCAGCAACATACACAGGTTGAATCCTGTAAACATCACATATTTACCAAATTAGAAATGTAATTAATAAGAGTCAAACGGGAGAAAATTTTAAGTCATACTTGGTGGATCCACCTCCAATAAGTGGAAGAAAGTTATATTTTTTAGCAAATTGAGCCCATGGATTCAAGATCCGATCTTCTGTACCAAGCATCACTGCAGGTCTCAATATTGTGGCCTGAAAACAATCAAATCTTTAATTTATAATATTATCAAAACATAATACTAAATGTCTCATATATTTCTGCTAAAAATCACCTCGGGTAATTCACTTAAGATGGATTCTTCTGCAGCAGCTTTAGCTTGAAGCATTCTGGATGGAGATGATTTAGAGGCTCCTAAGCAAGAAAGTTGTATAAATCTCATGATTCCACCATGTTCTTTAGAAATCTGCATATCACAATATTTTATATATATTTATATGTCCATTTTAAAGCAAATAAAAGGACTAAAGATAAAAACTTAAAAAGGAAAGTTATACCTTTGCAAGTTGTGCAGCCATATGATGGTTCACTTGCTCAAAACTATAATTTCTAGTTTCGTATTCCCTTCCTGGAAAAAACAAGGTTAATATGTCAAACAAAATATATACAACAAAAACAAGATTAAACATGCATAAAGTACCTATTAGATTGATGACAACATTTGCCTTGGCCATGACTGCCTTGATAGAGTTTTCATCTCTTGGATTATATTTCATGGGAACAATCTGTGTGAGTTAAAAGGGAGCAATAAGAAACCAATGACAAATCCTGGCAAAAAAAGTTTAAATGTTTAAATAACAATTAATGTTCTAAGTTACCTGTCCCAAATCACCCATGAGTTTGAGATGCCGAGGTGAATCCTCGGACCCTCTAAAAGGTACCAGTACTTGAGAACCCATTTTAGCTGCAAATAATTATAAAATCAAAGAAATTCAGTTGAAAAGTTTCTTACAAACTTTTAGATTAAAAGAAAATGATAGAAGGTTCTGTGATATACTAGTTTATAGCATTATCTGTAAGAAATCAACATGATAACTTTATGAATTATAATCCTCTAAAGAAGTACTAACCAAGCTCTTGCACCAAGTAACGCCCAAGGAAACCAGTAGCTCCAAATACTGTAGCAACTATGCCACTGCCAATAAATAAATAAAAACAAATTGCATTAGTGTGATAAATGTGATGAAGGGCATTATACAGTCATTAACTAGCTTCACAAACTGTAAGTCCACATTGTAGAAAACTAAGGGGTTAACAAAATGAAATACAAAATCTTCCTTACTAGACCTGTAATGCAAATTGAGATGCACATCTAATACAACATATGTACATTACCAGTTCAAAATCATGAATGTGTTTAGACATTGCAACTCCATCTGAAGTACAAAATGTTTATTTTATTCACCATCTGAGAGTGTCTCATTTCATAATTAATATAATATGTCGAAAGAAGTAAGGTTTCAGGACACTAAGAAGGTGCCTAAGTGTAGACTGTCAAGAATTAAACAAAAAGGTGAGCAAGAACCGAAATCTACCTATACTACAAAGAAGTATATCAAACTTTAACCAAAAAGAAAAAAGACGGACTATTTTCACTTACATAGCTTCAAAAAGAAAAAAGATGCAATTTGACTTGAATGTCAATTGCATTATGCTTCAACTTCAAAGATGGTTGATTAAAAACCATTCAAGAAATAAAATTGCTAAGTGTGATTTTATGGCAAACATTTCAGAGAGTATAACATTTGTATACTACTAGAAGATGCAATTTGACTTGAAAAAAGACGGACTATTTTCACTGACATTTTGAATTTGAATACTACTAGATTTGGCATCAACTATGGTATATCTTTTATCTTTTTCACAATTGCAGCGGGTATGTGTTAGGTGCACCAGAAAATAAACTACAACTTCATGCTGTTAAACCAATTATGTGCTACTAAACCACATCGAGCTGCTTTAGCCAAAACTGCACTGAAGATTTAGAAATCTCCCAATACTACTAAGATTCAAAACTGAGTATCCCAAGCTCAGAAACTAATGATATTACAACTATTAACAAATAAAGTTAGAAACAGGAATAGATTTTCAGACTGTTAAAACAACGAGGGGATGCTAAACCAAATTGAGCTGCTGACTCAAACTTACTACTGAAGATTTACAAAATATCCGAACTTTGCTAAAGTCAAAATCGAATAAACTAAGCTCATCAACTAAAAAGATGTAAAACTTTTAATGAATATATGTAGAAACAGGAATACCTTACGGATGATCTTCCACCAGTACCCTTTCGGACCAAATGCCCGACGCCTTTGGTAGCAAGCGTAGACGCGTATCGCCGATCATAAGCACCATAATCTGCATTACATCAGTTGAGCAAAATTAGAACAGGAACCGTAAAAAAAAGTTAAAACGAACCCTAGAAATGGGTAGATGAACCGATAGAAAACAAATTACACTGATCGGAAATAGGGTAAAGCGATTTGAGAGAGTAAATCGCCGGTCGAGTTAACGAATCACGGGCTAATCTCCTCGAAATCGTCTGCATCGTTCCAATCCAGAGAAACTCGAAGTGGGAGAGAGATTTGTGATACGATGAAAAATAACCCAGAGGCCTCTTCTAACTTGCGCCTGTGTGTGTATAAAAAGCAACTTCTCAATTCAAGGTTTATGTATTGCCCTAAAATTTTTAGTTTAATTTTGACTTTTACAAGTCAAAACTAAAATTTTTGTGTGTTTTATATTTGTTTATTACTTACATATTGATATGTAATTGTTACCTATTAGTCAGGTGTAGTACTGAAACAGAAAAATAAAAGAATAATAAAATAAAATGATAAGCGAATTTAACTCCATTTGGTTCAAAACTAAAGTTTTAATTAATTACTTTTCGGGTTTGTTTAATTTTAAAGAAGGTTAATGCTTTGTAAGGATTATGAACTTTGTTATTTGTACACATTTAGTCATTAAAGTTATTTATTATGCGATTTACAATTGAACTATTTATTATGTTCAAAAGATATCAATATGACAGGCAGGGCCGGCCCAAAGGCTGGCCGTGGCTGGGCCACGGCCCAGGGCAGCAATGGATAAGGGGCAACAAATTCCTTAAGCTGTAGTTTAATATATATACTTTGGGCTGAGGTTTTTTGGGTCGTAGGCTTAATATGGGCTATCTGATTCCATTCCAGCGTAATAACCTAAGGCGGCAATTAGAATCGCGTTTAGGAGTTCAACGCTTCTCGTTCTCGATATCCAAAGCAACACCACGCGTATTAATTATCGGTTGAAGAAGACGAGGCGTTGAGCCTCAATGGTTGTGAGGAGATAAGGTACAGGTCGGGTGCTGATGATTCCAAAATCCAAATCTCCACTCCTACGGTACATCAATCTCTTTTCTCATTCATTCTCCATTTTTCTTTTTCTAGATCAATTTTAAGAACTCGGTTCTAATTTCAAACTAAAAGGCTTTCTGATATTTAATTGAGTGGTTATTTTCTTGTTTGTTTGATGTTGTGTAATGAAGCCGTCAAGTGAAGTCGTGATACTGAATAACTGAAACTGTGAAAGTGAAGAGCAGAAGTCGTGAATTGAAGCTTTCTGAGATCTGAAGTGAAGCTATAAGTTTCCGATTTTTGATTTCTTTTTCCTATTATTCAGAGTTGCTGATTTTTTAATTAAATTGCAAAGTTGAAAGTTGTTTTTTTTTTTTGAAATGATGTTAATTATCCAGTAAGTTGTCGTGCTTCCGTCTTTATCCCCAGGACTTAATGGGGAAAGCATTTCTCCCTGATCTTTTTTTATTAGGTTGTAACCTTGGGGCATCCAGGGAGCAGCAGACTTTGTCATGACTATGCTTGTTAAGGATTCTACAACTAGGTAGATGCATATCACGTATAATCAGTCGTTCAAGGTAAAATACAAACAATAACTCGATAAAGGATTATAACCATTGGATTTAGCGGTTTGTTGCCGCCTAATATTTTTGTATTCTTTTTACTAAATAACAAATCGATTTTCTTGCCTTTGCTATGTAACTATTATACTTGACTTATCTTTTCATTTTTGTATCTTTCAGTTGACCAAATACCAATGGATATATTTTACCAGATTTTGAAGTTCCATCTACTATTAGAAATCATCTATTCGTTGTTCTAATTTAGTTGAAGATATTGAATTAGGCATCAAACATTGTTCATAAGTTGTCTGTTTTCTTCCTCCTTAATAAAAGGGCTTGTTGTTGTAGAAATATTGTTATATATCTTAATTTTATTGCTGAAATGGAATATGGCCCATTGTATCTATCTTACATGCTACAAATATAAAGGCATAATTTCACGACCTCGCCCGGGGCATTAAAAACTAATGGACCGGCCCTGATGACAGGGTATTGTAGGTTTAGTCGGTTTTCAGCAACACTTGCATAGTTGCATCTCCTGTGATATTCTCCGACCAAAATCAATTTTCTGGTCATATTCTTCAGCCAACATCAGGTAACACTCCTCTCTCACTCACACACACACACACTCTCTCTCCCCCTTCCTTTTAATCTTGCACCACGGATCTCAATCTCTCTCCATTGAAAACTTACAAAAACTGAGTTTCAAAGATTTGGGTTTGTACTTGAGTTCTTGACCTGAAAATTTGATGTGTGTGTGTGTCTTTGAGTTCTTGATCTAATGTGTGTGTATCCAAAAAATCAACCTAATGTGTGTGTATCCAAAAATCAATTTGATGTGTGTGTTCTTGAGTTCTTGATCTAATATGTTTATGCATCCAAAAATCAACGTGATTGTATCCAAAAATCAATATTATGTTTGTGTGTGTGTGTGTTCTAGATCTTAAAAACTGAGTTTTTGAGTTCTTTATCGGAAAATTCATTCTTAACTTATTGAATTCTTGAGTTCTTGCTCTTAAAATCGTCTTTGAGTTCTTGAACTTTTTATCTGAAAATCGTTCATGAGTTGTTGAATTGTTGGTTCATAGTCTAAACATCATTCTTGTGTTCTTGATTTGAAAATCATTATTGAGTTCTTGATCTGAAAATAGTTTGTTTTGTAGAAAGGAAACCAAATGTTAGTTTTGATCAGACAATTGTTTCATATTTGGGTTGTTGGTTTTGGAATTGATTTCCAGGTTTAGGTTCTTGAGTTCTTGAACATTGGCCGGAGAAGATGACCAGAAAACTGATTTTGGCCGGAGATGCTAGGGTCATCGAAAATACGTTAAACATACAATACGTGGTTATATTGGTATTTTTTTAACAGAGTTCGATGATAAGTCACTCACAAAAGAAAAACTTCAATGACTAAATATGTACACAAGACAAAATTTGATACCCTTACTAGTCGTTAACCCTTTTAAAAATTATAAATCTCATAAATTGTTGCTTCAAGTTTAATAAAAACCATAATTTGGTTTTTAAATAACCGTAAGACCGTAACCAAGAATCAAATTAAATATAGTGTTTAGTACTTAGTTGGTTTTTCGATTAGACGGTTTGGACCAAATTTTGTATATCCATGTTTACTAGCTATGTACCCATGTAATGCGACGGGACAAAAATTATCGTTATAAATCGAAAATGAAATTGGTGCATTGGATCAAACTTATAATATCTACAATGTTAGTGGTAATTGGATACATCAATGGTCCATCGAATAATAATCAACCAATATATGATAGATAAATTAGAAAACCATATACATTCGAAAACATACACGTCTAATTAAAAAGTTGAGCAATAATATACACATTTCAAAGTCCATAGTTGAATCAAAATATAATGTATGTATATATTTTTATTTTATGTATTGCAAAGAGTGCGTATCCAGAGTCGTATATAATTTTTGGATTTTATGCAATCCGACAGGTGCGCATGTAGGCGCATAAAAATTATTTAACACGGAAAAACAGACGAACCATAGTTATTTTTAGGTACAAACGCAATGTCAAAAGACGAGATGGTGAATAGTAACTTTTTGGTGTATAGTATCGTTTTGAAAATTGTTTCATATATAGTTTTGTCAAGTTATACGGTGAAAGATACATCTAAAATAGTTCAATAAAAAAACTAAATCAAAACTAGACATCATTATTGTTAACAAAATAATTATTTTGATAGTGTCACTTTTGTGATTATCCAATTTCATTATCATACTTGTTAAACCGAGATGGTTATTACTCAAACTTAAATATATAATTACACTATCCCAATTCCCAAATGTTAATAAATACCATTCCACAACAGGATGTATAATGAGATTTCGATTTCTTGAAAATATTGTATCTTCTATACCCTTTCATATAAAGGAATAAAAAAATTAAATTGTTTTATCATATCTTCTTGCGTTGAATTAAATTGTTTTCCATTATTTATCTATTAAAGTTTTCTTATGTTCTTATTATTATGGACCAACAACACTACTCAAACAACTCCTTGAAGATCGGTCACACATGTTGGTCCTATTTTATTTTCGATATTACAACCATCCTGGCTCATCCTCCTTAATCATAAAATTTTATCATTATAATCACATGTTTACTGTACATAGGCCTAAGGATGGCTAATTACTCCAACCTTCCAAAGGAGAACAATAAAATTATAATTGATAATAAGCTTCTGGTTTTGACGACCAGTTATCTATTTATAACTGGTTCATGTTTGCAAAACGAATATCCACCTTTGCAACTTATAGGAGTTGCAACACATAATTTTTGCTGACACAAGTAACTGAAAATTTAAACATAAGATATTTGTGAGTTTATACGTGGTGTAAAATTTTCTCATACAACTACATGAAATAACTTATTTCATCGTTTGTCCTGAAAAATAAAACAAAAATCAAAAGAATTAGGACAAAAATTGACACAAAAATGGCTTGATATACATAAATACATACAAATATATTTCTTCAAGGAGAATCAACAGAAGACAAACACACATAAAAATATATTTGGAGCTAATGACACACACTCATAAGGAAAAAATACAACCCCTCAAAAATGCAAAATGCAACACCATACCAAACAGAACACACACACACACACACATATATATATATATATATATATATATACACACACACACATGGAGCATATATATACACACACAAACACAACATACAAACACAGTGCAGGCACACATATAAAAGAAACACAGTACCATACATATATACACACACATACATACACACACAGTATCTAAAAGATTTTCAATTATTTTTAGAGAATTCTAATTCTGGATTTTCTTGTTAAGGCATTGTAGTTTAAAATTCTATTTTCTGTTTTAATTCTTATTAGGACATTGTACTTTGAAAACTTTACCCAATTATAACTGAGTGGTAAGCATACTTATATGAGCCTATGTGGCTGGGGGTGCGTGGGGTGGCTGGATCGGGTGGCCATAGTGGTCGGGGACTGAGTGGCCTAGGTGGATGAGAACGGAGGTGACTTAGTGGCAGAGTTGTGAGCCTTTGTGGCTGGGAGATAGGGCCTAGGTGGCAAGGGTGGTAGCAGTATACACGTAGTTACATTACTATAACGGGTATGCGTATGTGATGTTATTTACATATGCGTGATATATAGGTTGTTCACTAAGACTTCATACATTATCGTTGTTGTTGGTGTGTTTTATTACAGGTTTAGAGTTGTAGCTGAGACATAACGTCCAGCTCGGATCACATACTTTTGGTGCGAGTATGATTGTGATAATAGCATATTGTATTTATCCAATTATATAAGTGTACACCAGTGTTATATTTATAAGAAAATTTGGATGTATCTTGTATTAAAAAGTTGGGTGTTATACAACCCATAGTCTTTTAGTTCTATGATTCCACATCTCATTCCCTATCATCTCAAGGGAATCCCTATCAATAGGTTGAGTTCTTAGTGAAGTACAAATTGTCTTGCCCTCCCCGGTTCCATATAAGTCCCGATAATTAGCTCGCTTGTTTGTTAAAAAATCGTCCTAGTAAACAACATTATCATTTACTTCACAAGTTGAGACTTATCCACTCTCACACTTAAGGGGGTGTAGGAAGTAATTATGTCGTAATCAATTTATGTACCTAATAGTTTATTCATAAGTTCTTTAGTTAGTTGGTTATAGCTAGAAGGTTGTTAGTTCCAATATTTAAATGTATAAAAGGATACGTGTGCATCTCTGTTACAGAACTAGGGCTGGGCTTCATGTATTGTGGTAAAATAATTGAATGGGTATTGTGTTGTATATACACACAATATCTGTTCAGTTTCTAGACTCAATAAATCGTCTGAATGTGACTCAATAATCATAATACCCTTGCATTCAAACAAATAATTTCAGAATATCCATCAGTTTCAACAATATTCATCAATTTCGGGTGGAAAAAACAAGGAGCAAATAGATAAAAGGCTAATGTCTTAATACAATGTATTAAGACTTTATACAAATATGTCCGGATGAAGTCAAAAAGAAACAATCATATTATTCATATATAATTGTCCATATTAAGTGCTTAACTCACAGGGTCCATTAAGTCAAAAAAGAAACATCCCCTAATTTTTCACATCTTCACTTTTCTCTCTGTTTTCTCTTCTTTATCTAATCTCCTTTTCCATCAATATAAGGAAATACCCACGAGGCCACAACCAACATAGGCAAATGCCGGTTCATTTGACTTTTAATAATCAAATTGTAACAAATGTGAAATAGTAATAGTGAAAAAAATAACAAATCAAGAATCACAGGCTCTTCCAAATCAACCATACCCATTGACTAAACTAAAAACCAACAGACAACATTAAAGTGCGTAAGAATGCAAGTCCAATCTTCTTCGGTTTATAAAACCTCAAGTACTATTCCAATAAAGTCAACCGTTAGTATTTCTAACAAAACCTACAATTGCTATGAGTCTCGTTAATTTTGAAGGGATGTCCCTTAAAACAAATTTTGGGCCGGGGAAAACTAAAAAGTCAAAAGGTCAACAAAATCATCCTAAAAAGAGAACCTAAATTATTGCATCTAATAAAAAAAAAAAAAGATTATTGCCCAATGCTTCTTTTCACTAATTATTACCAAAAAATCCCAACTTTCTTTCTAGTCCCGGTTTATTTATGTTACAAATTATGTCAACAACAAGCGAATCACAAGATTCATAACAACTTTTCTCTTTAGTATGTATCTTTTTGGCACGTGCATACCTTTTGGCATCGATTTGACTTTGGTCAACAAAAGGTCGAGAAATGGAAGCAGGCTTGACTTGGGCTCGTGCAGGTGCCATGGTCCCATATCTTTGGTTCTTTGTTGAAAAGTGTATTCCAACTTGCCACTTTTACTAATAATCTGGCATGCCACTTGATCTAGACGAGTATTCTGTTACCAACTTATAGAACATTGATGATTTATCTTCTAATAGCCGAGTTGGAGAATCAAATTCCGCAACTTGCCCTACAAAAACCACATTAAAAGAATATCATTCACAAATCTTACAAAATCAAGATTCAAGAAAGCAACTTTTTAAAGCATTAACGCAAGATTTGTTGGACATATTTAGAATTTCCTTCTTTTTTACTTAATACAGAAAGAAGAGACTTAATAAGTTAATACGTACCATCACTAAGAACAAGAACCATATCACTATCGATGACAGTGGGGATGCGGTGAGCAATTGTACAAACTGTACAGTCCTTAAATTCCATTCGGATGATTTTCTGGATTAAATTGTCAGTTGCTGAATCAACCGAAGCAGTAGCTTCATCAAGCACAAGGATTCGAGCCTGTTTCAACAAAGCCCTACCAAGTGACACAAGTTGTCTTTGACCCACACTCCAATTGTCCCCATTTTCAAGAACTGCAACAAACCCAAACATTCTCATTTCATTTCATTTATTTATTTATTTATTTTTGCTCCAAAATAACATACCTGGTGCATCAAGCTTTTGCTCCTTCTCGCGAACTGTATCTCCAAGTTGAGATTTATCAAGTGCCTATTCATAACAACGATGCAGTTATTTTCATATTGAAAAATGAGAGATTGAAAGTAAATATATCCAAATTCTAACCTCCCAAACTTCTTGATCGGAATGTTCTTCAAGGGGATCAAGGTTACCCCGAATTGTCCCTTCAAATAAGGTAGGATCTTGGGGTATGATACTAAGTCGGCCACGTAGATCATGTAGGCCAATTGTTGAAATATCAATATTATCGATAATAATTCTCCCACTTTCTGGTTCAATTAATCGAAATAGTGCCTGAATCAAAGTCGATTTCCCGCTTCCCGTACGCCCGACAATCCCGATCTTTTTCCCTCCCGGGAAATCACATGTCACACCACGGAGTACAACTGGTAGATTTTCCTTGTAACGAACCTACAAATTATATATACAATTAACTTATCAACATACAAAACTCATTAATGAATAAATGGAAGTACATTGCTATTTCTTTATGATATTTTCCAGAGATTGTGATTAATACCTTCAAATCTATAATTTCGATTTTTCCTTCGGTGGGCCATGAGGGCGGGGGACGGCTTCCTTCAATGATTGGAGGAGCTTCACTGGGGATGTGGCAGTATTGATGAATTCTCTCTATGGAAATAATCTTGTTTTCAAGCTTGCAAAAACTAAGTATCCACCGTGATAAACGCGCGTTCAATTGCAGGCCATAAGTTACAGCCAGGCCCGCCATACCTAATAAAATGAAATAAACATTCAATAAGAATTACAACCCGTGATTCTTTTATAATGAACAACAAGAATTAGAGAGCAAAAGTACTTACTAGGATCTATAGCTTTACGTGGAAAACTCACTAACAAAACAAGACAGAAAGCAAATACAAATGTTGATATCAACTCCATACGAAGGCAGAGCCATTCAATAGCTGCAATACTACAGAAGAACGGGCGTGCAAAGCAATCAAGAAGATAAAGATTCCTCTTCATAAACCTTTTTTCTTGTCCAAAACCCCGAATTGTAGCTGCCCCGGCAATCGATTCTCCAAAAAGATTAATAATTGGAGATTTTTGTATGCTAACAATCCTCACCAACTCCCTAGATGAAGCCATGTAGTATTTCTGCATCCATAAGCAAGCAATTGCCATTGGGACAATAAGAAGCAACACTTCCCATGTCACCTGAGTCATTACACCAACTATACCAAGAAGTTGAATTGTTGTTGAAGCAAATCCACCGAGTCTAAAAGGAATGTCAAGATCCACAACACTTTGATCAACAGATACCTGAAATAGTGAAATGTCACATGAACATCAAGAAAGAAGACTGAAAAAGAAAGTAATTTAAAGAATGTATTTATACGTACCCGATTTAGTATCCGTCCAGCTGGAGTAGAGTCAAAGAATGACATGGGAGCCCTAAAAACATTGGTAAGCATTTTCACAAACAGTTTCTGTGCAGCAGCTAGACCGAATGTAGCTACTAAAACCGCCCTAACAAATATGAACCACGAGCTCCCAAAAGCAAGGGCCATATAAACCGCGATAAGGACAAAATTACTAACCCTAGCTGTGTCCCCTTCGGTTTGTGGGTTAGCCCAAGCCATCCACCAGTTGCTAGCAATTTGTAGGACTTGAAATAATGTTTGGGCAATGATAATAAGTGGAATTAATAAGCCTTTGTATGCTGCAGCCATATACGAGAGGTAGATTTTCATGCTGATTTTCCCACGTTCTCTTTCCTCTTCTTGAACTAACTGTTTTTTCCGTGAACGTTTTGCTTTCTTTTTTTCTTTGATGGCTTTTTGTTCTGAAGCGGATGGAGTTTCGTTTGGGGGCTTTGTTGTGGTGTCTATACTGCTTACAACTGACTCACAATTCTTGATCAAACCATGGTTGTCATCTGACTCATCATCTGAGTGGTTGTAGATATCCATGGCTTCAATTGCTTCTTGGTGAGCTGAAACCAATGTGTTAAAGTCGGTTCCTGCTTGCAAAAGGTCATCGTATTTTCCAGCCTGAATGATTTGACCTTCTTTAAGGACCTACAAAATTACACCATCATCATTCAATCTGTAAAGTAACCAAGTATACTACAAGAATGTAAACATTCACCATGATAACAGTTAAAAGCAGTAAAGTTTATTTCTTTTTTATTGGAAGTTCATGGTAATGAGTGGAAGAAACAAACCCTTATGTGAATTTCTGAACTTTTGAACTACACTAATTCTTGCTACCATTTTTGGTCAAAAGATCTTGTATGTTAGTTAGAGGAAAACCCTTTAACATGATATGATACTTTACATATTGCAACTTATGCAAAAAGCACATGCTTTCGTTTTTAATCTAGGCTTTTTTTACTCTCAATATCCATTAGCATCTTCACCAAATGCATTAAAGATAGACAAAGAAGAAGGTTTTACCAGAATCAAGTCAGCAGCTGGAAGAAATTCGATTTGGTGAGTTACAAAAACTACTGTTTTAGTAGCTAATGCAGTCATTATGTATTCCTGAAAAACCAAATTTCACATTAGATCAATCTCAAAACTTTTAGTAATATACAGACTACAAACACTGTTATGAGTCATTCAAAAACCTTGAAAAGTTCTGAACCAGTGTGTGCATCAACAGCACTGAATGGATCATCAAGTAGATAAATGTCAGCATCTTGATAAAGCGCCCTTGCTAACTGCACCCTTTGTTTCTGACCACCACTCAAGTTTATACCTCGATCACCAATAATGGTTTGATCTCCATGTGAGAAAAGCTCCAAATCTTTTTTAAGTGAACATGCATGAAGTACTCTCTTGTACTTTACTTTATCCATTGGATTACCAAATAACACGTTTTCTTCAATATTTCCTGATTGTATCCATGCTGACTGAGACACGTAAGCTGCAGATCCACATATTCTGACCTAAACCAAAACAAAAAACCACAAAGAAAGAAGTTATTACGGATTCAAAACAACAAAAAAGAACTAATAAAAACTTTACACACATGGGACTTACTTCACCGGAACTTTTGGGGATTTCACCAAGAATACAAGAAAGAAAGCTTGATTTCCCGGACCCAACACTGCCACAAACCGCCACACGCATCCCTCTCTCCACTTTCATCTGAATACCAGACAATGTAGGCCTTAAAGAAGACGGGTCCCACTGGAATTCACCATCTTTGATTTCTATTGCAATGTTTGACATGCCTCGTTGCAATACAATTGTTGCATCTTCTTGTAACTCTTCCTCCTGTAAAAACCCTGTGATTCTATCAAGCGAGACTTTTGTCTGAGCCATCATTGAAACCAAATCAGGGAAATTTCTAAGAGGTTCTTGAAGGATCCGGAATGTGGCTAATGCCGAAAGTACCCCTCCAGCTGTCAGTTGACCACCTATCAAGATTGAGGTCCCGAAAGTAACCGCAGCTACAAAGATAGGCGAGCTCCAGAAAAAGAAAGTGATAAAAGCCTGCGAATATAAAGCCTTTTTAAGCCACTTAAACTCAACACCTCGCATTTCTTCTAGCCTCACTTTATACCTATCTTCCCATGCTTGTGATTTAAGAATCCTCATGTTTCTAAGGCACTCAGAAGTTTTTCTCATTCTATCATCTTTGGCAGCCATTAATTTATCTTGGTAAAGTTCTTGGACTTGTGCTAGTGGGATGGTTATGACAATTGACAAAATAGTCGCGATTAAAGTTGCAATACAGGCAATACCGACACTCTTGTAAAGAATTGCAAGGGCAAGAATGATCTGCATTGGTAACATCCATATGTCATGGAGATACCACGCGTAATCACCTACCCTTTGTACATCAACCGCCATGTAATTTACGATTTCGCCACTGGTGTGACTTTGTCGAGCTGAACTCGAAAGCCTGAGTCCTTTTCGGTAAACCATGGCTGTGAGAGCTGATCTCACATGCATTCCCAAGATATCAACACCAAGGTACCACTGGCGTGTGGTTAAAGTTTCAATCAATTTTGCTACAAAGAACACACCAGCAAGAACATAACCTTCGTGAGGGTAATGCTCAATTCCACCCAAGTAATCAACAAAATCGGTTATCATGTAAGGCCCCACGTATGAAACAAGTGTGTAGGACCCTGCAAAAACCGCGTTCTTGGCAGCTTCTTTCCAGAAGGAACGGAAAAGAGCCCATGCTAAAGAAGCTTGATTTTCAGCCTTTAAACGTTCCCAATTTGAATTCAGGATCTTGTAATTGAATTTAGAGCGGTCTTCAGGGGCAAGAAGTGGGATGTCTCTAAGCTCGAGGGGTCTTTTTACACCAATTGAAAGAAGGGAATTCAGCCATGATAATGTGGCTAAACTGAAGAGACCGGCTTCACTATATGGTGTCACTTTTAGACACCCTGCATCTTCGTCAACCAACAATGGTTCTTGAAGATCAGAACCTCTAATAATGTGTATACCAGTAACACCCCTTAAACCAAGAAAACCCAGAAAACCCAAAGCTGGAGTTGCTGCAAGATTGGCTAAAAGATGAGAATTTTTCAAGTGTTTAAGGCCTTCGATTGCAAATTCCTTCCCATCAAGATAAAGGGTAAGTAAACTGATCATAAAAGCAGTAACCCACCATAGCCTTATAAGAAACGGAAGTTTTTCAAGGGTTTTAGCCTTACAACTAAGTGTTGAAAAACTCAAAATGAACCAAGCGAAAAACTGTGATGCAGGCAAGAACAGAGGTTCCAAACTCACACCATTTTTCCCTTGTGCAGATTTTGTAATCAAACAAACACTGTCGTAACATAAAACCACAGCCTGTAGAAGGAGAACATAAAAGCAACAATAAACTGATGCTTTATAAACTTTACCGATTTCGACATTGAGAAATTGGGTTTCTACGGCAGAAACCCTACTCCCAGTGTCGTCAGCTTCCTCCTTTCTAACTCTATTTTGCCATGTATAAACCGCAATCTTTCTTGCTAATACAATCAGAAGAGTTAAGACCACCAATGCCAAATTGAACAACGTTGCACTGAGCTCCAAGACCTTCAAACCCTTGTCAGAACCCATGAGTTTCATACCCATCGACATAGGAATCATCAATTGATTTTGAAATTGAAACTAGGATTGGAATCAAAACGATGCAACAGTAAGTTGTTTAATAGTGGGATAGATTTCTAATCGTGGCAAGAGCATTTTACCATGTGGCACTGATTCTTACAGATGGGGGTTTCTAAATAAAGAGAGCATATGAATAGCAGAAATTTAGCAAATGAAGACAAACAGCACCTTCATCGTCTATGAACATCAAAACCTTATAATCTCTCTCCTCTCTCCTTGTTTTGTATTCTTCTTCTCCCCTGCGTGTATATCCCTATATAGACAGACACAAACAAACACGGGAGAGAGAGAGAGAGAGGGTATTCTGGATTAAAAAATTGGAATCTGATCAAAACCCTAACAGAAAAATCCAAAAAACCGACTTTCTGTGGGGTTTCCTAATGTCAAATACAATAGAGTGTTTATAATGGAAAGCAGCTCACACTCTCACTCCAGACCTCACCGGAGCCGGCACCGGAGCAACTAATAGAGAGATACAAGGATTGATTTCTGATTTCACGGCCGGTGTTGAGTGAAGATACAAAAGAAGTGTGAAAGAAACAACAGATCATGAAGTCGATGAATACGGGTATATAATACCATCAAGTGGGTTGAAGAATCGAAATTGACATCAATTTTTACCAAAATTTGAGAATATTACCGAGGTATAATTTCACACCAATGAGAGGATATTGCGAATCATTATCAGCAATTTTTTAGGGCATATGAGTGTCATTTTCAATTGGAGGGTATTAGTAATGGATCCTTGCTGTATGTCCACTAACTGTGACATGTACATTCTTTATTCGACTACGTTAAACCCATAGTTTTACACCGTCAAATATAACATATTAAAGTAAAAGTAATCATTTTTTAATGATATTGAGAGAATATAATTTATTTAACTTTCTATTATAAGAAACACATGTTGAATTACTAATGTCTTCTAGTTTTCTTGAAACATGTACTTTTCTAGTAAATCAATAGGAATAAACATATAACCGATTGTATTATATATATGTAATAGAATACAACAACTTTTGGGATTATTATAGAATGAATATAACGTTTTTGTTTGTAAGTTTTATACATTGAATCTTGTTTATTTATTTATTGTCGATTTAATACAAGTTACCCATAATATTGTTCTACATTAACATGTTTTCTTATTTATGTGGTAAGGAGTTATATGTTTTTTAAAATATCAAATAACCAAATACATTTATTTTAGGACAAAATGACAAGCGTTGTGTCTCCATCATCACCTTTGAGTTGAAACTTGTTTCAACACCGTCCGCCATCTTCATAACCCATTTTGATCCACGTTTTCATTCTAATTGAGGATTTTTACTGGTTTTTTCCGGTTGGTTTTTATACCAATTCTTAGTTGGTGGTTCAATGTGACTCGTTTCCTACCTAAATCTCATTGTTGATGCTATTGATCGGAGTTTTCGTTTTTTACAGACTATTCCTGGATAAGGCAATTTTCTTCTTCTTCTGTGGTTATTAATAACTAAATGAATACTTGCGCATTGTGCAGATTAAAACTATATAATTAAAATAATGACAAATAATGATTATATCATTGAAATTAACTATAATATAATATATTTTACACTAAATTGATATATAAAATTACAACTATTCGCGGCTTATGCATGAAATAATTATGCATGAAATAATTATGTATAATTCTTACTAGTATTACTTTTAACTATTGTTATAACTAATTAATTTGAAATTTACTTAATTGGTTGTCTTTTAATTTCAATCATAATGATTCTTTAATATATCAACCATTTTTTAGGTAAGATTTTGTAATTTATAATTTTATGTTACTATTATTGTTAATTGATGTTAAAACTAGTTATTATTAAAATTTATAGAATACTATTATAAAACACTTATTATTATTATTAAAATGCTATAAATACTAAATTGCATAATGCCTTTTTCAAATTGTATATAGTTGTGAGAGAAATTATTAATAAAAACATTTAAATTTTTGTGAGATTTCAAAGTTCTCTATCTAATAGTTATAAATGATTTAGAGATTGTAAATCTTTTAATACAATTTTAAATTTTTTTTATCTATTTGTTTATTTAATTGTATCCTTTTTAATACTATTTTTTTCATTTAACCATTTTGACTTATAATAAAAAAAACATGATCTTACACATCTTTTAATAAATAAATCAAAAATATAACCTCTAAAATTAAGATTTTTGGTTAACAAAAAAAAGTTTTATCTCGACAGCATGATAGATTATTTGCTTACTATGATATTTTTTAAATTTATTAACAATACAAATACTTGTAAGAATTTATTTAATCAGAATATTTCATTTATAATCAATAATAAAAAAAATTTACTATAGTATCAGGTAGAAATTTGAAGAGTTATGTCTTAATTTTTATCAGTTCCTTAATTTATTAACATGTTTTTATTGTAAAAGCTAATCAATTTCATATTGATTAATAGTCAATAATTATACGATAAACATGAAGTAATTGAAAGGTTTTATGTTAATTTGTAATAATTAACAAATTAAAAAATTTAAGTTAATATGTTAAATGATAAATGATTTATCTTGAACCACACTAATTTTGATGTTCTCAATTATAGTATATCATTTTAACTTGTAATGAAGATAACATAATGTAATAAATATTTGAATAAATAACTTGAAGATATAGTCTTTAAAATTAAGTTTTTTGGTTAACAAAGTAAGCTTTATATCGAAACTTTTTAAATTTACCAAACAATATAAACATATGAAATTTTATTCAGTAAAAGAATGGCATTTATGAGACAACAATAATATTAGTTAATAATAACTTTAAGTATAAATTTAAAGAGTTATGTGAGTTTCAACTTTCATTAGATACTTAATTTATTTTTTATTTTTTGTAAAACTCGTTCAACTACCAAAGGTTAATATTGGTTTAATAATTAAAAATAATTAAAATTTTAAATGAATATGGTAAATGATAAATAATTTATCTATAATTGTAGGTAACAATTTTAAGAGTTAATTATGAGAGTTTCAACTTTTATTAGCTACTTAATGGATTAACATAATTTTTTTATAAAACGTATTCAACTACTCATAATTTAATAATCAATAACCACATCATAAGTATGAGGTAACTGAAAAAGTTAATGTTAATATATATTAATTAATAAATATAAATAATTAAAATTAATATGATTAAATATAAATAATTTATCTTGAACCACACTAGTTTTGAATGAGTAAATTAATAAATTTACTATATAATTGAAAGTCGAAAAGTTTAATAAAATAAATACATTACTTAATAAATAATATATATTTAATATATTAGAAATAATTATTTACTATATACTTGAAAGTTAAAAGGTTAAATCAATTAAATACATTACTTAAATAAAAATAATTATATTTAATATATAAAAATAGTTATTTATATTCATCAACATGTCTTATTTTTCCAATAATTTATTCAAGCGTTCATACGTTTTTTTTAATGTTCTCAAATGTCAGTTTAACTATAAATACTAAAATACAATATCTAGGTCACTAATTATGTATAAAGTTTTTTCAAAATATTAAACATCCAAATATATAAATAAGTTTCTATTTTGAAACCACAAGCATAACACATGATAATAAAATATCAAAACTTATATTATACTGAGATGATTACTATTATAATTGATCAATTAAGAATAACAAAAATCGCAAATAAAAATCCAAATCATCAACTAATTACATAAGCTTGAGTTTGAGTTGCAAAATAAGCATAAAACATAATAAAATATAATAATCTCATTGTAAAATTTGTTTCATACACTCAAGTTTCTTCATCGATAATGGTTGTATGATCGTTTTTAATCTATAATAAAGAACGAAAACTATTAAGTTACTTTAGTAATATATAACAAACATACAAATTTAAAATATTAACATGGTACCATAGCTCGAAATATAGGGAAAAAACTCAAACCAACACAAACTTTTTAAACTATTGCATTATTCTTTCTATATAAATTTATATCAAACATATCAGCGTTTTAGAAGTGTATTATTAACAACTAATAAAAAAAAGTTAACAATAAGTCAAAAGTTTAATGTCCAACCAAAAAATACAAAACAAATAAGAAAATACTGACTTCAGACAGAAAAATATCGTGCCATAACGCGCCATGGCACGCCATGACTCGCATTGGCATGCACCACGTCTAACAACGCCACCATGAGGGTTTTCGGGACGGCGGAGTCGCGCCTTACACCATTGCACGCCTTTTAGAACACTGTACATAGCACATAAATGATGAAACATCATTTAAAAGAGCCCAACATCGTCGAAACGTCATAAAATGAAACAAGGACATGTATTCGGGTATATACTCGCATTAAGTAGCGACACGTATCTCTACTTCACATTATGTGTAGCTCGTGCGTCTACTATTTACCCATATATATGTGTGTGTGTGTGTGTGTGTGTGTGTATATATATATATATATATATATATATATATATATATATATATATATATATATATATATATATATGTGTGTGTGTGTGTGTGTGTGTTATTAGTTACCATATTAACCCTCCCAACAACCTTAATACTTAACATAGTTACATACTTATATTCACATCTTCATCAGTTTTCGGGTCATAACCCAAAACCTATAATTCCAATTGAGTTGATTTTGGTAATTCCTGCAACTCTTGTCTCTTGCGCGCACGCACGCGCGGGGGGGGGGGGGGGGGGCAGCACCAATTTTCCTCTGTATCGCTCATAAAATCAGTAAAGGTTGCCGTCTTTCTAGCTATACAACATATGGATGAGTTCGGATTTTTTTCTCGAGTCATGCCCATATATACGACCAATATGACTCATTTATAGGTAATAAATGTTATAATACAAAGAATAAAGCTCTGGAACACATCCATCAAACCACAAAAAAATCCACGAAATACAATCATTTGGTTGGAGGGCTTTCGTGAAGGCTAATTATAATAGTTTTTCACAGCAAAAGAAACGTCCAAACTCAAGCCAAAATGGTTGCTCACATCTAGAACCCTTCCGTCATGCACACAGTGGTGTGCGAGCAATTTCTCGACGGCATAGGATGGCTATCGGGTTGGGGTTAGACCATACAAGTAGCAAACTATTCTAGGAACATCCATGAATGGTTACATACTTATTAGTGATGCCCAAAAGTCTAGAAAACCTTGCAGTTTCCAAGTATTTCACTGGAGCTTCGTCGTCCATATCAAAAGACCATCTTAACCTTGCTAATATTTTTTTGCTTTTTCTTTTATCATTTTATATATTCAAATGAAAAAAATACATTCACCCCCATCCCCATACCCCTCTCATTGTCTCTGCCTGCCTTTGTGTGTGTGTTTGTGTAGAACACACACATGTCATGTATAAACTAGCAAGTTATTCATGCAACACAACCATGTATATAAGCAAATAGATGAAGTTTCAAACGTTACATAAAGAAAAATACTTTCACTAGAAAGCTACATAGAAAAAGACTTTCACTAGAAATCTACGTAGAAAAACACAGTTTTAGTGTATATGTGAGACATTCGAAAGGAAAGAAGTTGCAGAAAGTAATGATACGTCCATTTAATCAGGATTAGTTAAAAGTCATATGTTTATTTTTCTATTTTCTCCCCTCTTCATCTTGTATTGTGTTTCTCTATCTAAAATCCACCATTTTTTTCCAAGACAAAAATCAAAACCAGCTGATTATTGCATCATTTTTACAGATTGATTAACCTTGTCTACTTAGGTTAACGACTTTATTTTAGGGGTGAAGATAAAGCGATATTCTTCATTTCGGTTTGTTAGGGATGAGGAGTTGGGTGGTGGTGTGGGTTCACTATCATCATTAAGTTTGTTCATCCCAATGGCAGTTCATTATTGCCATCTAAAACCCCAACCCATTAAGTCTCAATTCATTGTTCTCATCTAAAGATGGAGATGAGATGTGAATAACGATAGATATAAGGGAGGCGAAGGCTGGGTGGGAGAAGGGATAGCAAAGCAATGATAGTGGAGATGACATTAGTTGGTTAAAATGAGGTAATAATGATAGGGAGAAGGCAGGGGATCAAATAAGGCTAGAGAGAAAAAGAGAGAGACGATGGCGTATGGATGTGGGAGTGAGGGTGAGTTTTTTCTAATTTTTTATTATTAGAATTATTAAATGATAAAAAGAAAAAAAATGTAAAGGATAATATGGTTTTTTTATATGGACCGGAGACCTCCGATAAAATATTTGAAACCACAAGGACCACCCATATCATTTTTTCAATAGTTGGACCTAAAGTGTTTTATTGTGCAAGTAAGTGCACAAACTATCACAACCCACATAGATCATTCATCATTCATGCAATTTACTCTAATAATAATAACAACAACAACAACAACAACAACAACAACAACAACAACAAATAAAATAAATCTAATAATAATAAAAATAAAATAAAATGATAATGACTTAGCAGGGTAACGATCTTTTGCTTTTGTTCACATTTATGTAACTTTTTTTTGTATACATATGACCAACGAAGTTTTTAAAAATGCTCACATATTATCATTATTACGGGTTGGTGTAGGTAAAAACGTAGTTTAAAACATATTTTTTACATTTTAGAAGTATAAATACGTGTCTAAAACGTATTTTATACTTCTAAAAAACATAAATATATGTATTTATACTTCTAAAAAATATATATACTTTAAAAATATAATTATACTTTTAAAAACGTAATTTTGTTCCATTTTTTTCACCCCTAGTAACACTTCTAAAACATATTTTTACTACAAATGTATTTATACTTATAAAACATATTTATACTACTAAAAATATAAAAATATAGTTTAGAAGTATAAATACTAGGGATGAGAAATAATGGAACCAAAATATGTTTTTAGACGTATAAATATATTATTTAGAAGTATAAATATATTTTTAGAAGTATAAATACATAGTTTTATGTTTTTAGAGGTATAAATATGTTTTTAGAAGCATGTATGCGTATTTATACGTTTTTAGAAGTATATATAAGTTTTTTTAAGTATAATAATGGTAACATACTAACATTTGAACAAGTTCGTTAGTCATATATGTACAAAAAAAGAAAATTACCCAAATATGAACACACCAATAGTTTATTACCTTCTTGTGTCGTTACATAATCTCACGTGTTTGTCACGTCAGATGTTACCTACACCAACCAGTAAAAATTGTAATATGTGAACACTTTAAAGAAGTTTGTTGGTCATATGCGTACAAAAAAAATACCTAAACGTGAACAAAAACAACATATCGTTACCCTCCTGAGTCGTTATAACATAAAACAAAAATATCAAATCAGAAGAGGAGACGAGTCTAGCACACCCACACTCGCAATGTTCGTCATGATGAGGTGGTGGTGAATGAACCTCTAGTTGTAAATATATGTGGAGTCCAAGAGTGTCTCTCCAAAAGAGCTCTTGTGGAGAGAGGGGAGACTCAAACATATATACAAACTTATAAGACCGTGTCGCACCAATGTGGGATACACTAACACTCCCCCTCAGAGACGTAGGCTCGATGAGGTTACAGGGGTGCAGGACACCGGCTCTGATACCATGTAAATATATGTGGAGTCCAAGAGTGTCTCTCCAAAAGAGCCCTTGTGGAGAGAGAGGAGACTCAAACATATATACAAACTTATAGGACCGTGTCGCACCAATGTAGGATACACTAACACTAGTAATGATATATGTTTGTATCTATAAATGTTGGACCTTTTACACATACACATGTCTAATTTATTCAAAGCTCATTTAAGAATGACCCTTATTTAAGATACCTTTTTTGTCACAACAAACTTTCTTTTTAATGATGATAAATTGTCCAACTATGCAGCGATGCAATAAGAAAAATATGCCCATCTCAAGTACTTTAAGCTAGAAAATTTACAACCATCCATGCACAATATGTATGCAAAAAGAGTAAATGCCACCAACAAGTCATATGGTTCACATTCAAAGATAAGTCGCAATGTTCTCAAAGCAGAGAATATGATGCTACTATTTGAAAATAATATCTTATTTACAGATTCTTTCATTCTTAACCTTAAAATAAAAAAACGAAAACATATAAAAATGGATATGACATTATTCTGTTTTATACCGACATCGCATCTTTTGAAGGATCAGGGGTAACCTTTTCTTGCCAATACTAATTAACAATAAATAAATAAGGTTTTCTATTTGCAGAAATACATATTACTAGAACCAAATCTTCTGAATTTTGCATTTGTAGTCCCACAAATAAAAATAAAAAATAATAATGTCACCAACCCCACATACATTTGCCATTTGGTGTATCCTAATATTGTGATTAACTTCTTTTCGGTACAAGTGCAAAAAGTTTCTTTTTATCAACTCCTTTGCATCTTCTTTCATGAGTTTGTACAAATTGCATCTGCCGTCCCTCAATTATATATGACTCACAATTCATAAATATTTAGTGTATTTTGTATCTTGGTGGTTATTAGCTCTACTACAGAAACATGGTTGAAGACGTATGTTTAGATTGGCACTGTGTACGATTGTCAACTTTTTGTTTAGAGTCATATCATGTTAGGTTGTATTCAAACGAATATGGCCCTAAATAAAGTTAAAAACCATTTAAGACGGTTGGGACCTAATAGGCTTAAATGGATTCATTTTGGAAAATAGCTACCCTAACTTTGATGTTTAGTGATGGTTGTTGGACCACCTTCAAAACTGCTTTTTGAAGCATCGGTCTAAGTTATTAAAGATGTCCTCAAGAATACTTTAATAAGATAATGATTTCTATATTTCTATAGAAAAACTAAATGAATCAAATACCGTTCTTTGCAAGTGCTTTAAGAATTGAATCGACATTTTTATAGAACTTGATGATGCAATAAAAATTTGCACAAAATTAATTTCACATTATTTTTTGGATGAATTTCGTGTATACCATCGTTAAACACGATAATATCGTATTTGCCCGGTCTATAATCTAAATATCGTATATACCCTTTATAACTCTCAAAATATCGTGTTTACCCAAATTTTAATTTTAAATATTTTTTAATTTTCTCATATTTAATAATCATTTTAATTTAAATAAAAAACTAGATGTATAATTTAGCATCCGTTGCGTCTTCACCGTTTCCTGATTATCACCTGTATGCATTCAAATCAGAATTGGATTTAAATGAGATTCAATTCGAACGAATTAGTTTTTGGAAGAGACGTAAAAAGGAAAAGCTATCAGAAGGAGTAAAAGATATCCTTTGACATGCATGTATAATTTAGCATCCAAGGCGTCTTCCACTCCAACCCTTTTCCTCCTTTTCATTAATTCACTATGGTGCCCTTAACAAGTAAACCACATTGACCTTGAGGTAAACCCTTCTGGAATAGATTGATAAGCCAAATGTTTAGTCTGATCATATGTTGGTTTTCGCATATTGCAATGCTTGCGACTCAAATTGCTTTAGTTTGTTCTTTAGTTATCGACTCAAATTGCTTTAGTTTGTTCTTTAGTTATTATTCATGTAAGGTACATCTAGTTTTTTATTTAAATTAAAACCATTATTAATATGAGAATAAATTAAAAATATTAAAAAAATGTTTAAATTAAGATTTTGGGTAAATACGATATTTTGAGAGCTACGAAGAGTATATACGATATTTAGATTTTAGACCGGACGAATACGATATTATCGTGTTTAACGAGGGTATACACGAAATTCACCCTTATTTTTTGTAAGGTAAGGTTCTTCTATACTTTTTTACTACAACTTTTTACATATTTACTAAATTCAAATAATTAATAGGGGACGATCGTTCCAACTGACACATGACTCTGACACTACCCGTTCGTTTTACACCCACATATTATGAGGTATGTGACTTCATTTCTGTTACACCTACATATTATGGGGTATGTGACTTCTCAGGAAAAAAAATTATTGTTATAAATGTATAAAATACTATACGATACAAAAGAAAATAGTCTTCTACAATAATTTAATAATAATAATAATAATAATAATAATAATAATAATAATAATTTATTTTTAAGTTAATTAGCATAATAATCATTAATAGTAACTTAAACTTATAAATCATATTAATTATCTTATAAGCAATAATTGAAATATTAAATAATAATTATGCTTGAAATTAAAAAATAGTAGAACGAATCAATTAAAATTAAATTAATTAAACAATTATTAAGATTAATACTAAATCGAAAATCATATTTAAGTTTTTTTACGTGCAAGCTACAGATAAATGCTATTATATGATATCATTCTACTATAAATTTATTTTGTTATATTATATAAAATAGTTATTATTCTATATATTAAATTTATATAAAAAATAGAGTAAATTACAATTTTGGTCCCTGTGGTTGACCCAAAATTGCACTTATAGTCATCCTTTTCATTTTCCACTCTCATGGTCCCTAAAGTGAGCATTTGGTTACAGCTTTGGTCCCTCTTGCGATTACCGTCCAAAGAGTCTCCGTTAAGCTTCATGTGTGCGTCTCACGTGAGGGTAAAAGCGACATTTCCCATCATACTCCATTAAGCGCGCACATACTCTCTCTCCCTTTTTGCCCATTGCAACGGCACGCCGCCCATGAAGCAGCCATAAAACGAAGACGACATCGTCGAGGCTAAAACCCTCCAGGTTCTTGAGTCTTTACTCGTTTCCATCCACCGCACTCAATCTTTCAAAGGAAAATGGACGCTCATGGAAACAAAACTTTCCAATCTCAAAACCCAACTCTCTGAACTCTCCGACTTCCCTCCAAACTCTCTCTCTATCGACCTCCTCCGTTTTCTCAACCGAACCCTCTCCAAAGCTCTATCTTTCTCCTTCACATGCCACAGCTCGAATGTCCCCGGCGGCAAGCTCAAAACCCAAAATGAAGTCGACTCTATCTCAGCAAAACTCGAAAACCACATAAGAGACTGGGAGGTTCTGATCAAAAGTGACGTTCTCCACGACGGAGTTGTTTCTTCTTTGTCGATTTCGAAGAGGGAGTCTATACGAGTCGAGGCGAGGAATTTGGTACCTCGGTTGCAGATCGGTACGGTTGATTCTAGAACTTTAGCTTTTGATTCACTCTTACGGTTAATCCAAGGAGACGATAAGAATGTTTTGATCGCCGTCGCGCAGAGGGTTGTTCCGGTGCTTGTTCGCCTTCTGGATTCCGGATCTTCAACCGAAATTAGGGAAAAAACGGTGACATCGGTTGCTAGAATTTCAACAATTGATTTGAGCAAACACGTGTTAATGGCGGAAGGTCTGTTGTTACTCCATTATCTCATTCGAGTTCTCGAATCATGTAGCGGGTTGGCCAAAGAAAAAGCCTGCATTACGCTTCAAGCTTTAACCCTTTCTAACAAAAATGTAAGAGTAATTGGTTCGAGAGGTGGGATTTCATCGCTATTAGAGATTTGCCAGTCCAGTACCCCGAGTTCACAAGCATTTGCGGCCGACGTACACCGGAATTTAACCACCTTATCTGACACCAGAGACGATTTCATCGAATGTTTAAGCAATCTCATTAGAGAAGACGACGATATGAAACTTTTAATTGCTCGAAAAGAGGGGATCAATTGTTTGAAAAACTTTTGGGATTCCGCCCTGTTCGGAGCTTAGAGGTTGCAGCAGAGTTCTTGAGCAATCAATTGTCACTTTTACCCTCACGTGAGACGCACACATGAAGCTTAACGGAGACTCTTTGGACGGTAACTGCAAGAGGGACCAAAGCTGTAACCAAATGCTCACTTTAGGTTGTCCTACATAAACCCTCTTTGATAGGACACATGTATATAAAATTAAGAGTAAATTACAGTTTTAAAATTTCACACTCAAGGTCTATATGGTTGCATAAATATCCATGAACTAAATTTATTTACATATCCAGTTACCAACTTCTTATCCAAATGAAAGTAAAGTACCCAAAATAACTATTCAACGCCAACCCCTCCTTTAGAAAACAAAACTATACATCAAAATAAAACTTTTGGCTTAAATATAAATGACTTTCCTATACTACGGTACTACCAAACCGAATAACTACCCAAAGGAAACTAACATTGTAAAGAAAACTAATGACTGAACCTTGCTCCCCCTCCCCCATTAGCATCCGTCGCATTACGCGGGTACACTCACAAGTAACTGCCTTCGTGTTCTTAGCTAAGTTCTACAGTAGCACCAGATTCATGAACCTCATCAACGACAGTCCTGAATACCTGCGTCCCGGTGAACCCAATTTATGGTTCTATCGGGTTTTTATGGTCTGGAAGATGGTAGCTTTGTCGGCGATGGCTTGAGAGCCACGAGACGGCGGATCAGGCGATCAGAAGGTGAAAGTGTGTTGATTATGTGATTAATAACGAGACAAAAATCTCCGTCAAAGGTAACCGTAGATCCATGAACGGACGATGAAAGTGTGCCAATTATGTAATTAGTAACCAGACGAAAAATAAACATCACACGGATCAAGAGTTTCATGAAGCCTCAACTCTACATCGACTGCATCTTTATATTTTTCTTGAAGCCCCATTCCACCATTATGAGATATCAAGTTCTCATAATCACATAGGTAATATTTTTGGAGTTGAAGTCCACCATTAAATTCATTATTGTTTGATTGAAGGATAATAATCATTGCTTGAGGTCGGTGAGGTTAGAGAGATCTGGAATGGTGCGAGTGAGGCTGTTACATTTGAAAGAGAAAGAGAGAGAGAATGTAAAGTCGAGAGGAATAGAAGGCATAACATCGGAGGTTTTACTGGTTCTCCGACAACAAAAATGGGAGCAATTATCCCCGCCATGTGCAAGTTCACATTGAGTCGATTGTAGAAATATTGCGTGATTATACTGCCAATTGTTAACTTCACCCCGAAACAATATGTGAGTCAACGCAATATCCACTCTTTGTAATAGGTTATTGCGTAATAGAAGACTTGTGAGAACAGGGAGAGCTAACCTGTGAGTATGCGATTAAACTAGCAAAGGATCAAAGGATTTTCTGGCACAAAAAGAGGAACTTAATCGAAGTAGTTATGCAATTGAGAGGAATTACTGATAACATGGTGGAAGCAACCTATAAAGAGAAAGATACGTATGAGGTGGAGGTGGGGTGTATTTTTTTAATTAATAAAATAAATAATAGATTAAAAGAAAAACAAAAAATTAAAAAGCGTAATGTGGTCTTTTTACCTGTATCAGGGACCATGAGTATTAACTTTATGCAACTATAGGGACCTTGAATGTAAAATTTTAAAACTTAGACAAAAACTAATAATAAATAAACCACAAAGACCAAAACCGTAATTTACTGTAAAATCAAATACATACACATACGTTTATATACATACTAGGCGACTACCCGCGCGTTGCGCAGAAATAAAATTTATATAATCAAAATACTAACAAATATATATTGTGAATAATAATTAATTTATCGTTGTTTGTCATATCCTACGCAATTGCACTAAAATAATTCAATCACCTTTCAATATATTAAATTTGATTATATTAGTATATGTCATAATAATTGTGAAACTGTTTGTAGAACTGAAGTATTTTCATGTGGTTGAAATTAACTATTTATATTAAACCACATATTAAATGAAAATTAACAGATTCCATTAAATAGTTATTTTAATATCAAATCTCTTTAATTTTAACTAATCTTACTTATCATTAAATCATTATAATTACAAATGGTTTTTAATGTTAAGATAGTTAATTGATACTTATGGTATTTAAAATGATGAATAATACTAACATTAAATATAAAAAATCATGTATTTTCAACTTCAACTAAATTGGTTGTTGAATGGTGATAGAAGCTTTTTTAATTTTAAAATACTAATTTGTTTAAATAAATAATAATAATAATAATATACCTATTGATCTGGCTAGAGTCTTTCGTAAACCGATTCAAAAAAATTTACACATTACATATACAATAACATTAAAATATATTTTGTCGTCAAATTTAACAACTAAAAACTAACGTTTAATTAAAATGAATTATCATAATAAATATTATAATATCATTACACACACACACACATATATATATATATATATATACATATATATATATATATATATATATATATACATATATATATATATATATATATATATATATATATATATATATATATATATATATATATATATATATATAACTCTATCACAACATTTATGAGTACAAACTAATAATAACATTGATACCAGATCCAAACAATTATCTCACATTAATAAAAAGAAGCTAATAATTATCATTAAAATACATTTGAAAAGTTAATGGATTTTCAAATCAACGTGGTTGAAGGAAAAATTACTATAATATAACATATATATATATATATATATATATATATATATATATATATATATATATATATATATATATATATATATATATTAAAGCTATTCAAATTATAATAAAAGTTATTTATTATTAAACTATTATAACTTAAATGACTTTGTTAACTTATACATTCACTTGATATGTGTGGTACTTATTATCAAGAAAAATAATAATTTGATATCTAAATAATTAGTCATCTTGAACGAATATACGTAAATATTAAATTTTATGATGTTGATTTGGTTTAATATTTCTAATTTGATATTTAGATTTATAAATTAAAGTAATATGAAAGGTTTTTGTGATTGTTAAATTAATATGTATTAAAAAATAAACAATAACAAATATTTGTTAATCATAATTTTAAATCATTGATCGTCTATCACATTCAATTGATGGTGTAGCGACCGTTATAAGTTTTGCAAAGGTGTACACTTATATATATATATATATATATATATATATATATATATATATATATATATATATATATATATATATATATATATATATATACACACACACACACACATAATGTGTGTGTACATGTGCATGTGTGTGTATGTATATAATGAATAACAAACATATTGATCTTTATTCATAACAAATAACATTTAATACGAAAGAAAATTAATACTACAACATTTAATAATATAAAACTCTCAAAACATCTATGATAACATTTATATTCAAAAACAACATATTGAACATTAATAAATTATACAAAAATAATATATAAACATCAACATACATTTTATATATTTGCTTTTTTGAGAAAATTTAACAAACTCTCGTTTTTTATCCATTTCCCTAAAAGATAAGATTATCGGTATTTTAGATTTACCTCTCATCCTAAACTATATTATCCAAAAATTTCACATTATAACCATTGATGCGTCAAAGCTCATTTCTTCAACTCTTCATATTTTCATTACAAACTCTTCAAAATATGATGATTTTGTGACAAAATGTTGTTTATATACTACTAATATACTCACTACATATTAATGAGAGGAAGATAAAAAGTTATTATTAATTGACATTAGTTTTAGAAATATGAAAAAGCAATTAGTTAAAACCTATTAAATCTCATAATAATAAACTATAAGTTAGAAAACTATTAAGTGGTAGTGATTAATTGCTTGAAAGTTAAAAAATTATGGAGGTTTCAAATGAATATGGTGCAAGAATAAGACATATCTTAAACCATATTCATTTGGATGACCTCCTTTATAAGATTTGTTACTAGGCGTATACACGCGCGTTGCGCAGTAATCAAATTGTATAGTAAAATAGCATTGACAAATGTAAAGTTTTGAAGATAAATTAGTAAGTGTCATAAAGTATTAAATAATATTTGTTATAGAAAATATATATATATATATATATATATATATATATATATATATATATATATAAGCTTTCCAATATTGATGTATAATTTTAGCAATGCTTATTTGAGTAAAATGTATCAACGTTTCCTATCAGGATCGACATTCCCAAACAACGTCATATTGCAATTATTATTTTCACACTCGATTCAACTATATTGAAATTTCTAATGACATAAAACTTATTCTTAAAAATAACTTTGTATTTCTTCATATGGTTCTACATTTGGAAAAACTATATTGATTTATGAAACTTGTATTAGTACCCTAACAGTATACATACAATCCAAATATTAATATACCTTATACATAAATTACATCTAACACGTATTAACAACAAAGCTATTACGCATATTTTTTAGCATTAAACATTATTACGTATATGTGATTAATATTAAAATAATATGTTCAACGTTGTATATCTATTTGTATAGAAGTTCTTAGAAAATGCACTAACTACAAATTATATTAATCATTTTCCACTTATCCACGGAAGCTTTTACATACCTGCACCAGTAAAGAAAAGTGAGAAGAAAATATCAAGGTAGTAATATGTATCATGATCTACTTACTAACAATCATATGATACTAATATATAAATATGAATTAATAATTGTTCATTTGATATTCTTTTTAAACATTAAAGAAGATAATCATAAGCTAAATGAAAATTTTACAAATCAGTAGACTTGTTCTGATTATATTTATTTGTCATTGAAAGTAGAACATTCTGTAACGTATATTGTTATTAGTTCTTTGTTGAATTCATTTTATTTCAAAAAATACGTATCCATCATAAATAATATTTACATGTATTAATGTACAACACTAAGGGAAAAGGAAAATAACATAATCACCAAGATTATCATGATTAGCTCCTCTATTGATTTCCTTTTCCAATATTTGTTTATTTATTTAAACAAAAGCATCAAACATAAAACATCGATAGATTAATGAATTAAAAAAATACATAAAATCAATCATGCGTTAACCAACCATGACATTGTCTTTAAATAATCAAACTTATATTGGCGTAGATTTTGGATATAATTTGAACATGTTGGCATTGGTTTTTAGTAATGTTATGCTTATTTGCTAAAGTTGCTCACATTTAAATGTATCATTATTTAAAAGTTTTATTAGTTAATACATAAATAGTTTGGAAATTAAAGGGTTGAAATTTGTAAGACCCATTTTCATTTTGAGATGCTTACTAAGGTAAGTAGAGTTATTGCCTTATAGTCGGTGTTCTTACATATGAGTTGTTTAGAGATGTGTTAATCTAAAGTTATAATTAGCCTAATCAAGTTGTAGAACATTTCCTTAGCTTTCTAAGCATATAAGGATTGTTAAAAACGGATAAGAAACGAGAAAGTTACGATCGAAAAACTAAGTGAAATTCCAGACTCACACGGGGCGTGCAGAATCCGGCAGTAGGCTATTCCAGACTTGCACGGGGCGTGTGGAATTCCACACGGGCCGTGTGGACCTGACAGAGCCTTTAAATGTGCAGAAAATGCTCATTTCGGGGAAAAACACCCCAAATTAGATTCCAGAGCTTCCTAAGACGATTTTCCACCAAATTGAGCCAGGGGATGCGTGGGGAAACGTATGGAGACTTCAATCTAACCCCGTAAACACGTTCACGATTCCTAAATCATCAAGGCGAGTGATTTCTTCGTTTTGGGGGTTTTGAAACCCTAGTTTTGATTTCAGTGTTTTAGCTATATATTGTTATATATATGTTGTTAATAGATTGTTAGTGGATGCCTTTAGAGTTATTGGTGAGAGTATTGTTGAGTTTCTACGGTTGAATGAGTAGAACCGCGGATTTGGGGGTTTCGGTAAATATAGAGTTGATATTTACCGTTTATACTCCTTTTTCCTCTTTTGATTTCTACATCTTTGAGATAGATGTTGTTGAAATGATTGTGGATGTTGGAAAATTGATTTAGACTAAGGTGATATAACCAAGTCTAGTGAACAGGAGCCCGGTACACGTAATTTGGGGGTTCCAAATACTGAGTTGACATCAGGTGAGTAACTATAATTCATTCTTATGATTAAATTGTGAATTTACAGGTTACTATTGATTTTAAGTTGGTTGAGATAGCCAAGTTATAATTGAGAAACATGTGATTTAACATACGAGAATGAGATTTTGAGTGTGATTTAATGCACGATTGAGATTATGTTCGTATGAGAAATAAGAGTCATATCTTGTTGTAGGTAATACATATGTATATACGTGTGTGTTATATTGATATTGAAATAAATTAGAGTCGAAATGGTTCTGTTATCGGTGGATAACAAGAGATGAGTTGGATTTCATATCAAGTATAAGAGTAGAGTATATGATGTAGCGGTGAGTTAAAGAGTCTTTGAGTTTGATTGCTACAACCATGATGGGTGTTATAATTGAGTATAATTGATGGTGAAATGAGTATATGCGAGTGTGTGTGTGTAATTGAGTTTATGAGTAGTATCACTTGTGATACTTATTATTGATTTGATATTATTACTAATTAGCTGGTGTTTGTAAAGCTAATATGTTAGTAGATTTCAGAGTTGAGAGAAGATAGATTTGCTAATGAGATTAGCAAAAGAGAATGATGAGGATGTTATTTTGAAAGATTTATGGAGTGTGATTAAGATTACTCACTAAGCTTTATAAGCTTACACTTGAGTTGTTTGTTGTTTTGCAGGTATCTGTAGCAGTGATAGGGGAAGGCATGTGATAAAGAGAGATGGACAACTCAGAGCATGTCCTTTAGTTGTGTTAGGTTTATTTGTAATGCATGGTCAAATTTTAATGACCTTTTGTGTAATTAATGTTTGATAACATCTTGTTTTCCTGGGTCGAGTGCAAGTATACCCATTTTTAATGTATAATTGTTTGAAAAATTTTGGGTGTACTTTGTATGAGAAACCGGGCGTTACAAAATTGTACCATAAATACATATTAATTATCATAAGTTGGGAAAATAATTATCTCATATTAATAAAAAATAGTAATCATTATCAAAATACATTTAAAAAGTTATTATAGTTTCAAATGAATATAGTTGAAGGACAATGACTTCTATCAACAAAAGAAAAAATTATTCAAATGAATTTTTAGAGTTGTGGTTAAATGGAAAAAATATATTATAGTCGTTAAATTGAAAATTTAAGAATCCACAATACCTTTTATATAATTTACCCACTTATTTTCACAATTACAACATTGAAATTACCTTGAATTTCAATATTATTTTTATAATTTGGATGATGTTTAAAAATACGACATTACAATAGGATATATGAAAGTTTATTTATAATAATAAACAAATCACTAAGTAGTTTTTCGTTTATTACATTTAACAATTTTTAAACTACAACTTGATGTATACAAAAAACGATGTGTAACACATTATTTTTAACATCTTGCCATGCATTGCAACCAAACAAACAACTCTTCCAACATAAATTTGTACAATATATTTTTTATATGCTTTACTAGACGTATAACATGATGAATTTCTCACTAAGTTATCATCACTTTAAAAGTATTTATAGGTAAAACCGAAAATAAACGAATAACATGATGAAGTTCTCACCACTTTATAACTATATATAGCCAAAAAAAATAAACATATGACATGGTGGAGCTCTCATGCATATATATTCTAGATTACGAAAAAGAAAATAGAATAGAAGCAAGCTTTAGTAATGAAGTGTGAAATAATTCTTATATAGACAAAACATTTTAATTGGCAAAACAAAATTAATTACCATAAGATGAAGAGTTGTGTGTCAAAAATAAATATTTAAGTAGTAATCATTTCTATAATTTGGTTGATTATTAAAAATATCACATTGTAATAGAAGATATAAAAGTTCACCATAAATCAATAAAATAGTTTTTTATTTTTTTACGTGTAATCCTTTATAAACTACAACTTGATATTTATGAAAAAATATGTGTAACATGTTGTTTTTTTAACATTTTTTCATTCATTGGAAAAAGTAGACAACTCTCTCAATAAAAATTTGTAGAATATATTTTTATATATGCTTTAGTAGACGTACGACATGATGGATTTCTCACCATTATATATATATATATATATATATATATATATATATATATATATATATATATATATATATATATATATATATAGAAATAAGAAGAAGTTTTTTGGTTAGGAGCGTATGGAATAATCTCGGTCATTAAACACACACACACACACATATATATATATATATATATATATATATATATATATATATATATATATATATATATATATATATATATATATAGGCATCGATAAACCTACAACATTGTGAAATTCTCACAAATTTAAAACTATATATATGCAAAACAAAAAATATACTTACAACATTGTGGAGTTCTCACCACTTTATAACTATAATAAAAATAAATCTAGGATATGCTAGAGCTCTCATGCATATATTCTAGATAACAAAAAATAGAAAAGAATGAAGTTTGGGTAATCGAATGTAGAATAGTTGTTTTATAGGCAAAACTTTCTAATTGACCAAACAAAACTAATTAGCATAAGATGAAGAGTTAAGAGTTTCAAATGAATATGGTGCAAGATAGAGACATATATTTAACCACATCATTTGAAAATTATAAAAATTATAAAAATTTACCATCAATTTATTATAAAAATTATATAGATATAGATATAGATATCACGTTAACGGATTTATTTAAGATTTACCATCAATTTATTATATTTAACCTACCCAGGTCTAACCATATCCCATGTGAAATCTAAATATTAAAGAAATAATAAAATAAAGTTAAAACACGATATTACAACTGTCACGTGCTAGCACGTGGTCCCAGAAGCAATGGGATAAATAGCGAGGGTTGTTAAAAGCTGCAAACAATATTTTATTACTTGTACTGTTATATATAATAATTCTCATTAAATTAATATCAAGTCTAAATTATATATATTATTTACGGTTTATGTATCTAACTGAATACTTATTTAATGTCTTTTATATATTATAAATCCTAGGAAGTTGTCTGTATATTCGAGGTCTATATAAGATTTTAACTCATATATATATATATATATATATATATATATATATATATATATATATATATATATATATATATATATATATATATATATATATATATATATATATATATATATAATTGAATTAACTGAGATTCATAAATAATTTACTTAAAATTCATATGTGATTTGTCAAAAATTATATAAAAAATCGGATAGAATTGTTATTTATATGTGAATGAATATATCTAAAGCAATGCAGTTCAGTTCAAATTTGCATGGTGAATCTGGACGAACTTAGAGTATAAAAAAACAAAAAAATTTGTATATCAGTATGGATGTCTATTTATAGATGATGAAAAATTATGAATTTTAGTATATATAGTTTTTTTCGAAAAAAGAATAAACTCAAAAATTAAAAAACATAAAAAATGAGGTGAGCTTTTTCTATGATCCGCTATATGCCTGTCCGATTAAGAAATTTACATCCTCTTTCTGGTCGTCGATATTTTGCATTTTGTCCGTAGATACAAAGTCAGCATTATTAATTCATGTAACTATGTAAGGCATGTCTGCCACAAGCATTGAAACTAGCAACCAATGGTTTACGATGTAATGTAGCATGAGGTAAATAATTAGGTTGGAGAAACCCCACCTCATCAATATACACTCGCACATTTTATCGATGTGGTTTTTGGATTTGTAAAGCAATTGGATGGTTTGATGACTTGATCATCAAATAGCACTTTAAGAACAAATCTAGACATCACTATATTCGAAATATTGACAGTTTAATCATATAAATAATATTTATACGATTGTATATTGAAAATTTTATTATTTATTAATACAACCATCGTAATAGGGTATATAGAAAATTTTTCGGTAACTTTGTTTGATCATCAAAGAGCACTTCAAGATCATCAGAAAAAGTCTTCATGTTTTAAGAACATATCTATAGATATCATTGTACTTGAAATATTATCAGTTTAACCATCTAAATAACATCTATACGATTAATACCGAAATTTTGATTATTTTGAAGGACAACAATCATAATAGAAGCATATAGAAAATTCTCCGATAACTTTGTTTAGCCACATAATCGTGAATCTTAATATACTTGATTATTAATGAAACTCTCAATGCACATTGAATATGTTGAACATAATCATATATAAATAAAACTATAGTTATATTTTGGACAACGAGATTTCATCAAATACAATGATATTTAAACGAAAATGTAGCACTATATATTACCAAATTTTCATTTTAAGTTTCCTTAATCATACTAAACGATAAAACAATATTGCGGTTATATTCATGAATCATATATTACGATGATAACAAAATGATTTTTCATATCATTTGTATAATTAGGAAACCCTTGTACCAGTTTAATGTGTCTTTTGTAAATCGAAGTTTTTGTGATTAAATCATAAAAAAAATATTTGCGTGGTTAAACAAAAGAGTGCGAAACTATGCTGGTTTTCATACAACTAAAAATTAATTGGTTTTAACAAAGTTATTAGAAACCCATTGTATCTGGTTACGATGATTATTTTAAAAAGTCCAAAGAATCAGTGGTCAAATTAGAAATATATCAATGGAAAGGTTAAATAACAGAAATCCTAACTGCAATTATATTAGAGAAAAAGACTAAAATAGTCTAATCTTATAATAGTTTTTCTCAAAGCAGCACAAATTAAAGCATTTTTCTTAAAATAGCCAAGAATTTAGCAGATGGCCATTGCCACCTGCTAACTCCCCAACTCCCCTGATAAATGCTCTGCATGAGCTGCTAAATGCTCTACTATCAAAAAATTAAAAAAATAAAAATTGAAACCTCATTTTTTCGAAGTGTCACCTGCTAAATGCTCTACATCAGTTGCTAAATGTTCAAGGTCGCCTGCTAAATGATCTAGGTCACCTGCTAAATGCTCAAGGTCACCTGCTAAATGTTCAATGCCATTTTTTCGTAGGGTTTCTTAGTTTCTATCAAGATCTCGACCCTATATATATATATATATATATATATATATATATATATATATATATATATATATATATAATTATATTTATATATATATATATATATATATATATATATATATATATATATATATATATATATATATATATCATTTAGGTGCATTAGTCAATAGATATTACCATATTAAATTAAATTTTTAAAATTTTAAAAAGTTGCTTGAAATAATTTATTGGTATATATCGTTACCAATTTGTATCAACCAAATTTGTTGATAACCAAACAAGTTGGAACCAAGTATAACTAGTATGGTATTGGTGACAATTTTTTTTACCAATTATAATTGGTACGATACACGATTTAGAGAAAAACAAATTGGTATCGTACCATGTTCACCTTTGTATGCATATTTATAATCCAAAAGTTAACATTTGTAAAGGGTTTAGCATAAGCGCTTAACGACTTATGATGTTGCTTAAAAAGACAATATTCCATAAATATATTCGAATTTCTTTTTACACATTCATTTTGTTTCTAATTTATTGTTTCAACTAGATGTTCCAAGTTTCATCGTAAGTTGTATAAGTTTTCTATCTCTGAGCTATAGAAAGATGATGGGCTTTGTGTTTATATGTAAGTTATAAAAACCAAGATACGATATCCAATTCTCTTAGCTATACAGATATGTACACATGTATATGTGTACGTATCTGTATAACGATGGTAATTAATATTCTCACTATCACACAACACCAACAATAACGGAAAAGAAATTGTTTCCTGTGCCATCTTAGGAAACTGTGAATCTTCAAATTGATGATGATATAAACAATTTACTGAATTTAGTATTTTTATAGTCAAGTATATGATCGAAATTAATTGTTAAAATGTGATCTGAGGATTGTTGCGAATTTTGACCTAGAATGTGTTAAACTGTAAATCTTCAGATTGACATGATTTAAAAGGTTAAACGGGATAACTAGTGATTGTAATAATGTAATGTTTTATTGTGATTCCAAGCCTCGCAATTGAAATGCGGTTTTGTTGCTCATATCGATGAATGGTCTTCATTTAATGTTCATGGTTTGATTGGTTTCATTCTTTTTCTATTTTTTGTAGAATTTCATAATCATTTTATTTTTTTGTAGGAAAGATGCTCAAAAGAGTGTGGAAGGTTGGTTGCCAGTGATGAAGCTCACCAGCACTGCAGTTGCGACTTCTTACTATGCTTGTAATATGCCATTGCATTAGTAACTTCTTGTAAATTGTGGTTTCTATTTTAGCATTCCAATTAGTAACATGTCATGACAATTGCAATTAAGTTTTGACATTTTAGTAAGTAATACAAGTTTGTTTTGTTGTAATTAGCATTCTAAAGTTTTGACATGGATGTTGATCATGAACAAGAATGTTTCAACATTCAATAGTGAAATCATGAATGTTATTTCAATCATTTTGTAGTTAGCATTTAATGCAATTTGATGAATCTTTTTTTATAATTATCCAGCAAGTTGGTCTAGATATTTTGTTAAACAAAATATTCCATTTAACGAAATAGTTCAAAAGGGTAAAATGGTAAATTTTTTCGTTCAACAGTGTCGTTCAAAGGCCTAGCCAAACAATATGGTTCCATTTAGAGACGGATTCATTCATAGCTTTTGAATGTTACAAGCCTCTGAATTATTCAAAGTTTGTCAAACAACCATAAGTAATGAAAAATGAAAATAATGTTCGTATATAAGCAAAACGTTTCATTTAACCAAGCAATTAAGTAGCACATGTTGAAAATGTGGGAGTTTCAAATGAATATGATTCAAAATAGATGATTTATGTTGAATTACATTGATATGGATGACTTTAATTATGAGTTATAGAGTTGTAAACGAACCGAATGAACACAAACAAGGCTTGTTCAAGTTCGTTTGTTTAAGTTAGCCGAACAAACGAACGAACACGAATCGATAAACAAACGAGTTTTATTGTTCATGTTCGTTTGTTTAACAAATTATCCTGTTCATGTTCGTTCGTTTATGTTCGTGAACATGTTAAAAGAACATAAATGAACAAACATAAACGAACATAGATAAAAAAACACAATTAAACACATATGAACATAAACGAACATATAATATTGTAATGTAATCAAACACAATAGAACATAAAAGGAAATTAAATGAACAAACATAAACGAACGTTCACAAACATAAGTGAACGAACGAGACCATTGTTCATGTTCGTTCGTTTAACTAAACGAACGAGATCATTTTTTAAATGAACGAACATAAACGAATTCCCGCCGATAAGTTCACGAAAGGTTTGCTGAATGTTCGGTTTGTTTACAGCCCTAATGAGTTATAAAGATAAGAAATAGATTATCATGTATATTAACAAATTTATAAATGATTAAAGTTTAATTAGGATTGAAAAACAATGCATGTAAAGGGAGAGTTTTTATTCAATTATACATATATGACAATCCTAATTCATTTACTTTGATATGGCTCATTTTTTTATAACATTTCTCTCCCTATAAAGCAAAATTCATATAATTTTAAAATAAACAGGAGTCTTAAAGTCGAAAAAAATGTGTTTAGTGTTTACAACCTTTTACATGAAATATCGACTGCATAGTAAAAACATGTTGCATTGTTTTACAATTAACCCTAAATATGTATCCATCTCACCTCAAAACTCATCCGTCTATCTTTCCACATGTAAGACTCGACAAATAGAACCAGTAAGAAGTTTCAAAAGCTACACCATCACTTCTAATTAATGTTATTACACAATGAACACAATTGAAAGAAAATGAACATGTGATGCATGTCAGATATTTAGGTGTATTTTTGTCGCTTAGATGGACCTTGGTCAAGGATGGGGTCCACCAGAGGAATCTTGGGGTCCGCTTGCTCCGTTTCAGGGCCTTGCTCTCCTTCCGCATTTGATGGCGGTGCATAACCCTCCGGGAATGGCGGTGGTTGTGGTGCAGGTGGTAACTGTTATCCAAAAGAGTTAAATGCAAAAAAAAAAAAAAAAAAAAAAAAAAAAAAAGTATCAAGTACAATGCCTTGAGGATGCTATAATAGACAAATAAATGAAAGTATGTCGCTATTTCATGCTGGTTTACCTTGCGTTGCAACGAGGCAAGAATGTGATCTACTCGTTTGACTTCCTTAAAGTCAATAGTCTCCTTGGCAGCCTTCGGTTCATTTGAGACACTCTCATTCTCCGAGTCCGCTACATCATACACATTAATAAGAAAATTGTCAAAATAATTACGGTCAAAGATTTATAAAATGTGTTATTTAAACAGTAAGCTTACCATGCCCAATCTTCTCCAACCTTGAGGCTGCGGTAGTAAAAGCCTTTGATATATGATACAAAGTCCGTCCCTATAAATTAAAACACAGCTTGGCTACATAATCTATGGTATTACAAAATTTGCAATTTTTTATTTGAATATATAAATGAGGGAAGAAGCACATACAACTCGAGCTGCAAAGACATTGCAAACTTGTGGTGCTTGGTAAATTGAACCATCGAGTACATAGTAAGTAAGCATTGGAGTCACCTTTTCAGGGCCATCTCTTTTCTGCTTACGGATCACGAATAAATGGGGTTCTATAACTTCATTCAACATGAACTCGACACCTGTCATTTTACTGCACATAAAGAGTCAATAATAATAATCTCATTCTGAATCTCTACATATATAGAAATGGTACTTGTAGTAAAGGAAAAGGAAATGGAAGGAAAAAAGACTTACGAAAGATGAGAGATATCTAAGGGATGAATTGAGCGCATTCTGAGTTGTTCATTGTTGCAAGTGTAATCATAGAAAGGAGAAAGTGCAAAGTAATCAAAGACAAGATTGCGGTCAAGTGGGTAGGTGTTTAGCCACAATTGATCCCTGAAGCATATTCCGGTCATGTCTGTTCCTGGTGGTGGTGGAGCTGCTGGAGCATTTCCATCCCCAGGTGCTAAGTTTGGTGGCAACATGGGTGTGGCCGCCATTTGAGCTCCAAGGTTTATGGCGTCACAGCCCTACTGCAAGTAGAACAATGGTAGGACATAAAAAGGGTAAGTTCTATTTAGCAACATCATGATTTAGTTCCCTAACATATACAAATATTCATTTTCATTTTCATTTTCGTATAGGTTTGCACTGCAAATTAGTTTGTTGCTACTGTAATCTATAATGGATGTGGCTTATTAATAGCCGTCATGGCTGTTGTTACACAGGAGGTAGAAGAGCATGTGAGAGAAAATATAGCTAGTAAGCTTCGTCCAAAGCAAAAAACAAAAACTATTGATAGACAAAATATCAAACAGCTTCGGGGCATTCCTGCAAAAATGTCACGCGGAACTAAACAAAATTCAAATAAATTGGCAAAGATTTACAGATTCTATTGTGTTAAACAGACAGATATAAACAATTCATTCGAATTGGAGAGGGGGTTAGGGATTCAACCAACTTGATCTCAGTAATATAAGAGAGCCCTATTGCTCAATGTCAAAACCAATCATGACTCAACAAAATCGGAATCAGTTGAATAAATCATAAATCAACCAACAAAACTAAAATCAATTACGTAGAGACTAACCAATGAACAAGTTTAATCCAACCCGTCGCTTATAACCAGGGGTAAATTAGTAAAATGACGCGGTTATTCCGAAAGAAGCCCTGAAAAAGCGTCTCGGTGTAAATCAGTTCGTCAATCGGAAGGAAATCGGTAGATGGAGAGAGGAGAGAGAACAATGGAAGTATATGCGATTTTGGGGCTTCTTCTCTTTTCTACTTTTGCAGGCGATGTATCGGCTCTTTCAGTCACCGTCAACGACGTCGAATGTGTATACGAGTATGTACTTTACGAAGGCGATAGTGTTTCGGGCAACTTTGTTGTTGTCGATCATGATATATTCTGGAGCTCCGATCACCCCGGCATCGATTTCAGATTTAGGCTCTGGTCCGAAAGGGCGTGGGTTCAAATCCCACAGCTGTCAATTTTTTCTGTTCAAAAAATTAAAACTAACGACGACGAGTGTTTCGTGACTCGTTCCATCCTTCCCGACCCCTCACTTTTATGATTTGTATCAAGGGTTTTTGACCTATATGGGTAAGTATGTTTCCAAAGTGTACACATTTAGTCACTTAAGTTTTTTTTGTGTAAAATAGATCACTTATGTTTTTTTTTTGTTCAAATTAAGTCACTAAGACCTATTAAAACCGGTTAATGTGACGTGGCTGTACATGTGGCCTCAAAAGTGAATACCTGGATGTACATGTGGTATCCTACGTGGCTAATAATGTCTGATTTAGTGAATATAAAGGAAATCAGGTCCCGTCTTCATTCCCAAATCGTTGGTTCGATATTTTCTTCCACAATTTCTCAATAATGTCGACTGCTTCAAGTACTTCAAGATTTGATAATCAAAGACTTTGCTACTGCAACCTCCCAAGTATATTGCGCACCTCTAAGACTCCAGATAATCCAGGAAGAATTTTCAGAGTGTGCCCTAATAAACACGTATGTTGATTTTGACTTTTTCGTGACTTAATTTTTTTGACTGTTATTAATAAAATTTGTTTCTGATTTGTTAGAGAAAAGGGAAAAAGTGTGACTTATGGGAATGGGTGGATGATTCTGAGGACGAGAATGAAGATGGGAAAAACAATTCCAAGAAGGAAAAAGCTGAAAAGGAAGTACCTGATGAAGTTGCAGCAGTGAAGAAAGAGGTTTTAGCTCAAGTTCAGGATTTGAAGAAGATGTTGTCTAGCATTAGGCTTATGTTGGTTGCAGTTCTTGCTTTACTCATTTGGAAAATGATGATATAATTGGATGTAATGTTTTGGATCAAGTTTAACTATCTACTCTTATGAATGTAATGTTTTGGATCGGGTACCCTTTTGGATCAAGTATAACAATGAACTACTTTTAACAATCTACTTTTATTTTTAACTGTATGACAAATGTATGTATGTATGCATATGACATAGCATCTATGACAGATGTATGTATGTATGTATATGAATGACAGATGTATTAATGTATGCATATGACAGCCTGCAAAGTGGTCAAGATTCTTCAAGACAAAAGTTGTATTAAAGACAATGAAATGTAGGTCCAACTACCCTGTATCATTTTCTTCCTCATCTACTGGACAAAGAATGTTCAAGAAATGATCATTGACTGTTCTTTTTGTAGACACAACTTGCTCATCGTCTTCATGACTGAGTTTGGCACCATCATCAAACTTTTCATCAACTTCCTCATGTTCAGAGTCCTCAATGTCTTTATCTGATTCTTCATCACCAATCCAGTCAAACAATGGTTCATTATAGTGATCAATGTACACATCTATTCTCCTATTAATAGCCCCATTAGCAGCCTCAAGAAATTCTTCATAATCACACTCATTTTGTAAGGAATGCAGCCCCTCAGATAAACTTACTTGAGGAACACAGAAGTAAAGAGTTCTTGATCTTGAAGAGATGTAACTAACCAGTTTTTCCACAAAGCTTTTGAACCCGGAATAGCCCATCTCCTGAAAATTTTGGTCTCTTACTGAAGCAGTTCTCGAGTCGTAATACACCAATGGATTAGGGCAGAAGACTCCATTGTAGTGTACATCAACAATGGGGAAATCATTTGGTTCCATGATCGTGCGAGAAGTTAAATTAGAAGCAGATGAGAGTAATGGAAGGGGGAGAGAAATGGAGTAACGGAGGGAGGTGGGGAAGATGAACGATCGGGATACGAAATGGGGATTTCACAGGTATTACCCCAATTATCCACGTAATACACCCACAATTACCACGTAATTTTTTTTTTCTTTTTCTAACCTTAAATTCGTCGTATAACCGGTATTACCCCAATTAGCCGGTCATAAGGATGTATTTTACAGGTTTTTAAAACATAAGTGATCTATTTTACACAAAAAAAACTTAAGTGACTAAATGTGTACACTTTGGAAACATACTTACCCATATAGGTCAAAAACCCTTTGTATCAACTCTAAGGCTACACGGAGTGGTGGCCAATGGCCAACGGATGGTCAAGGGGTTTTTGTGGGTCAGACTATGGTTGGCAGGCGTTGACCATTTTGTAGGCAGTGGTGGCCAATGGCCAACGAATGACCAAAGGAGAAAGTTGTACAAGTGCTAATGCTAGATGTACAAGGAAAATAGCCGTTGGCATCTCGCCAACCGGTCGGCGAGTGAGGATGGCGAGAGGGGCCGGAGTAGTGTTGGCGAGTGTTTTTGGTTGGCCAAAGGGTTTGGCGAGTGGTTTGGCCACTCCTACTCCCTGCAGCCTAACCACACGACAATTCTAAATACGACTTTGTTGTAAATACCTTATTTTATTTTGTCTCAAAAATCTGATTAATTTATTTCTAAACAATTATGGTCTATTTATGAGCACGCTTAAAAATATCATTCTCTTTATGTCAAGTTTATATCTGTCTTACTTCTATTTTTAATATTTTTATCTTACATCCGTTATCATCTCTATCCTTCAATATTCTTGTGAAAACCTATATATAGAATACTTGTTAAAACAATGTAAATGTATGTGTGGATGTAAAAGAGCGAAAAGCCCAATGAAGCTCGAGTTCCGCTCGTTCAAATTAATAAGGGTTGGGCTTGAGCCTCGATTACAAAGCTCGAGCTTGATTTTTGGATGATTGAACACGTTCAGACTTGGCTCTGACTCGACTCATGTGTCAGACAAGCCTAAATTTGGTTTGATAAATTGCAAAACCTAGGCTTGTTTGTAAGCTTTTGAGTTCGTTTATTTCCTTATGAGAAAACCGATAATTCAGCAAAACATTATACCAAACAAAAGGCACAAAAAACGTAAAAGATCCAAATAACGAAAAATGTTCAAAACACCAAATTATGAACATAGAAACTCCAAATTACAAAATTACCAAACATTACAAATTGCATACTATAAAAATGATTTAATTGTACAATATCAAATGTTAAAAAGGGATATTTCCTCAATGCAACTTCACTCTTCCTTATATTCACTCTTCCTTATGAAATATGTAAATTAAAACAATTTGAGGAACAATATATTGTAATTATACCAACAACAATGTTACAAATATGTAGCAAGAAAGTATACATTCGGATAATTTGTTTTCATAGTAGGTAGCAAAAACCTTTGTAGGTTTGTAAAAGATTGAACATGTTCAGACTTGGCTCCAACTCGACTCATTTGTTAGACAAGCCTAAACTTGGCTTGACAAAATTGCAAAAACCTAAGCTTGTTTGTAAACTTTTGAGCTCGTTTAGTTACTAATGAGAAACCCGTATATTCAACATAACATTATACCAAAAAGGCACAAAAGCATAAAAGATCCAAATTACGACAAATGTTCAAGACACCAAATTATGAACAACATAGAAACGCTAGATTACAAAATAATCAAACATTACAAATTTATTACTATAAAATGATTTAATCGTACAGTATCAAACGTCAAAAAGATATACTTTCTCAATGCAACTTCACTCTTCCATGTGAAATACGCAAATTAAAACAATATTTTTGTAATTGTACCAACAACAATGTTACAAGTAGGTAGCAAGAAAGTATACATGTAAATAATTTGTTTTCATAGTAGGTAGCAAAAAGCATATCAGGTATTTCCTCATTTTGTAATAACGATCAAGAATTTTAGATGATGAAATATTAATTCATGTGTGCTTTTCGTTTTTCAACTGTACCTCCATTTTATTCTTGATCTCGTCAAGTTTTTCAATATAATCCCCCACAAATCAATAAGTGTACCATGTCTGACACCAATGAAGCTCGATATGGATTAACAATAATAAATGTTGTTTCACATGCAACGATAGAAATCAAAATCACAAGTACATCCACAACCATCTTAGAGAGACACGCGATATTTCAACATATGCACATTAAAAGCGTATATTATTTTCATTGCTTTCAGTGAACACCTTCTTATAAATACATATCAAGTTCTGCCTTTTTTGCCTTTAACAATCTGCATAATTGATAAATTCTCCAAATGCCTCACATCTTGATCTGAGTGATGTTCCTTCATTCGACACTAAAACAAAATTCCCTTCATATCCAATGTTGTGGGTTTTGACTTCTGTAACGCCAAGACACTCTTTTTATGTAAATATAATAAAAAGGGTAAAATGGTCATTTTACCTTAGAAGGGTAAATTGGTCTTTTGGACAGAAAAGTAATTAGTTTGAAATAATAGTTTGAGTTTTGGACTTAAAATGTTATAAAAACGAATTTTTGGTCGTTTTACCGCAAAAGGGTATTTTGGTCATTTGACCATGTGAAGGACCAAATATGTAAAAATATTGCTCCTTGTGGCAAAAGTATAAGAAATGAAAGTTTTATTGTGATAAAACTTGATATTGGTGCCAAAAGTTCAAGAAATGAAACTTAGGGACCAAATTTGTAAAATTGGAAAATATAAATAGTGGAATAGTCCTCCCACATGTGCAGATTTTTGTGAGGCTACGGGAGAGGATTTCTCTGCACGAATTCTGCAATACTTGGAGATTTCTTGAAGAATTGAAGCTTGCAATTCAATTATTGGCTTGGAATTGATGAATTGGAAGCTTTAAAGGTTAGAAATTCAAGTTATAGCTTGGTTGTTCTTGATGGGTTTTATAGAAACTGAAATTTGTAAATTTCAGTTATGATTATGTGGTTTAGATAGTTTATTACTTCCATTAAGTCATGTTAAAAGGACTTAGTTCAAGGAAATGGAAGTAGATTGCTATTAATGATGAATTTGAAGTTTTGGGGTTTTGGGACTAAGAACCCTAATTCTTCATATTGATTGATTTAGTTGTTTTGAATGGTTGAAAACCTTGTTAAAGTATAAGGTTTTAGCCTAGAAACAAACTCCAATCGATTAAGGACTGGATTAAGGACTTAATGAGCCAAAACTGCTTGCTACAGTGCATAAATCGCGACTGGCCAGGAGGTCTGCCCAGGCGCAGGGCGCAGTGCGCCCAGGACCAGGGCGGGGTGCGCCCAGGCGCAGTGCGCCCAGCCCTAGGCGCAGTACGCCTCCGAGCAGAGGCCAGGCAGGGAATCAAAAACGCTAACTTTTGCTTGGCTTGTCCGATTTATCTCAAACTTGAACCGTAGGCTCGTTATGGTCTGAAAAGTTTGGGAAAATTTTTATAACGAGTTTTCGACCCCTCGGGGGCACTGTAGATCGATTCGAATGCCTCGGTGAATAATAAAATTCATATAAAGTTAGTAAACGGAAAGTTTATTAACTAGGCATTGTTTATAATGATAATGTATTGAACTCTATTGTATTAGAGTTAATTGGAATGATTATTAACCTATTATCATTTGATATATAAATGAATAAATAGGTATGGGACAAAATGGTTGTGGTGCACGCAAAGGCAAGAAACAACCGAAATTGAAACGCAGCTAGTATCCAGGTGAGTAATCTCACTTATACCACATATGATATGTGTTGATTGAACTGTTACAGGTTGAAACAGTTTGGGGACGAATTTGGACAGCCTTAAGGATGAATTAAAAAGACAATACCAGATAAGTCGTGAGTCTGAAAAAGACAAGAACGGAGCTGTGAGTCTAGGCAAAAGCGGGGCAAACTCGTGAGCCCTATATGATTATGAAATGAATTTTTATAAAATGGTGCGGCCACTTGTGGCTATGATTTCTGGATTTTATATCCAAGGGGTGCGGCCTTCGGGCTATGATTTCTGGATTTTATATCCAACGGGTGCGGCCTTCGGGCTATGATTCTGGTGCGGCCTTCGGGCTATGATTCGGGTGCGGCCTTCGGGCTATGATTCTGGTGCGGCCTTCGGGCTATGATATTTGGTGCGGCCTTTTGGCTATGATTTTGTTACAGGTACATGGTGCGGCCTTTTGGCTATGATATCGGGTTATTAAACCCAGCTGGTGCGGCCTTCGGGCTATGAATTATATATTGATAATGTTTTGGTGCAGCTTATATAGCTATGACACAGAGTGCGGCTTAAATAGCCAGGATATACGGTGCGGTCCGATGTGACTAAGAGATATGGGACAGAAATAGTTGTATATGATTATATGTGCAAATAACTGACGTGGCTTGATAATTGCAGGTTATCATGTTATAGTCTGTAAGGCTATAATTTAGGATGTGAAATCCTAAGAGATATTTGGTCAGCCAGTAAGGCTAGGAGTTTGGTTTCGATATCCAAACAGTTATATGAATGTATTTCTAATACTCGTTATTTGCAGATATGATTACTCACTGAGCTTTATAGCTCACGATATTTGTTACTGTCCCTGCAGGTTAGCATGATACTGATAGGGGACAAGATAGAGTCCGTGACTTTGAAGTGGGACTTATAGATGCTGTCAGAAGCAGCCCGGCTTTAAAGGAGACATGGTATTTTATACTCTCCTTGATACACTTATACCCGTTTCTATTAAAAAAATACCCCTTTGTTATGGTTTTATGTATTGAAACCTTTGTTTAAAATTGAAAAATTTTCAGGGGTATCTTTGTTTTAAAAGTCGGGTGTCACAACTTCCATCAATAACGCATCATGCATATTTAAATATTGTTTTCAGAATTTGGATATATTTGTTGGACAACTGAACTCAATTAAGTTCTTTTTGAACATTAGATCTAACACGAATACTATAGCCATAACATAGCCACACTCCTTACAATACTTGTTAAACATATCCTTCATCTTTAACAACATGTCACAAATAGAATTATTTTCGGATCGTGCACATATATCCAAAGTTTGTTTCGATGTGAGCACCTATATAAGATACAAATTTCAGGGGAGATATTCATTGTCTCAAAGTAATTAGTCTATAAAAAATCACTAGAAATATGCACTTGTAAGTAAATATCACAACACCCCTCGTATAAAGCCAAATTGGAATATCATTTAACAAAAAACCTTTAAAGATTCAAACCATATTTTAACAAAACTGAAAGCCTCAATCATCAAAATGTTTGAAACAACGTACATGTGATAAAGTATACAATGAAATATATTATTTTTAACTGTGACTATCTCCTCTTCTCCAAAGTCCACACCATTTCACTTGATTTTCACCTAAGCATATGTCAAAATTGTAAGTTGGGCTAAGAATACTAATGATTAAAATAGGGTTTAGACATATTTCAAAATAATATATAAATACACATAATTTATATAATGAGAAGTAACTCCTTTGTTATTCTTCAAAACTTCTTTTGGGAAGAAAACATTACATAACAAACTAACATTGTAAATAACTCAAACCAAAGAAAAATATGTAGAAGTAATAAACACAATGCATAATATGGACACCCTAGCCTAATTTCACGAGTCCTCAGTAACTTGCAACTTTATATACATCATATCTTTATGGACTCTTAAGGTTTGTCCTCAAGGTTTGACTATGTGTCATTCATCTATTAAAGGAATCATCAATCAAACTCAAATGATTACATGGTTAGGCAGAAGTTCATATCATAGTTACCACAAACGTATACTAAGTAAACAAACGTTCAAATAATGTATACTACATAACATGTGAACCATCATACATGTACCACATATAGGGTTTTCCTAACCTAATATGTGGTGAAGGCCTTCCAGAATTCCCACAAAACTTCTTTATTCTTTAAGTGGATATTCTAAGTGTCTTAACATATTAGTCTCATCACGCATGCCCCACCTTATTGAATGTCAGCTCATTTTAAAAGATGTCCCCTTTCTCACAGCTTTGTTTATTCTTTAAACTTTATTCTTATAGAATGAAAAAATAGCACATGTGATAACAAGTAATACATTGAGGACATGTGTTTCGATTGACTTATTTGGTTGAAAGAAGTTATAAGTAGTTATGCTAAAAAGTATTTGAATTGGCTTCTTTAAAGATGTTTTTTTTTTCCAGTAAGTCATAAGGAGATCTAATAAGTAAAGGTGGTCTTACTATGTATTTTTGACTTATTTACTTATGTTGAAAATAAGTTTAAAAAGTGACTTATTGACTTATGTATATTCTCCAAACACACTTATTGACTTATTGACTCTTTGTAAAGCCAATAAGTCAATGAGGAGTTCTTATAAGTAATCCCAAACGCCCTCTAAATCTAGACACATTTATGAAGTTGCTTAAAATGCTTATATTCTAGATTGTAATGTACAACCTGAGTTACTTAATGCATATCAGTTTGGGGGAATGATTTGTTGAATCAATTCTAAATATTTATTTTCAATAAATCCTGCTAATATACAAGGAGATAGAAGTCTGTGTAGTTGACTTGATTCTATACAAACCATTCCAGAGTCTATTAGTGTGGTTTTACATTTGTCTTTTTTTCTATTTGTTTCAGCTTTATATAAGAACATTATTTTTCTTTAACAAGTATTAAATCTAGTTTGATTGAGCAGAAACTTTGAAAACCATTTCTAATAATTACTTATTACTAATTTCATCACCATTTATTCATCTAAACCTTCTTTTCTGCAATCAGTTAGGTTCCATTGGTGAGGTACCCATTCTGTTAGTTTTTATATTTTTAACTACATTTATCTATCACTTATTACTCATAATCGATACTTTATATATTATAATCTTATTCAACTAGGTTGGGCCGCTTGCTGCATATTATCAAGTTCCATTGCGCCATATTTTACTGGTATTTCTTTCATTAGATATAATAGAATTTATAAAGATTTTTTTTTAAATTTCTTTATTTAATGTCACGTATTATTTGTTTAGATATATGATGAAATGAGCTTACCAAATGGTGTTTTGAGGCTTTAACCAAAGTCAAAGCTCGGTTTCACCATCTACCCTTCACCTCAGGTAATTATCCCAATAGCTATCAAGAATCCAAAATAAACCCTTTTCCCCAATTGGGTATGCTAAAAATTCAATCTTGAACAAACCTTTTTTGTTTCTTGACCAAAATACCCTTGTACAGGTGTCACTGAGTTTGGATGCTTTTAGTATTTGCGGTTTAAAACCGAAACCGCACCGCTACAAACCGCAACCGCAAAATAAACCGCAAAAACCGTACCGCAAAAAAACCGCAACATATGGTTTTACACAAATAAAAACCGCACCTAGCGGTACGAGTTGCGGTTTTATGCTAAAACCGCACCACACCGCACCACGCTCACCCCTACTTATTAGTGTCCAACAAGCCTTTTGGCACTATATATATGACAACATGCAAGGATAACATTTATGTGTTGTTTCTTTTTGACTTAATTCACTTATATATAAAAAACTTAATGTGTTCAACTATATACGTATGTTTATATTTTACTTAATGTTAACAAGAATGTCTTAGTGACTTAAGCTATGAAAGGGATGTTATTAACATTAAGTGGTAGTTATATATTAATTTTTCTGGAATTACCCTCCCTTCTCCTAACGCCTTCCCCTAAAAAAGAACTTGTTTTTAATAAAAATAAAATAAAAATACAAACTTTTTTATAAATTTCTTTCTCTACAAGTAGAAACCAATACTGATTTATTTTTTGTATTTTTTATTTTTTAATAATTATAAAACATAATGATATTTATAGAAAATTTTATGTTTTCTCTGTTGGGATACAACAAAACGAGTTAAGCACTTCAAACAAATCGATATTTGATTTCGGTGACACGAGCGGAATAAAATTACCGAAAAAAACGGTAAACGAAAATGTAAAATCGGAACACAATATTTAACGTGGTTCGGTTACGGGATCACGACCTACGTCCACGGGCGAACGAGAGAGAGGGTTTTATTAACACCAAGAAAACACTACAATCATACAAGGCTAAACTGCACTTGTAGTCTGACCACTCACAAGAAAATATCACTCGCACTTTTGGCTGCCAAACTGGACTCTGCACAAAAGGCTATTGATATATCTATCTATCTATTTGTGTTTGTTGTGTGTTTGTGTTTTTGTGATTTGAGGTGTGTTGCTCCACCCTTTATATAGGCATAAGGGATGACAAATTTTCAACATTTGGGTGGTAGCAAAAAATGTATTTTATTTTGTTTGTCTTGCCCTTCTTTGACTAGGCCTCCACACCTAACATTCTCTTTTATGTTTATATTTTTATAATATTAGAAATATTATAAACCGGTTACGAATAATAATATTGCATGTTAAATTTAAGTAATTAAACAAATTATTTGTTTAATTATCTGTTTTTAAGAACATTTAATATGATAATATACATTTTAAATTTATAATAGTTATAAAAAAATGTTTGTTCTCTATCACTTCTAAATATGAGGGCAAAATAATCATTTGTTCAGAAATAATTATTCAAAAAGCCGTAAGGTGTGTATTGTCTAAGTAAAAGTTTTAATAACGATTAGGTATCTAAATTGCTACTTATTACCACAAAGCTAGAAAAAAACATGTGTTAGTGACATATGTATAGAATTATTTAGCTTAACAGACAAATAAAATAAAATTGTTAGCGTGTTTTCTAAAGAAACCAAATAGAAAAGCATGGTATCATTTAACTTAGTTAAGTATTTAGAAAATTGTATCAATAGAAAGTAACAAACAGATGTGAGAAAAAATCATTTTTTCCTTTTTCGTTGAATTAAAATGTCGGTTAACAACGTAACATCAAAGACTCTGTGGCCCAATGGATAAGGCGCTGGTCTACGAAACCAGAGATTCTGGGTTCGATCCCCAGCAGAGTCGTTTTTCATGTTCTTTTTTGTTTTAATAAGAGCACACGTTGATGTGTTTTCATAGGCTCGATTTTTTAATTTAATACAGCTGAAATACCAAATTGAGGCCGTTTATATTGGCGTGTTTTCTGGACTCAAAGCGGGTTTACATGCTGAATTTGAAATTAAAAAGACTTGGTTTTATATTTATGTTTTTGAAAAATAAGAAAAATTCAAGTTTGTATTAGGTTCATGGTCCAGTTTGGTGCTGAACTTGTTCTAAACCGACACAGGCCTGGTTTTTGGTATCAGTCGTTTTATTGCTATTGCTACTGCTTAGTAATTACATATCTTGTTTTATAAGACATGAATCCACAATCTTTTCATTTGTGGTTTTTAAATGTAGGCATGAGTATTCACTAGTTTCATGTTAGATAATCCTCCATCTTTTAATTGATCAACTTCAATATGTCCTTTTGCTACTAATTGCCTGATCAGTCTTTTAATTATGGAAAAAACGTCTTAAATTTGCAATGACATAACGATTTTAGGGTTTTAGTTACTTGATAATTAATTTACACCTTCCATTATGAAAACTCACATGAATGCATAATCATGAGATGTTTGTTCATAATCAATTTGCAGAAAGGACTTACTTCTGCAGAAATCAAATGTTCAAGAAACAATATTATTTGTTTGGCCCCGATAAAACTTGGTCTATGAATTCTCTAAAAGAGTAGATGCTGTTTCTTGAAAAAGCTTCCAAGCTTCAATAACGTGCCTCTCTTCTGTCAATGGAGCTCCTACCACAAACCGTAAGACGTATTTTCCCGATAAAACCTAAAAAAAAATTATCGGTTTTCAGTTTCATAAACAATTAATATAGTAAATATAAAAATAAAATACGTACGGTATGAGAGATGAAGATCTTTCCAGATGAGTTGACAACATCCAAAAGTTCGCGGTTGAGTTTGTTGACATAATCTTCATTTTTGTTGGCAGGTACAAGGCGAAAGCAAACTAACGAAAATGTCCGCGTGGCAACAATCTGAAAAATGGAAATGTTTTTTTTTTTTTTTTTTTTTTGTCGATTTAGCCACTAAACTATTATTATAATAATCATAATATAAAAGTGATATAGTGTTACCTGAAAGCGTGGATCTTGAGCAACAAGATCTTCAAAATGTTTAGCCAAGTTGATATGGTTTCGTATGTACGCCTGAAGATTTTCCACCCCATAAAGCCTCAACACCATCCACAATTTCAATGATCTATCACACAAAACAAAGAGTTATATTCACAAAAAAAGTATTCAGATTTTAATAAATTTACTCTTTTACCCTTGAATTTGAAGACTGAATAAAGCTGTCATACCTAAATCTGCGTCCCAGAGGAATTTGCCAATCTTTGTAATCTACAACTGTGCTACCTTGAGAAGCCTAAGAAAAATCCGAATCACAATTAGTTAATGGTTTTCAATTTATTACCATCTCAATAATTAAAATATTTTACTCTAATGCTTACTTTATTCTTTAAATACTCAGGATTTGTTGATAGAGACTGAATCAAAGCATTCCGGTCCTGTTTACACAACAAACCATAAGTAAATATAAACAGATTATAATAAAAATTTGTATGAAGTAAAAAAGATCCAAACCTTTATCCATAGTGCTGAACAATCAAAGTTGGTTAAGAACCATTTATGGCAATTCATGTTAAATGAGTCGGCTTCTTCAATTCCATTCAAATGATGCCGATATTCCGGACAAATACACGCGCTTCCAGCATAAGCAGCATCCACATGAAACCATATTCCATACCTCTGTCAAACAAATCATAAGTAATGTCTTCATTTTTTATACAAGCTCAAAACATAAAAGGTAAAATCAAAATATAATATATATATATATATATATATATATATATATATTTATATGTTACCTTGGTAATCTTTCCGAGTGCTAGTAAAGGATCCACAGCTGTTGATGAAGTTGTACCTACCTGTGTATATAAGAAAGAACAATTTACCAACTTAAACTTACATGTAAGCTTTCCATCAATAATATAAAAAAAATGACACAGAATCCCGATATTCGAAAATAATATAGTATTTTAATAAAAAAAATCTGTTATTGTATCTTACAGTAGCACAAAGGAAAAGAGGGATTAAACCAGAGGCAACGTCATGTGAGATTGCATCAGTGAGTGATTCAGGAGAGAGAGCATACTCGTTGCATGTTTCTGTTTTTAGCAGCTTACAATTCTCCGGGTGGATTCCTGCTATCTAACATATGAAAAGATTCAATTAAATAGAAAAATGATACGCTTAAAAAGTAAAAGGTAATTAATTATTAATGATAATGAAACATACTTGGCATGCCTTCTGTAAAGAAGAATGAGTTTGATCAGAACCATAAACCACAAGTCTTCCAAGGCCATCTTTACCAACTTCTCTTAAAACTTTATCTCTAGCAGCTAGAAGGACAACGAGAAGGGCTTCACTTGCTGTCCCCTGTATTGCACCACCACCTGGACCTGTAACAATATGACCTGTCGTTCATAATTCTGACTACATTTGGAATGAAAAGTGAGAGAACGGGCTGAATTCGCATTCTTACTGTTGGAAAGGAAATCACTGGGAAGTTTGAGTAAATTAGCAAGCCAATCGAGGACTATCATTTCGAGTTCTGTTGCAGCTGGAGAAGTTATCCAACTAAACCCTACCATGTTAATTCCTGCACTCAGCATTTCTCCAAGGAAGCCTGCGACACTGCTATTAGAGGGGAAATATGCGAAGTAGTCTGGACTTTGCCAGTGGGTAACCCCTGGCAATATCTTCGTTTGAACGTCTGTTTCCAATGAAGATGAAAACGGATTAGTGTTTTTACCGATTTGGTATTACAGACTTACAGTCAAGGGAGCGTGATATAAAAGAAATGATGAAGATACTGCACCTTGAAGAACTGCTTGCAAGGACTCAGGTTGTACTGGTGCAGAATCGGGAAGAAGTTTCCGCAGATATCCTGGCTGATAATGAAAATTAAGTTGCCTAAATACTTGTAAGGGCGTGCGATGAACGGAAAAGGTGCTGAGGGAAGAAACGAGTAATGGTATGTATACCTCAACTTGGCTGAGAACAGGGAAAGTCTCGATACATTTGTAGTAATCAGCAATGAAATCTACCATCTTGTGGCCATGTTCTCTGAGTTGCTCTGCGTCCATTGCCTTCAGATTCAACCCATTCTCCCTGTCACATGTTAACCAAACAGGTAGCAAACGCATGTTAAAATCAGTCAGGCATATCATCAAACACCATATATGCATTCAAGAAACATGAGAGACAGGCTACACCGCTTACATTTTGCTGATGATTTTGTGAAAATCCCACAAGAAGATCAATAATTGGAAGGTTTTGGCTTTCTAAGTGCGCATTTCTGTAAGGATTACCTATATAATATATACGCGTAATCACGGGCCAAATTCTGGCATCCACATATACACCACTTATCTGTATGTAGTCATGCGAATTGTCGCACTCTTAACCGTTTCTTTGGAATTAATGCCTTTTTGTTCTTTCATTTCTTATTTTTATATCGTGTTTTCTAATTATAAAAGGGACATTTGGGAAATTATATTTATATGAACTTAATAAGTTTTTTTTTTTTTTTGACAAAAGTATTTGAGAAAATGACTTGTAAGAGTAATAAACTTTATCGTAATCATATATTTAGTCATTTATCTTTTTTTACACATATCACCATTAAACATTTTGTTTTTGTACACATTTAGTCATTTATGTTTTTTTGTACGCATATGACCATGCAACTTATTTTTTCCGCATACATATGGCCATTAAATATTTATTTTTGTACACATATGACCATTGACATAAGTGACTGAATGTATACAGAAAAAGCAAATTTAATTGTCATATGTGTACAAAAAAAAAGTAACTAAATGTGTACAAAACAAAAAATTATAATAGTTATATGTGTACAAAAAAGAAGATAAACGACTAAATATGTACTTACGATAAAGTTTATTCATTTATAAGATATTTTCCCAAAGTATTCAAAATCAATATTTAAATACTTATATATAAGTTTACAATCAAATACGCTGTAGGATTTGGACAATTACAAAGATGACCAATTTGGATGGAAATATTTAACATAAAGACTATCAACTAAAATCCACGGCATCTCAATTACGAAAGGCCTTTATGTCACGAAACAATTTCTGATATAAAATGTATTTTGCAATTTATGTAGTGAAGACCTGCCATTGTAAAATACTTTGAATAAAATACTGACTAGTATTTTGTCATTTAATGTAATTAAATTTGGTTTGTTGTAAAATGGACCTTTTCATATTGTGTTGTTTTGTAAATATAACCCTACACATATTCTCGTTCTTCCATCTCTCTATACTAATTGTTCTATCAACTTTCTTTTTTCTATTCGAAATGAGATTTTATGTACCTTCAAATATATGTCTATACAGTCCAGCACGACTAGCTATCATACTGTTCTAAATCTAAACAAGTCTGGTATGTTCCATTAATTGTGAGATTGTATTGTGGTGGTTATATCAATATAAGAATGGAAATATTAAGTGGGCGCAATCAACATGAACTTTTATGATTCAAGTTTATAATATAGGTGTTATGAATTTGTTGATATGATTTATTTAATTGTGCTGATTGAAAATTTTAAGTTGAAGTTCACAATATAAGTTTAAACATCATGAGAAATATCATTCCTCACTTATTTTCAGTGATTGAACTTTAGACTTAATGTATTTATTACCGAGAAAGAGGAAGGTTTTAAAGCTCAATTCATGTTGTGAATGATTGAAAGAGACGAAGAAAAGCACTATGGCTTCCAAATTAGTTAGCTTGTTGATGTACTTGATCAACCTTGCAAAATAGTCTACGCAGCATAACAACTCTGAGACATATGTCTTGAACTCGTCAAATTTGTCTTTCAACTTCCCAAAATAACCCAAACATATACAACTAGTGTAGTTGTCGATTAAAGTGACAATGCAAGTCGTTAAATACAACACCCATTCTCATATAATCAATGGGCAATAGGGATATATACATGTACAATCAAGTAAAAAAATTAAAATAATAGGTGGTATATCAATTTAAATAATATGAAAGTACACATACCTCGTCCATGTGTCAAATTGATAGAAACTTGCCTCCTTTTAGTACCCAAGTTGCATTGATACACTCAATGGTCTAAAGAAAACCTTTGGGAATAATATACCATCATGCATATTTTGAACATATTATAACAAGATATTGGATCTATATCTTAATGTGTTGTTAATGAAGACAATAAAAAGTTATTATATAATTATTTATTTAACTTGTACCTCTAAACTTAAAACAAATCTAAATACTTAGCTTATTAGTAACCAGTATGTGTGTGTGTTTTTGAAAAATTTCTCCCAAAAGGCAATTATATATTTTCTGCGGGACAGTGACATTAAGCACTCTATACATTGTGCACTTACACCCCCTTTAGACCATATTTTAAAAGTTGAAGATGAAAATATTGAACTGGGAGATAAAATAGGGTATGGTTTGGCTACTAATATTGAAGTGAACCACGACGATGAGTATTATTATTTATTTATTTCAGAAATATGTGGTGGCTTTTGAGCATGATTATTTATTTATTTCAAAAATATGTGGTGGCTTTTGAGCATGATTATTTATTTATTTCAAAAATATGTGGTAAAGCTTCTTAAATGATATTGGTAGGCTTTAAAATAGGAGAATCATACTAAAGTCAATATAAACAATGATAACAGGGTGGCATAAAAATATGTGATATATTGTAGACTAGCTTTTAGAAAACATAAGAGGATCATGAAATATATGCTATGTAAGAGATATAGTAGACTGTACACTACCACAACTTAGAGAATGCATAACGAACTATCATGTAACATCCGTATTTTTAGATCAGACGTTTTTTGTTTTAAGAGTAAATTATAATTTTGGTCCATGTGGTTTGCATGAAATTTCACTCTTGGTCATCGTTTTGTTTTTTTATGCTGATGGTCCCTAAACTGTTATTTTGCTTACACTATTTGTCCATTGGCCAGCTAAAAAGACCAATATACCCTTTTTAATTTCTTTTTTACTTTTCTTTAAATTTAGTAATTATTAAATAATAAAAAAACCAAATCTCATTCCTCCTTTTCCGGCGACGTCCTCCATCTCCCTTTCTACCACCACCTGCGTTTGGCGCCCCATTCTCCCCTTCTGCCACCACCTGCGTCTGCCTCCCCCATCTCCCCTTCCGCCACCACCGGAGATGTTATTTCTCAGCAGCACCAATGGTCTAATGAGGAGTTGGTATGATGATACGCCTTATATGTTTGGTGCTGGTACGATCAGTCATGTCGGAAACATTACAATTGATTACAAAGAATTGCAGGAGGCTACAGCTCCGACAGACGTTTACAGGACGGCGAGATCTCAAGGACCATATCCAAATATCAATAAACAAAGCAATGTGACATGGGTGTTTCAAGTTGATGCGAATTTTACTAATCTCTTTAGGTTCCATTTTTGTGAATATCATCTAGAGAAAATAAACCAGAGGGTTTTCGAGATAATGTTGATCAATGAAACCGCGTTTAACACCGCCGATATTATCGCGTGGACTGGCGGCAAAGGGATTCCGACGAGAAAAGATTACGTTGTTTATATCGGCAATGAGCCTGGGGACGCTCAATTGTGGGTGACTCTCAAAACTAACATTGATTTGAAGCCTGAATTTTACGATATTCTCTTAAACGGATTGGAGGTTTTTAAACTCAGTGACTCAAAATCCAACCTGGTCGGCCGGAATCCTGTTCCATCTGAGATGATGCAGAAACAACTGATCGCAAATCGAGCAGCTTCAAATAGAAAATGTAGCAAGCAGGTTATTGTTGGCGATGCGGTTGGTGGAGCCGCCACTGTCGGGGTTGCAGCTGTGGTGTTATTCGTGATTCGCAAGAGAAGATGAGTGTCGGGATCAGATCCAGGTGCCACTAGTTGGCTTCCAGTATACATACAGTCCCTCAAATAGCAAATCGACTACCTCCGGAAAGAGCCATGGCAGTAGTAGTTTGTCAACAGACGCCGTCTGTAACTGCCGTTATTTCTCATTGATGGAGATCAAACGTGCGACTAATAATTTCGACGAGAGTAAGGTGATCGGAGTTGGAGGTTTCAGGAAGGTTTACAAAGGTGTGGTCGATGGCAACATGATGGTGGCTGTCAAGAGATCAAACTCGTCTTCCGAGCAAGGAGTTAACGAGTTTTTGACGGAGATCGAGGTTGCAGGTTTTACAAATCTCAATCCATGATCACTTTTCCTTGCAGAATTTCAGAGTTTGAAAACATGAAAACAAGGATGGCCACCTGGTGTGGAGGCCTCTTCAGTGAGTTATGGTGTTTTCCGGCAAGGACGGGATCCAGATCGATGGCGTCGAGACCCGCTGGGAAACACTTTGTTTTCTTTTTTTTTATTTTTTTAATTAATATAATAAAGTTTACATTAAAAGAAAAATGAAAAAGAAATTATAAAAGGCAGTTTGGTCATTTAACTTGGACGAGGGACCAAATGTGTAAGCAAACAACCAGTTCAGGTACTTTGAACGTGAAAAACCAAAAGGATGACCAAAAGTGAAATTTCATGCAAACCACAGAGACCAAAATTGTAATTTACTCTTGTTTTAGTATTTAAATATGTGTTAGATTAATTATTATTTAAAAGAAACTTTTTCACGTCAATAATATTTAAACGTAAAACTTTATAAAGTTATGATATAAAGCTTCAATTAAAAACCAATATATATAGTAACATATTTTTATAAAAGGTATTGTTATTTCATATGAAATTAATTTTAACATGTGATATAATAAAAAGAGTAGATATATTTCATTTAAAACAGAACCGTTTATATATATATATATATATATATATATATATATATATATATATATATATATATATATATATATATATATATATATATATATATATATATATATATATATATATACTAGTTTATTAACACATGTTTAACACGGGTTGGTTACTTATAAATATAAAATATGATTATATTCTATAATTGTTAATACATCTTTGTTACTTATAACATAAAATTAGAAACGAAATTCTTTTTGTTGCTTAGGTTACGTATTGTGACGTCCGTCTAAAAGACAAAAATTGAGTATTTGTATTATACAAAACAAAATAAATAATTGTTTAATTTAATAAAACTCAAAATAAACGTGGGATCAATTAAAATGAAATACCAAATGAATATAATATATATAAAGGGTCCGGATCCGGTGAGGACTATTTTTTCGGTGAGGACTCGCGATAATATCTTAAAAAAATTGAAAAAAAAATATAAATAATAAAATTGATCATAGTACTATATCGGAGAAAAAAATTGAAAAAAAAATTTTGGATCATTATTTTTTTATAATGAAATAATGATCTAAAATAAAATCAGAAAAATTGGATCATTACATTTTTCAATCAACCAAAAAAATTTTCAAATTTTTTTTGATAATGATATAGTACTATTCTCGATTTTATGATTTGTATTTTTTTATATTTTTTTCAATTTTTTAAGGTGTCATCGCGGGTACTCACCGAAAAAAGAGTCATCTTCGATCCTGATTCTATATATAAATATATACAATATAATAAAAACAGAAAAAAAAAAAACGCCGGCGGCTTTAACGTTTTTAGTGTTTCAATCCAATTTGAAATTGAGTTGTGAAATTATTAGTAGATTATATATATTTACATTACATATTACACCATTTGATTTTAAACCCTCGTTTCTCATTCTATATTATTTAATATGATAGTAAAATTAATTAAAAAATACATATTTTTATAAAATAAAAATTATACCATTAAAATCATATCAACGATGCAATCATTATGAAACTAATTTTTAATATTATATAATTACATCACTGTGTGTTAAATTTTTATAAATAAAAAATTGGATATTTATATAAATATTATTAAATCATAAAATAATATATACTTTTGATATTTTAAGTTCATGATACTAAAATAATTTGATATATTTTATGATATTTTAAGTTCATATATGATACTAAAATAATTTGATGTATTTTATAAAGACAACATACGGAAATATATTTTTCAACAAAAGGCAAATTTTCAAAATTGAAATACAAAAATACATGTCAGATTATAACAAAATTTATATTAAAATGTAGATAAAATTGTGACGATTTTAAATATATATTTATATTTTATCAAATATTATATATTAAAAGTCATGATAGAAAAACATATTAACCTAACAAAATTATTAGATTAAAGCGACGTTTGGTTATATATATATATATATATATATATATATATATATATATATATATATATATATATATATATATACATACATACATACATACATACATACATACATACACTAGGTTATTAACCCGTGTACTACACATGTTGAAAAATAAAAATAATAAAAATAAAATTGAAAATACAAATACATATGTATATAAATTACGAACTAATAAATCATAAAACAAAAAATATTTAGATTGCAATTATTTATTTATAATGATAGCGCACTTACATTTCTTTACCGCTAATGATAATATGTGACAATAAAAATGACGTCATTTTCATAAAAAAAAAAAAAAAACACGGTGTTTTTAAATTTTTTTGATGGAGATCACTGAAAGCAATTTCATGGAAAGGGGTAATCAACAAAATGGACTTAAATACCCTTTTATGCGATGTATCAATGATCCCCACAAGACAAACTTAAAAATTGTAACCCAAATTGTGTAATTTTGAAAAGATTAACTAAACCATCTAAAAACACAAATTTTACACCTGCTGACATTATATATATATATATATATATATATATATATATATATATATATATATATATATATATATATATATATTAATTACTAAAATGAATATGTGAGAGCTTTTCACTATTCAATTGGTACCTGCTATTTTCAGAGCCATAATTACTAAATTCAGATCATAGTATAATTGGTAAAGCATAGGATACAAATTGTAAACAAGTTTTTAGTTAGAAATAGCAATTTTGATTCTTTTTATAGCAAACTTTGATATTTACGTTTTTTCCCCTCAACTAATTTTGAATTAACTGTTTTCACCCTATTTATTATAAAGTTATATTATTGGTATTTCGTAAGTTACGATTCCAGTCCATTATTATATTTTAAAGTTATATTTTTCGTCCCTTACGTAATTTGTCTTTGTCGAGCTGCGTTTTTTCAATATACGGGGCTTTCGCAGCATTGCACGGACTGTCGAATACTAGTTTTGAATTAATCAGGAAAGCATAATCAATTCGAACATGATTTCCTAAAAAGTTTAATCGTGTCCCTAGTATTAGTTGATAAAGTTGTAAAAAACATAATCATCATTTTTGTGAACCGCAAAATAACAATAAGCATTTAATTTCTTTTATTATAAATTAAATAATGTTTAAAAATAATATGATATTGTTCTTGAAAATATCAAACAATAATTATTCTATTATTTAAAACCCGTCTGTTTTTGTGTGTTATATAATGTTGTCGGACCATGTTGTTTGTAGTTTTGTTGGGTTTTCTTTTTTGGGTTTTTGCAATTCGGGTTTACGACCGGTTTTGGGGATCTTTTCGGATCTTCTATTTTTGGGTGTGACACGTGTTGTTTCAGTAAGCTTTTTACTTCGATGGTTAACGTTTCCTCTTCCTCTCTTTGTCGGTCGCTTACCTCCTACGCCACTTTGGTGAATTTGCGTCGTTAGTCGTTTCTTCCATCGCCTGACCTTCTTTCCCTTCGTTGCATGTGGGTGTTTTGGTCGTCTCTTTCATCAGCGTTGGTTGCGGAGGTCAGGTTTCTCAGATCCTTCCTTTTCTTTGATCTTTAAATGACTTAGGAGTTGTGTCGATCTTCACCGTCTTCGACAGCCGGCGAAGCCAAAATCGTGATTGGCGGGAGCTGAGTAGGGCTGTCCGGCTATGTTTAGGGATTTACGGTGTTAGTGGTTGGTGGGTATCAGCCGCAAAAGGTCGCCGGATACTAGCGAAGGGTTAGAGAGGAGAAGAGTGAGTAAATCGAGCTTCCCAAACTGATTAAACCAAGACAAACGCAGCCAAGATGGAAAGATCAAAGACGGAAGAAAGGGAACTCGGCACTCGCGACTCACTAATTTACGGAATTTGGAGCTAACAGTTGATGTAACGCCAAGACACGCTTTATTATATAATTATAATAAAAGGGTAAATTGGTCATTTTACCTTGGAAGGGTAAAATGGTCTTTTGGACAGAAAAGTATTTGGTTTGAAATAATATTTTGAGTTTTGGACTTAAAATGTTATAAAAACTGAATTTGGGTCGTTATACCGAAAAAGGGTATTTTGGTCATTTGACCATGTGAAAGACCATATATGAAAAATATTGTTGGTTGTGGCAAAAATGTAAGAAATGAAAGTTTCCGATGCGGCCTTCGGGCAACAACGGGATTTTCCTGTGAGCCATATATTTACTCATATAGACAAGACCGGGACCAGCCGTGAGTCTAGGCAACAGCGGGATTTTCCTGTGAGCCATATATTTACTCATATAGACAAGACCGGGACCAGCCGTGAGTCTAGGCAACAGCGGGATTTTCCTGTGAGCCATATATTTACTCATATAGACAAGACCGGGACCAGCCGTGAGTCTAGGCAACAGCGGGATTTTCCTGTGAGCCATATATTTACTTTTATAGACAATACCGGAACCAGCCGTGAGTCTAGGCAACAGCGGGATCTTCCCGTGAGCCATATTTGATCGTGAAGAAACTGTTAATAGATGGTGCGGCCACTTGTGGCTATGATATTCCGATGCGGCCTTCGGGCTATGATTTTGTTACAGGTACACGGTACGGCCTTTTTGGTTATGATATCGGGTATTAAACTCAGTTAGTGCGGCCTGCGGGCTATGATTCATATGCAAGGAATGATTTGGTACGGCTTGTATAGCCACGACAAATGATATGACTTATATAGTCATGATATATATGGGATAGTCAAGTATGACTAAGCAAGATGGGACAGAAATGATACAGAACTGGTTTGAATGGTATGCAAATAACAGAGTAGACATGATAAAGTGATTGGATAATCACAGGATATGTGATTAGCTGGTAGAGCTAGTACTTTGGATACGAAATCCTCATATACATACGGTTAGCCAGTAAGGCTAGTAGTCTGGATTCGATATCCAGACAGTTATATGATTGTATTTGTATTGTACACGTTATTTGCAGATATGATTACTCACTGAGCTTTGTAGCTCATACCGTTTGTTAAATGTCCCTGCAGGTTAGCATGATACTGATAGGGGACAAGATAGAGTCTGTGACTTTAAAGTGGGACTCGTAGATGCTGTCAGTAGCAGCCCGACTTCAAAGGAGATTATGGTATTATATACTCTCCTTGATACACTTGTACCCGTGTTTCTTAAAAATATACCCCTTTGTTATGGTTTTATGTATGAAAACTTGTATTTTAAATGAAAAATTTTCAGGGGTGTTTTGTTTTAAAAGCCGGGTGTTACAAGTTGGTATCAGAGACAGGTTTAAGTGAACTAGGTGTCTATAGAATAGATTCCTGGACTTAAACCCTGAGATAGTAGACACGATGCATAGTTAGGTGTATATAGCTGTTATTATACATATATAACCTAACTGTTGCTAACTTCTGACGTATAAGAAGTATAAATTGTAAAACTCCTTGGGAGACATTTAGGGCGCGAAGCTCTAGGAAATGGACCAACCCTTCTCAGGACTCTGTTGTACGTGGAGTAAAAAGGGGACGAAAAGCAGAAAAATCCACTTGACAAGCAGTAGTAGCTGTAGTGGTCAGAAAAAGAAATCGGTTGCTCACCTTGGTTGATATTCAAGGTGAAAGAATAGTAGTTGAGACTACAAGAAAAGCAAAAATGTTAGTGGACTTCTCAGAAGAAGTTAACACGAATTGGGTCTAACCTTAAAGGGAAGGGACCAGAATGAAAAGATGATTTGTAAAAGAAGTGCAGGAAAAGCACTCAAAACATTTTAGCGTTGAGACTCTATCGTTGACATGCTGAAATTGCAGAAAATGGGAGCATATTGCTCGAGTTTATTGTATGGAATGGAAGTGGTTCCAGCGTGGAACTATAGATCACCTCCTTATGAAATACTCACATGCTAAATGTGGAGTAACGGGTGATGAACCCAGGAAAGAAAGAAGAAATGAATGGTTAGAAAGGACCAGTGGTACCTTGAGCATTCCAGCAGATTGTGGAGAAAGCTCGTGAGGAGACTGATATGACCTCCGACAGAATGGTTTTGAATATAACCGTGTAGGCTATATTTGATCCAGGAAGCTATGCTTGGGATCAGTGACATTGATGTCTTGATTGAATGTTTCATCAACGATTATGGATGAAATGTTGGAAGTAGCTATAGCAGATAGCATGTATGTTCTAGATATTGAACACCGGGAAAGTAGTCTGCCTAGGATTTACGGGACCATTTTCCCTATAAATCTGAAGCCGATGACTATCAGCGAATCTGAAGCACTTGTGCTTATGAATTGGTTAGCAAAGAATTATGCTAACATGAATTGTAGAAGTAAGAACAGTATGGTTCTTAAAACAGAAATGAAATGGATGGGAATCCATGGTAAATGACCGATGTTGAGAATACCGGTTATTTCCTTTGCTTAAACTCGGATAAGAGTTAGTAAAGGAATGATGTTGTAATTGGCATACATGGTATTGGCCAAGTTAGATAAAGCAATGATAGTAGTGTACTGCTTTGAATAAATTTTCGGATGCTTCTTTTGAAAAGAACTTCCAAGATTTCTGCCAGATTGGCGAGAAGAGTTTATGATAGAGATGATATTGGGAGCCGTTTTTGGTATACGGACTCTAGATTGATTTGCATCTGTAGAGATGGCAGAGTTGAAAAACAACTAAAAGAAAATGTTGTTTTGGGGTCTCTTATGACCGTATGTGTCATCGTAGGGAGCCCTACCTTGTTTGAAAAGAATAAAGACAAGTTGATGCATGTGTGCATTAACTGATGAGAATCTGATATTCTCGAAACCAGATCGTATATGAGGTACGTTTGTACCAGATATTGGAGTTACTTCACTGAGTTAAGTGAATTGTAAGATTCTCCAAGTATGAAATTTGGCTAAAAGAAGTTGTATATTCTTTGGGGCATGTAAGAATAATGCCAAAGATGACAAAGTAGATACAGTGGAAGTACTGATGTGATGAGACAGAAACCGCCTTGGAATCTGACTGAATTAGTAGTAGTTTCCTTGGATTGGCGGGTTGCTATGGGAGAGTTGTAGTAAGCTGCTCCTTGATTGTTGTTCAGTTGACTAAGGTTGACTAATAAAAGTATAAAGTTTAAGTGGTAGAAAGACCACAGATATCTTGTAAAGGTTTGGGATAAACCTTATGTGAAATTTTGATGTTAGCTTTGATGCTAAGAGGATAAATTGGATCGTAGAAATGCATCCAGATTCGATCGTAGATGCAAGATGTTGCAGTAGCAACTATGATTTTAGTATTAAGCTTTGGAGACACTATGTATATGGTGTAAAGCTTATTTTTTTTATGTGGATCATTAGAGTTTGAAATACTTTATTGATCAGAAAAGAAGCTAAATATGAGATAACAAAGATAGATGGGTTACTTAGAGATTTCGAGTATGAAATCTTGTACCATCTCAGAAAGAAAGATGTGGCTATAGATGCCTGGAATAGAAAAGAGTAACCTTTGAAGGTTACATCCACATGTATGAATGTGGCGAATTGATTACCTGAGTTAATTCGGGTAGCACAGAAAGATGGGTGCAAGTCTGAAAATGTGATGAATGAATGAATGACTAGCTATTGAAAGAAGCTAGTTAGAAACTCACGGCGATTGAAAACCCTTGGTGGTTGTGTATATGAGTTCCAAAGCCGAGTGAAATATGAAAATCATCTTGAAAAGATGTATTTTGTATTAGATATACAGTATATCTGGAGCAATACCAGACTGGATAGGTCGATAAAACCTATGTGTTGGTGGCCGGGACAGAAGAAAGGCATGGAAAGACACATGAAAAGTATTTGACTTGTACGTGACGTAAAGTCAAACCGGTAGAAACGTGCGAAGAAATTGAACCGTAGTTGGCCCCAAAGAAGAAATGGGACAACATTGTTATAGACTTTGCGATAAAGTCTCCGCAAGTATTGTGAATTGATGAACAAAATGATCTGATAAGTCAGACTTTAGAAGATGTGCTTGAAGATTGCACAGAAGACCCTAGTAGAAGATGAGAAGATTGTCTATCGTTGATAGAATTTGCAAGAAATAGCAACCTACATGTTGGTAGTTTGATGACTCGTATGAAGTATGGTATGGAATACCGTGATAACCTTCGATTTTTGAAATGAAGATGTGGCAAAGCTGTTGACTAGATCCTAGTTTGTTATACAAACTGAAGAAAATACCTGACAGGTATGAACGCAATTGAAGAATGGTTAAGAAATTATAAGTGGTGTGTGAATCGCTGAGTAAAAGCCTTTAAGATTTCAAGTAAGGGAATATGTTAGTGCGAAGAGTAAACCTTTGGAAAGGTTAAAATTTGTTGGGACGATAAGAAAGGAATTAGGTGTTGATAAATTCCAAGAAATCCCTTATGACAAGATGAAAATAGATGAAGAAAGATACGTAGATAAGATACCCGGGACAACCGGAGGAATGATATACGGATTGTGATTTAACCACAAGATAAGAAGGCTAGTATGGTTAAGTGCTTAGACATTACCATATAGATTCCGAGATGATGTGGAAGACCGAAAGTGAAACAAGGGAGATTTACCCTCAACTCCTTGTGTGATTTCGGGGACGAAATCTTTTGAAGGAGGGGAGAATTTGTAACGCCAAGACACGCTTTATTATATAATTATAATAAAAGGGTAAATTGGTCATTTTACATTGGAAGGGTAAAATGGTCTTTTGGACAGAAAAGTATTTGGTTTGAAATAATATTTTGAGTTTTGGACTTAAAATGTTATAAAAACTGAATTTGGGTCGTTATACCGAAAAAGGGTATTTTGGTCATTTGACCATGTGAAAGACCATATATGAAAAATATTGTTGGTTGTGGCAAAAATGTAAGAAATGAAAGTTTTATTGTAATAAAACTTGATTTTGTGGTCAAAGTTCAAGAAAATGAACTTTAGGACCAAAATTGTAAAATTTTGTGGTATAAATAAGAGAGAGTTGACTCTCTCTTTGACTAGCCATTGTTGCAGCCACGGGAGAAGCAAGGAAGGGGTGATTTCTGCAGGAAATCAAGGATTGAAGCTTGGAATTGGAATCATAGATAGGAATTGGTGATTCCTAAGCTTTTAAGGTGCGGGACAAAATGGTTGTGGTGCACGCAAAGGCAAGAAACAACCGGAATGTAAATGCAGCTAGCATCCAGGTGAGTAATCTCACTGATATCATATGTGATATATGATGATTGATTTGTTACAGGTTGAAATGGCTTCGAGGGACAAAAATGACAAGTGTAAAAAAATATGTAAACGACAATACCAGATAAGCCGTGAGTCATTGCGATGACAAGAACGGAGCTGTGAGTCAATACATATGTATATACACTATAATACGACAATACCAGATAAGCCGTGAGTCTATAATAGACAAGAACGGAGCTGTGAGTCAAACATTTATTGACAAGACCGGAACCAGCCGTGAGTCAATAAAACTTATATAGACAAGACCGGGACCAGCCGTGAGTCTAGGCAACAGCGGGATTTTCCTGTGAGCCATATATTTACTCATATAGACAAGACCGGGACCAGCCGTGAGTCTAGGCAACAGCGGGATTTTCCTGTGAGCCATATATTTACTCATATAGACAAGACCGGGACCAGCCGTGAGTCTAGGCAACAGCGGGATTTTCCTGTGAGCCATATATTTACTCATATAGACAAGACCGGGACCAGCCGTGAGTCTAGGCAACAGCGGGATTTTCCTGTGAGCCATATATTTACTTTTATAGACAATACCGGAACCAGCCGTGAGTCTAGGCAACAGCGGGATCTTCCCGTGAGCCATATTTGATCGTGAAGAAACTGTTAATAGATGGTGCGGCCACTTGTGGCTATGATATTCCGATGCGGCCTTCGGGCTATGATTTTGTTACAGGTACACGGTACGGCCTTTTTGGTTATGATATCGGGTATTAAACTCAGTTAGTGCGGCCTGCGGGCTATGATTCATATACAAGGAATGATTTGGTACGGCTTGTATAGCCACGACAAATGATATGACTTATATAGTCATGATATATATGGGATAGTCAAGTATGACTAAGCAAGATGGGACAGAAATGATACAGAACTGGTTTGAATGGTATGCAAATAACAGAGTAGACATGATAAAGTGATTGGATAATCACAGGATATGTGATTAGCTGGTAGAGCTAGTACTTTGGATACGAAATCCTCAGATACATACGGTTAGCCAGTAAGGCTAGTAGTCTGGATTCGATATCCAGACAGTTATATGATTGTATTTGTATTGTACACGTTATTTGCAGATATGATTACTCACTGAGCTTTGTAGCTCATACCGTTTGTTAAATGTCCCTGCAGGTTAGCATGATACTGATAGGGGACAAGATAGAGTCCGTGACTTTAAAGTGGGACTCGTAGATGCTGTCAGTAGCAGCCCGGCTTCAAAGGAGATTATGGTATTATATACTCTCCTTGATACACTTGTACCCGTGTTTCTTAAAAATATACCCCTTTGTTATGGTTTTATGTATGAAAACTTGTATTTTAAATGAAAAATTTTCAGGGGTGTTTTGTTTTAAAAGCCGGGTGTTACAGTTGATGGCTGCGATATGAATGCACTCATCCCGTTTGTCATATGTCTTCCGGATGTTGAGTCCCTCCATTTGATCTTCCCAAAGGTATTCTCACATCTGGTTAATCAGTTATTCATTTTTGCAGTCACCATTGGGAGAGTTTAGCATGACATTAGTACCTCTGTTTTCTTATCTTTCGTATTATTATCTTTCCAATACGAGGGGCAGAAATGAAAGGCTTAGTTAGTGTTAAAGTCAAGAACAGAAGTGGTCAGGTCAGTTTTCAACATTCTTCTTTTCATTTTTGTAAATAATTAATATATTAAAAATGATTATAAAAACTATTTTTTTGGCAGTATGATATGAAGTTCGTATCGGTTGAGATGCCAATGGCAGCGGAACCTGATTAGCAGTTACAATGATTCCACTGGAAGTTATCTTTCCATTAATGATACATATGATGTCAGTTTTGTCATTTTAAAAATCTACCACGGGGGCTTGTCAGGATCTTGAATTCTTATTCTTTTATTTTAACTATTGTCAATTGCATAAGGTTTTCCCTGAAACTGCAACATTTGGGAACAATTTAAATGACATTTTAAGACTTCTTTCAGATGATTATGAAGATTACGATTATACCCTTGATGGTCCAGGGGTAGAAGAAAATGGGGTAGATGTAGAGGATCCAAGCTTTGATGTGTCTGATGGCTCTGAATTTGGTCTTGCCGTGTGCCAAAGTCAATGCTACATACTATTTGGAGGTGGATTATTGCAAAACTATACTTTTGGGTTTTTATTTCTCAAAATAACTAATTATTTTATACGGATGATTGACCTTATAATTGTTTATGGTGTTGTGGCAAGCAAGGATAACTAAGTGGTTTCTTGGAGTATTGATGATCATATTTCCACTTTACCAACAGATTCATCGACAAAAAATTTCACAGAATCTAATTGTGGTAAAGACTGAACCAAATGAAATTATTATTATTCTTTTTCTAAATCCTAGGCTTATTATTATTATTATTATTATTATTATTATTATTATTATTATTATTTTCTTACCAAAAATAGTTCCTTATGTTTTGAAATTGTAGTTGTTGGCATCAAAAATCAGAAAAAATCCTCTGTTTGGTTTTGCATTGATAAGACCGCCTGGACATCATGCGGTTCCAAAGGGGCCGATGGGATTTTGTGTGAAGATGGTGGCATTCAGGTTAAAACCATTCTTCCTAAAATATATCATATAAAAATTTTATAATGGTTATACTTATATTTATCTGAGGTTTTTGCTTATCATCGAATCTTCAGGAGCTTCTAGAAAAATCTAATGTTCCATTTGTTGGAACAAGATCAAAAGAATGTGGTACTGCATTTCACAATGTAAGATTACATTACTTGATCTTTTGTATTCTTTTTTCAAAGGACTAAATGAAAAAATAGTAATGTAGTTTCATATTTTGTTTATTATAGCATCTTACTTTCAATTCTTCCTGTTATGGCATTATACTTTGAAAAAACTACTCAATTATAGCATATGCTTTCAAATACAAAGCAGTCAATTTCACTGCTATATTTGTATAAAATTTTCCAAGTACATTGTCCTTATAAGAAAGAATTGAGAGTCCAATGCTATAACTGGATTCATTTTTTCAGAGTACAATGCCTTAACAAGAAGACAAATTGAAAGCATAATGCTGTAATAGAAAGAAATAAGCATACATATTATGGTGATTAGTAGTTAAACATTCTTTTTTATTTATATCTATTCACATGCTTTAAATTTTCACACAATAACAGAGATAAGTAAGGGTAAATGAGTAATTTTGGGCTGAAATTTTTCACAATAAAAAAACATGGTGTGATTTTCAATCTTTGAAATATGACGATGTAAAAGATAACATACGACACTTTGGCCGGAAAGGTAATTTCGCTGACATGCAATTGCAGCATTTGTAGGTAAGTTTATGAAACTACAATTACTCTGTTTTGACCTTTTTCAACTGGTATTATAATTGAGAGCCTTTTAGGAAAAAACGTGGTAATGAGCCCACTGGTCAGCTTTCACAAATGGCAAAAGCAGGTGGATTTTCCTCTGTTTCAAATATGCTTGAAGTAAAAGGTGCTGAAAATGTTAGTCATTACAAAAGAGTCAAAAGAAACATGTGCTTCACCAAGAAAAAAGATTCTTCAGAAGAGGTGTGATTTTGTTTCTCTCTCTTCTTTATTCTCTTTTATATGCTTATTCATCTTTTTTTTTTCTAAATCGTATTTGAGTTTTCAAAGACTGTTTCCATGATAAATATGTGCTACTACAATCAGAAAACCATGTCTTTGAGTAGGATGCTTGAAGAAAAAGACAGACTCCATACAGCTTTCTTAGATGGTTCGTTACACATACACCCTTATTTTGTATATATTATATCTTTCTTTATGCTAAAATTACAATATTGTCCCTACATAGAGACAAGAAAGATGCAGCGGCTTGCACGGGAGCATGTTAAGAGGGTATTAGATGAACAAGAAAAGTTGAATGCTGATTTAGATAAACGAAGGAAAAAACTTGATTCATGGAGCAAAGAGCTTAATAAAAGGGAAGCGTTAACAGAACGTGAAAAACAAAAATTAGACGAAGAGAAAAGAAAGGTGATCATATATTCATATTCACATTTCACAATTTCACAAACATGTTTTTCTTATTATCATATTACGTAATTCATATTCTTTTTTGAAAATCCAGAACGATTTGCAAAACAACTCCCTACAAATGGCTTCTATAGAGCTGGAAAAAGCTGATGAAAGTGTGTTACGGTTGGTTGAAGAGCAAAAGTTGAAATTGTATTCTTATATGTTTTTATTAATTATACCAGGTTGGACTTTTGTTGACTGAATTGCAGAGAGAGAAAGAGGAGGCTTTGAAGAAACTACCTGAGTCAGAAAGACAGCTAGATGCTAAACAGAAACTGGAAATGGAAATTGAAGAATTAAAAGGGAAACTACAAGTGATGAAGCATTTGGGAGATGAAGATGATGCTGCAGTTCAAGAGAAGATTAAAGAAATGAATAATGAACTTCAAGCAAAAATGGAGGAAATGGATAACGTGCAAAATTTGAACCACACACTTGTAGTGAAAGAGTGCCAGGGTAACGATGAATTAGAAGAACCTCGCAAAGAATTGATCAAAGTATTTATTTATAATCCATAATTACATTCCATTAATTTTTTTAATACTTTATAAATCAGTTTTTGTTTTGTATTCAGGGACTTCAAGATATTTTAAATGGGCGTACAAATATCGGGGTGAAAAGAATGGGAGAAATTGACATGAAAGCCTTCCATGATGCATGCAAGGAGAAATTTGAATATGAATAAGCTCAAGTCAAAGCATCTGAATTACGCACTTTCTGGCAGGATAAACTCAAAAATCCGGAGTGGCATCCGATGAAAGTTGTTCTAGTGGATGGTGATCACACGGTATTGTTTTCCTGACTTGTAAATTTATTATGATTTTTATTTTGAGCAAAATTATGTGTAATGATAATGGAGGAGATAATTAATGAAGATGATGAGTTGTTAAAGAATTTCAAGGCGGAATGGGTGAACGGGATTTTTGATGCTGTGGTTACCGCGTTCAAGGAGATGAATGAGTATAATCCAAGTGGAAGGTATGTGGATAATGAACTTTGGAATTTTAAGGATAATAGGAAAGCTACATTGAAGGAGGTGATTAGCTCTATCTTGAGGAATTTGAAGAGTCTAGAGCACAAGAGGTAATGAAGTTTGTTTCTTCTATAAATATATGGATTTATGATAAGTTAGGAATTATGAACTTGTAGTGGAGCTTTAAGGTGGTGAAGGGGCTTCAAAATACTCTAAGTTTGCTAACTCATGGGTGTGGTTGTGGTTTTTTGTGGGTATTATGAACTGCATGGAACTGCTTCTTTATTAATAAATATCATAAAACATATTTGGAGTGCTATTACTTGTCGCTGGAAAATCTTTTAAGGGCATTAAAAGCGCAAAATTGACTTGTGGTTCTTAGTGCATCACATGGACCTTATGGCATGATATGTTAATAGTACAGAGTGCAATACAAAATAAATAAAGAATAAAGCAGAGAAAGTTACATAAATTGAGAAATAGATGGGTCAATTGTCAGGCATCATTTTACAGATCAAGCTACTTATTGTTGATCTTGCAGGATTTCAACGCTTAGACAAATCTGGTATGTTTCATTTATGAGCTCAAATTCATGGACAACGAGTAAGTTTCATTTGGACAACAGGTAAGTTTGATTTCCAAATACTATTATAAATTTATCTCTTAGTTCTCTTGGAAAACGTATAATTTCATGGCCTGCGACCATTTCTTTTGGTGTTTTGAAAATTGTATCTATTTTTAAAAATCAACCCAATTATGACATTGCTATTCTTCAGCAGATTATGCTATTTTTTCTTGCATTTATCCGGACCTGTGCTCCAGCAATTCCGAACCCGCGCGGAGCACGGGCTCCCGCTAGTTTGACATAAAACTCATTTCGCATGGGCTTCGGCTCACTGACACAATAAAATGTATACTTTGTCATCTTGGATTCACTTTTCATATGGGCTTCAGCCCAACTACAGAAACATAAACCAAGCCAGGTTTTTTTATGCAAATCAAGAATTACAAACATCACAACCATAATGTACAAACTTGTAAAAGAAGCCTTTGCATACATTTCTAACCTAAAGATTATGTGATGAACTTCACGAAGTACAATGTTTAAATAAGGAAAAACACACACAAGGGGAAAGAGATAAAGAGAACCTTTGAGAGTGCATGCCATTTTGGTCACGGTTGAAATTTGGTCCAAGTCGTTCCATTAAAGAAACAAAACAACCAAAAAGATTTTGATTCATCTTCCATGATGAACAATATTGGTGATAGGAGATCACTCATGTCCTAAAGAATGTGTATTTTATATTTTAAATTATGTCAAATCTTTAGTAAAACCTTTAAAGAAGTTTGTGTATCCAAAATTTCAAATTAATGCAATCGACTTAGTTGTAACGAGGTTAAAGGGCAAATAGGTAATTCAAACATGAAAACTTTCCAAAAAAGGGGATCTCGTATTTTTTCTTGGGATACCCTCGAAGGGTAAAGTTGAAATAAATAAGGTTTGTTTCTTTTTCTTTTTGGACTGATGAATGTGAATAAATGACCATTTTGCCATTCTAACACTCGAAAAATTCACAAAAAACATATTCATCAAAAGAGACATCAAAGATTATTTTTTTACGAGTCAATAACCAATATCAAAATTGTAAAATGAGTATGTCACCAATATGTTTTGTAGGAGATCCACATTAGTATTTTCATTTCCTTCATAAAAAGGTTGTAATTTGTCGGTCCTTACCTTGTAAAAAAGATATAAAATGCATGCAAGTAATTTATAAAATATGAAGGTGTTTTATCACATTTAAATTATATATACTTATACGGTTATACCATATCCTTCTCGATTAACTCTTCCTTTTCTTTTATCACATGGGATACCAAGTGTCTAAAAGTGAAGGTTTTTGAACATAAATGCTTGTCTTGTAGAGATTTTACCTAGACTGATCTTTATGTATTCATCCATGACGCATACAAACGAAAATGACACTTTTTGTATCTTTACCACATCTAGAAACCAACTTTGTACTTTCAATTTTCTCAAATCTTAAGGGGAACCCATTAGCCACAACACAGTTAACAAGGTAGTCTCAGTAACTCAAAAGTCTCATACTTCTCTCCAAGCTTAGGTTTCATGACTTTGCACTCGATGGTGGGATCATGAACAATAATTGAACTAGCAATGTCGTTCTCATCATCATCATCAAGATGGACTAAGTTCTCATCATCATCAACATTTTCAAGTCCATGCTCTAAAAACATATTTTTTTTCTAGATAGAGGTTTCTAAGAAAAGTATCTTTAACTGAATCTAAGGTTACAACTATTACCTCTTCCATTTCATAGTCCATGTCCGGATTTGAGAACATCAAATCATCTTCTGATTCGACTTCACCAACAAGTTTCGATTTCTTAACTGTCTTCCTTATCTTTCTCAAAGATGCCATATCCTTCTTCAACCTTTGAAAAACTCAGTGAAAGAGAGCCATGATCTTTTACATTCGTATGTGGGTATTGTTCTTGGGTTACACCAACGAACAAAGGGTTTTGTGCGTTGGGTTTTCAAAGTAACTCACATATGTGTTATTGGGTAACGTCAACGAAGCACATGAAAATATAGGCTTATTTTAACTTTTCTTGCAACCGGTTTTCCCAACAAAATAACAAGGATCAACGAGTTTATTTTGAGAAAAAATAGGTCTAAACCGTAAAACTATAAACTATAAACTCTTTTATCGAATAAACACGATAAAAAAAACCCGAACAGATAGTTTTGTAGGTAGACCTGGCAATAGAGCGGGTTTTGACCCTGATCCGCTCCAACCCCGTGCAAAATTTATGGGTTTGGATCATTGTTTGTGATCCGTTTATCCGTTAACGACCCGTACCCGTTAACCCATTTATTAAAAGGGTTGAGTTTGGACCACTATCGATCCGATCCATTAATGACCTGCCCCATGTAAATTATAAAAAATATATTTATACTTTATAAATTATTAGTTTTACAACTTAGTATTTAATTATATGAGCTTACTTTTGTCCAGGTGATCGGTACATGCATTCGTTCAAACTCTGAATTTTTTGAAAATGCACCTTAATGTCTATATTTTCTCATGTATGTTTGCAATAGTAGACATTTGTTTTGTTTTGAGATTATTATTTTTAGTTTTAAGCTATATTAGACGCTTTTTATTATGAAGAGTTTTTTATAAGTATTAAGTAAAAATGTGACTCATTTTATATTTGTTGGAATGGATAATTAATTATTGTGTATCTTTAATATTGTAAATGGGTCGGGTAAACGGGTTGGATATCCATTGATCCGGTGGATAAGGATATGAGTTTGATTATTCCAAACCCTGCGGGTTACGGGTCGGGTTTGGATAAGCTTTTGGAATTTTCTAAACGGGTTTGGATTAATATGGATCCGCTCCAAACCCGCTCTATTGTCAGGTCTATTTGTAGGGAGATATTTTGTAGTAAATAATAGTTGAATACTTGAAAAACCGAAACCCCCGTCCGGATTGTGACATCGATATTTCTTTGAGAAAGAAGAACGAAATCTCACACTTCGACACGCACAAATCAATGGAGGATGATCCGGAAAACTACGACGGAATTAGGGCTCATTTCCCCCTTTCTTTCGGCAAAAAATCCAAATCCCAAACCCCAGTTGAATCAATTCACAACGCCACTCGCCGCCCAACCACCGGCGCCGATGCCTCACCATCATCTAGTTCTCTTCCCACTAATAATAAGAACAAAGACACCCCTTTTCCTTCACTATCCTCATCCTCCAAGTCATGGTTAAATTCCCTCCAAAAAAACCCTAAACCCAGAACTGTATCGGATGATGCTGTGGCAATTGGCCCACCTCGACCTCCACCGTCTTCTGATTCTGTTGATGGAGAAGATGACGCGATGATTGGGCCTCCTAGACCAATGCCTGCTGATGACGATGAGGAGGAGGAGGAGGATGAGGACGACGAACCAATCATCGGACCACCGCGGCCTCCGTTGGGTTCGGATAGCGACGAGGAATCTTCGGACGGTGACCAAGAAATTAAACACCGTATACCTCTCAGTAATGAGATTGTTTTGAAGGGGCACACCAAGGTATCGTCTCTGATTTTTTGTTACTGAAATTCGAAGCTTCTACAATTTCATATTTTCAGAATCCTGGTTACGAATATAATGCGCTAGTGCTGAATTGATTATTTGATCCGATAATCCTAAGTAGAAGTAGGTTAGATAATCACTTTAGTAAACACAACCAAACACTGACTCTGGCTGTTCATGATTGCTTATATATCTATTCTTGACCAAAAGATGATTACATTCGAGAAGGAAACAAAGATGCTACTGCAATTTCAATTACTAGTTTGTAAAATGTAGTCGCATTGCTTATGTAGATTATGTTCTTTATCCTATGTCAGAATTATCATATCTTTATGGTACCGTGGTTGTTCATATTTGGTGTACACAGGTTGTTTCTGCTCTTGCTATTGACCATTCTGGATCTAGAGTACTTTCTGGAAGCTATGACTACTCAATTCGTATGTATGACTTCCAAGGAATGAACGCCCGTTTGGAATCATTTCGCCAGCTGGAACCTTCTGAAGGACACCAAGTTCGTAGTATAAGCTGGAGTCCCAGTGCTGACCGGTTCCTATGTGTCACTGGATCTGCACAAGCCAAGGTACATCACTACATCTTAAACCCTAAACCCTAAAACATTTTCTTTACGGTTTAGGGTTTCTTTTTCATTTAATGATTCGGTCTGATTGCCAATTCGAATTTCTCTCCTTGTGGGGATTTCAGATATTTGATCGTGATGGATTGACACTAGGAGAGTTTGTGAAAGGTGATATGTATATTCGTGACCTAAAGAATACAAAAGGCCATATAACTGGATTGACATGTGGAGAATGGCATCCAAAGGCAAAAGAGACCATTTTAACCTCATCAGAGGATGGTTCACTGCGTATATGGGATGTCAATGACTTCAATTCTCAAAAGCAGGTGCGCGTTTTAATATTCATGGTAGTAATTGACGCTTTCTTTAAAATAACAAAAAAAATATTTAGCTAACTATGATGATAATTCTATCCATATTCTATAGGTTATAAAACCAAAACTTACAAGGCACGGAAGGGTTCCAGTGAACACTTGTGCTTGGGATCGTGAAGGGAAGTCCATTGCAGGTGGTATTGGTGACGGGTCTATACAGGTAATGATTATTTACAATTTCATTTTAAAGATATTATATTCATAAAGTTAATATAATTATTAACTCATTTACATATAGGTATGGGGTATTAAGCCCGGATGGGGAAGTCGACCCGACATTCATGTTGCCAACGCCCACTCAGATGAAATCACGGGTCTTAAATTTTCTAGCGATGGTCGGACTTTACTTTCAAGAAGTTTTGATGCTACATTAAAGGTAAAAGAAAAAGGTTTATATTTCTATATTTTATTGGTGTTGCGTTGCTAATAGTGATTTGTTATTAAGGTGTGGGATTTGAGGCAAATGAAAACAGCATTAAAGTCATTCGATGACCTCCCGAATCAGTATCCGCAAACTAATGTGGCATTTAGTCCCGATGAACAACTATTGTTAACGGGTACATCGGTTGAAAGGGGTAGCACTACTGGCGGGTTGTTATGTTTGTTTGATAGAGAGAAACTTGAACTCGTATCAAAAGTTGGAATTTCGCCCACGTGTAGTGTCGTGCAGTGTGCATGGCACCCGAAACTAAATCAGGTTTGTTTTAATGTAAACGAATAAATTCTTAAGATTGTGGTATGCTAAAAGAGTAGTTGTATGTGTTGTAGATTTTTGCGACTACGGGAGATAAACATTCGGGTGGGACCCACGTATTATACGATCCAACATTGAGTACGAGAGGTGCACTTGTGTGTGTTGCACGTGCACCTAGGAAAAAGTCTATTGATGATTTCCAGGCGGACCCCGTGATTCACAACCCGCACGCGCTTCCGTTATTTAGAGACCAACCGAGCCGGAAGCGTCAACGCGAGAAAATTTTGAAAGACCCGCTTAAGTCTCATAAGCCCGAAGCGCCAATGAACGGGCCAGGGTTTGGTGGAAGAGTTGGTGTAACTAAGGGTAGCTTGTTGACACAGTATCTTCTCAAGGTATTTAATGCGTTTTTTAAAGGTTATATGCAAGAAACAGCAACTTACTTTATGTATCGAATGCTATTTTGCAGCAAGGTGGGATGATTAAAGAAACATGGATGGATGAAGATCCGCGAGAAGCTATATTGAAGTATGCTGATGTGGCGAAAAAAGATCCGAAATTCATCGCTCCAGCTTATGCTGAGACCCAACCCAACACCGTTTTTGCAGAGTCTGATGATGAGGACGAAGCTAAGTGATCCCGTTCATATGAGAAACGTACTCAAAGCTACAATTTATAACGTGGTTTTTGAAATGCAAGGAGAAATGGTCAGCTCATGTCTCGTTTTTATTTTATCCTTAAATGAAACAAATGGAAGGCTGTTTGAAATCTGCAACTCTTGTTAGATCCGATGGGTAGTTATGTAGCTTAGGAATACCCTTAATACTGTTAGCTTAGATTTTGTATTATCTACTTAATTCATATTATATGTAAACGCTTTTTACTTTGTGGCTTTTGATCTAATTGGAAAGCATTATTATCAGCCATGAATGGATGTTTTTAACTACGGTGTTTGAATCGAATCTGCTATAATATTTTGGTTTTCTGTTCACGGTTTTATTTTAAAACTTGTTTTTGTATTGCTCTTGGTTTATAGATTTTTCTTTTTCAATGCTTAAAATTTCAAATGACGTTTTAACTTTATATTTTCCCTTAAACTAAAAGCTCAAAGTTTTGGTTTTGGAACTCGTTTGGTTGTAAATGCAACCACGCTTGTTTAAAAAAGTTGTGTTTTCTATTCTATTATTTGCGGTCACGTATTTTGGTTTCTTGGCTCGAGCTCCTATATTAAATTATGAATTTGCAAATGGAGATTAAGATCTGTTTGGTTGTAAAGACCCCATTGATTTAAGATGAAAAAGAAAACAATATAACCCACAAAATGGTACAACTGAACCGAGTATACAAATTGCATGTCGATACAATAGAGAGTGGGGGTGAGCTTATGAAACGGAAAAACCAAACCGGACCGAACCACACCAGAACTGATTTACATAGTATGGTTCGGTTTTCGGTCATTGATAATGTTGGTTTTCGGTTTCGGTCCATTCAGTCCATGGTCCATTCGGTCACGGTTCGGTTTCGATCAGTTTCGGTCCGGTCCATAGATAAACCCATCCCTAATTACACAGCAACATTACCAATATCAGTCCTAATTCAGTTTGGACCATAAGAACTGAGCCGGGACCGAACATTCCTAACCGGTTCGATTTTTGGTCCATGATCAAGTCCAATTTAGTTCGGTCCTAGTTTGGTTTCGGTGCGGTATGTAGACCATGCTCATCCCTAATAGAGTTACTCTTATTAGAGATGACCATTTAGACCAATTTATTTTTAAATGAGTTGATTTGGATGATGTTTTATTTCTGAACATGTCAAATGAGTAAAATAAACCTAGAAAGGAACTAGATCAAGTCAGTCAAAACATCTTCCAAAATGTATTAATAAATGAATACAAGTAATACAACCACCTACTGTTTGATTACAAAAATAATATGAATATAATAATAATAATAATAATAATAATAATAATAATATTTATAGTTATATTTGATACACAAATTGTTTATAAAAATATATAAGTATCGGGAAAGATATTATGGGTCAGGTCAACCCGACATGTGTCAAAAAATTGACATGTATTGACCATTGTCCAAAAGATTGGACTCGTTAAAGTTAAGGTCCATGTCTGGCTAATCGAGCGTCTGATAGAACCGTGAACATTTGTGTATCTACAAATTCCTGCACAAGTCGATAACAAATGCATTACAAACTGTCTGAAAATAAAAGGGCAGGGATGAAGACGGTACCCTGGCAAATCTTTGGTCTCTATACGCGAACGAATCAATATAGCTTTCCTTGAGAAGCAGGGATACCTGCAATGCAAATGCAAATATGATAAATCGTAACAAGAAAAATCAATCCTTTCAAAATTTGGTCAACTTACCCTGTCGTCATCACATTGTACATTAGAAATCACATGGGAGCTTAAGTTTGAACATAACGACTCCAAGTGCTGCCTCATCGCAGTTAAGAAATGTGCCGCAGCTTCAATCTGACTTGCAGCAACAACTTATTTAATTTTAGTTGCCAAAATAAATGTAACGTTCAAGTTAAACATATAGTTTTTGAATTTTGGGACAAATCACCTGCCATTTGTTGCATCTGTAAACTGGAAACTTTTTAGCAGCGGTTTTGTCACATGATAGTCTACCATGAAGTGGCGCTAGTTTGGCCATCAATTCTTTTTGCCTAGGAAGTGGCGGCAAGGACGACATTTCCACCTGTTACACACAAACATAACTTGATCAATTACATGACAATTTTGAAAAAAAAAAAGCAAAGTTACGATACTTTTATTTATTTATTTATTTAAGTTTACACCTGGTTTGTTTCCAAATCAATATGAACAAGGTTGGATGATTTCATCTTGTTATCAGATGGTTTATGCAGTATCCCAACCTGCACATTATTCACCAAAATTTATAACCATCTAAATATCACTTAAAACATCATTTTACTAATTGTGGTAATCAAATAACAGATTAACTGATTCTGATCATCAGGAACTTACAACAAAAGGAACAGGGGCATCAAGGAAATCAAACATCTTCGCTGGAAGAATCTGAAAACAAGAAACTTTTAACTTTGAAACCGGAAAACACACTTATAGTGCCATTTTTTTTTTTTTCTTTTTGAATTTATAAGTATATATGACTCACGGGAAGGAAGAGGCTTTGCCATTCAAATGGAAGAATCATAGGAATAAGAGCCAACACTGTGGCTGATAGGACACCCTACATGTGTTACAATTAACAATCAATCAGTTTGGAAATTAATGTCAAAACAATCATATTCAAAGTTTAGATTACCAGATTTGGGGAGGTGATGATCACTTGTTTCTCCAACAGTACCGCTGCAACCAATATTAGAACCTGAAAATCGGTTTTATTATCACATTCACACATAGTAACAGTTATATATATAATAAGCATGGTATAAAATGAAAGAATAACACTTACATTTTCAAGAGAAAGAGCTCTACAAACTGTTATGGTTGTCCAGTTTGATAGTGACACGGCTTCCTCAATTGCAGCAAGCTTGAATTTGACCTAATAAAACATTACATGTTACCTATCTAGCAACTATGTAGATCAACATTCAAAAAGGCAATGTACCTTATCAGGAATCAATGACATATCGACATCTGGATCTTCTCCAAAAGCAAAAGCTGTTCTATAGTATTCAATAGCCGGTAGATGCTCGAGTGGCCTGAAACATATTTTACCTCCATATGATGGAACTGGTATAGCATGATAGTTACAAACAGTCTGTAGCAAACGGTTTTTGTTTTCCTGTCATTAACAAATGATTCAGAAAATTACTTATCAATCAACATGTTATATTTATTTTATAAAACTACGCACCTTAGCCCATTCCATAATCGTCTTATTAGTCGCATCTCTGTCACTACAAAAATGTACCCCGCCTTCATCCTCTGATATGACGCCTTTCATTAAACTGGTTAAAACAAATTGCAAAAAAACAGAGTCAAATTCCACACGAAAATAGAAAATAGCAACAATTTTTTCACCTGAATAAGGGGCCAACACTTCCATGACGTTCAAGTGTCCGGTTCATGGGAATAACACATGCCTCAACATCTGCTTTTCGAACACTATCATGATCGCCATGTATTTTTCCTAAATACTCCCATCGTTTTTCCATGGCGTCATTAGCATCATCAACAGTAGTCAATTCCTTTCTTGTAACACTAGGAGATCTAGGAGACGCGGTTTGAAACCATGAGGGAGAATTTAGCGTATCGTCCATAATGCCTGTAGTTATAGCGGAAAGTGTTATCGTGGTTTCAACTGGTATTGCAGCATCCATCCATGAACGCTCGTGGCTTGCATCCCGATCAGTAGTTTCAATTTCATCCTCTTGGTCGTCATTTGGGGGTGGAGGGGTACGATCGGGACCGACTTCGCTTACAAACTGTTGGATTCGATTGTGGCGTTCCTGTGAAACGATACTGCATCGAAGTATATGGATATTAATATTATGTTGACATTGAAGATGTTTTGATGTGACTTGTGAGTGAAGGGAATGGAAAACTAGCCTGTTTAGCATTTCGTAGTGGAGTTGAAAGAAGGGAACTCTTGTTAAGAGACAGTAACAGCGAGGTGCAGTGACTAAAAAACGACTGCCTCTTCCAGATGTTCGTGAAAGGGGAGTTGCAGCGCCAAGCATTCCTGGTGGTCTTTGTACCAGATCTTGTGTGTGTAGGCAGATACCGTAAAGAGTTGCATTGTCTGCCACCTGATCGATACACAAGAAAGTCTACTGTTGTTACTGTGTGCACAGATTATGTAACTAACAATAGCCATTGGCGCAAACATCGTATGGGGCCAACTACGTGACTCTACATGACTGTGTGCAGAAGAAAGCTTCGACACCGATCATGTTTGTACGCATCATGTAGTAATATACAATTTAGAGTTTCTGATTTGGGTATCCAAATTGATGTTCTCGTATTTTTTACATGATATACGATTTTTTAAAATGGGGTTTTATTTAGATAAAGGTTTCTAAACATTCTCGATTTCATTGTAATATATGTTTCCGTATTTGGGTACCCAGATATACGGTTTAGGATTTCAAATGGATTTTACCAGATTTTCTACATGGTTTCATGGTTGGCAAAAAGAGCTAATCAATAAAATGACAAAAAGGTAATCCTCTTGCAAAATATCGTATTTAAACATTTACCTATCGATTTTATGAAATTCTTATTTTATGACATTTTCAACAAAATGATATAATCATTTATTTCATGTGAAAATAAATCTTTGATTAAAACAAAAAATTAAGGGCATTCACAATAATCATTTTAGAAATAAGTAGCTATTTTAAGAAGAATGTCTATAAAAAAATGTCATTTCAGGATAGAATCTCATTTTTTGGTTATTTTGGTTACATAAATGGGTTTTTTAGATTTAGTGTCTCTAAGCAAATTTATTGTAGTTTTTCATTTGAATTTATTTAGGTTTTTTGATCGGTTGCCTATTTTGATTTAGGTTTTCTCGATTTGGATATGGTATATATAATGTTCGATTCAAACTACATAGAGTTTGCTACGCCTTTTTGGTAGGTTCCACTATGGGGTTTTGGTTTAAGGTTCCACTATGGTGGGTGGTCACTTGAGAACCCCTTTAAGAAGTAAGAACACCAAAAAAAGTTCAAACAAAAGTAATTCGATAGAGTTGTAGTAAAGCAAAACTTTAATGTGAACAAAAAGAACAAAATAAGACCATGCACACCGATATTTTTAGTTAATTGCAAATTAGATTTGAAAGCCAATTCAACTTTGTCCTTTTACTAATTGAAAGACTTTCGAACCTTAGAAGTCTCCCTCCTATAAAATATATTTATTCATTTTTACTCTGAATCTAACATTTAATCAACTAATATACTTATTATATTAAATTATTAGTATATGAATATAATTATAATTTGAATGTTATTTAATTAATATTTTTTAAATTAAATATTTATTATTATTTGATTATTATGTATTTTGATAGTTATTCTTTACTTAAATTATAGATAATACATTCATGTTAATTTATTATTGAGTGATTATTAATTATATTTAACAAGATATTTATTAAAAGGTATGAAATAGTTGTTGATCTGGTAGTGAGATCTATTTTTGAAACAATATTGGTATTGTAGTGTTCTGAAATAATTACAAAAGCGGATTTGATACAGTCGAAAGACATATTGTATTGATGTTGATGACGTGATGTATAAATATCTTTCAGGGTTGAATGATATTTTGAAAAAAAACAAATTAAACCTAATTTTAATTATTATTATTATTATTTTGGTAAAATATGGCGTTGATTGTAATCAAATCACAACCAACACCATGTTAGAAATAAACGTCAATTTCCAAAGATAACCGACGTGTCACAGTGAATGAAGCATTATATTATAGCATGGTAAATAAGATAAGAAAATTAGATACAACTTGCCTTGAGCGAAAATATAAATGCAGAGTCATCTCTGTTCAAGTGTTCCTGTTCATGGAAAACACAATAAAAGATGTTTGATTATTTTTGAGGACCTAAAGACGAAACACTATAAAATAATGATCATAAACTACGACACTCATATGCAAACACATGTTCAACATACATACATCAATTAAATACAAATAAGTCCATAGTAGAAAATAGAAATGATTTTTCATGCAGTCATACCTGTCCGTAAACGACTTGATTTAGCTCATTTAGCCCCGGGGTCCTCTCCATCACACATGCCTGAAGGAAGCACAGAATTAAAGAACAAATAGCAATGTACTTTGATTAATTTGCTTATCACATAGTATCCTACTTTCTTTTCTTCCTATTACAACTTTGTACTTTGAAAAATCATCTACCCAATTAGCAATTTAATCCTAATAGAAGCAACTTTGAATGCTATATTTGGGTAGATTTTTCAAAGTATGATGTCCTAATAAGAAAAAATGGAAAGTACCATGCTATAATAGGGTAGATTTTACATTGCACAATGTTGAGTTAAGAAAAAAACAAGTGAAAGTGCAATGTTGTAATAGAAAGAAACTAAAGTAAGATGCTATAATACTTGTATAAATAAAAGTAAGTTGCTATTTCTTGCATTTAGCCCTAAATAAAACTGTTATATCTACTAATGGGAGCCAAAATAGTCATAATCTTTAATGGAGTTTGGGTGCAATACATCACCTTAACACCAATAGGAAAGCAAAAGGATGCTAAATCTCCTAAGCGCATAGATAATCTCTTCCCTGGAGGGTACTTGAAAAGTATCTGGAGGTAAAAACAAGATAAAAGATTAAATAAAACATAGAAACATCTAAATTTGATATAACACAACACTATAAACTCCATACCCTTTTAAGTTATAAGCAAACTTGGTTATGATATGACATTATAATTTATCACCAAGAGGATATTAGAGTGAATTAGTTAGGCAGCAAACCTGAGGTTCCATTGTGACACTTGGAGGCGATCGAAATTGCATAACTTTAAGATCCATAAGGTCTGTTTTATCCGCTTTGACCTCCCAAATCTTTCTATGAGCAAATGCATCCTCCACAGGCTCTAGATTAGCATTTGGATGGACACCCACAATAAGGAAATGTTCAAAAAGTGAGGATGGATCTTGGTACTTTGTAGTGGGATCCTACATCCATCATCTTCACATAAGTTGTATGATGCATAGGAACCAATCACAAGGAATATATTTATGATTGATAAATGTATTAAGATGAAGTTACATATTACCGAGGAGGTTGAGTGAAACTGATACCACTGGCGTTTCTGATTAGCTAAAATCTCTTGGTTGAAATCCTGGCCGCCACCCCAGTTCAAAGCCCTTTGCATCTGATTCTTCAATCGTTGAAAACCATTGCTTTGATTTTGAGTATTTAATGAGGTAACAATCTCGCTTCTACAGCGTCTATGGCCGCCGCCTACTGTTGCCATACTTTGAGCACCTGAAGATACACTATGTAATGCTTCACTGACCTAGAAACATCTGTTGCTCATACCACGCCAATAATAGTGAATACTTCGAATCGCAACTTGATCAATGGATTCCAATCTATTTATCAGTCACCAAATTCAAATAACTTAATGCAAAACTATCGAACAATGATTCATATATAAATCAGGATGCTCTTGAATAATCCTTTGATCCTTGATTGATGTAAATACCACGAACTTAAACCCATCCAATGACGTGAATCATCGACACGTACTATCTCGTGTTTCGAGAATTCATAGAGAATAACATGTTGGGGTTTCTTCCACAAATCACAATCCTGAAATACGCAATTAGTCAAAAAAAAAAAAAAACAACATATACGTTATACATTTCAAGCAAATCAATACCTTGATTCGCCGAAAACCAAAAAGCTAAAGAAAAAAGTAGCAAGAAAAAATATATAAGATATGAAAACGCCAATGAATTCATATGAAACGACAACTTTTTATGAAAAAGAAAAATGTGAAAGCAAACGATTTATCTCATTTACCTGTATAGAAATAAACATGAACTGTGCTTGTGGAACTTTTTTTTTGAAATTACTAGGGTTTTTTCGTTACGTTACGAAATCTGGATTGATTCGCATGCAAACGGATTGATAATGAACATGAGATGAGCCTGATGAAATTGGATATTTGGATGGTTGAGACAAAATTGAACCAGGAATGTGTAAAGGAAGAAAATAGATCAAATTCTATATATACACACAAATATCCGTAACGAATTTCTCTTGAAACTTTTTGCATGTAAAGAATTTGAGTCAGCAAGCATTCCTTTTCTTGATATTTTTGTTGTTTTTTTTTAAACAATTTGTTATGTCAAATGACTAAAAAAAACCAAACGGCTCCGGTATTAACATGGTGTCTATCAGTCGAATTGGTTGAGTATTCGATTAAAGAAAAAGTCGTTGAGTTTTCTAGTATGTCTAAAACAATTATATTGTTTAGGAGTAGATTAAAAAGTGTATGAGTTGTCATTCTAAAAAAAATTTAAAAAAATGAAAGAAACATACTATGTAGTTTTATTTAGGGGTATTTTCATAAAAGTCTTTAAGTTTGTCAGAAATGTTCAGTTTTACCCTTTTATGTATTTTTAGTTCATTAAAATCCTTAAGTTTAGTAGAAATATTCGGTTTTACCTTCTTATGCATTTTTGGTTTATTAAAACCCTTAAGTTTAGCTGAAATGTTTGATTTTTTTTACCAATTTATGCATTTTGGTTCATTAAAACACTTAAGTTTGACAAAAAAGTTACCAGGTCATACAGGTAAAACTGAACATTTCTGCTAAACATAAGGGTTTTAATGAACCAAAAATAAACTGAATGACTTTTATGAATAAAAAATACATAAAAGGGTAAAATTGAACATTTTTGATAAAGTTAAGAGTTTTAATGAACCAAAAATGCATAAAAAGGTAAAAACGAACATTTCTGACAAATTTAAGAGCTTTTATGACATTATCTCATTTATTTAAAGATTGTTTTGAAAAGGTTTTTAAATCCCTGATTTAAAAGTTCATTATTTATGAAAAAATTGTAATAAAGTTGTCAAAAAAATTGTAAAATACATAAATGTATAAAAACACTAATTTTGGGGAAAATCTATAAAAAAATTGGACCAAAATTCGTAACAATATTAAAAAAATGTGGCCAAAATTGTATAATGAAAGTTGAAGACCATTTCATAGTTGGTTACCTTTTAATGTAATAAAAGTTGGGAACATGATGTGACCATTTCATAGTTGGTTATCATTTGATGTACTTTTTGATATAATAAAAGTTGGGAACATGATGTGACCATTTCATAGTTGGTTATCATTTGATGTAATTTTTGATATAATAAAAGGCGTATGTTGGTAATTTGAATACAAGCAAGATATGCAATTCTTCAAAAACAGTGTTGGTCTTTGTTCAAAATAATCTAATTTTTTTTTAAATAATTCATTATTGAACTAGTCGAGGGATAAAACTATAGAGCTTTTGACAAAACAAATGTGTTTTAGAAATTTATTTACCAAATAGGTACAGTTTCAAAAGTATTTACAAAATAAGTGTAGTTTTAAATTTTATATTTTTATAAATCTCCAACTCTTATTCTATTTTTACTGTTTTTTTAAATATATATTTGACCTTTTTTTTAACCTTTTGCTAGTAACTTTTATCAAAATTTTCTACAAACATCATTTTTTTTATCTTTTTATCACATCACATATGATTACCACATCATTTTTTTAATCTAAAATAAATATGAAAAAGTGTTTATATTATTTATTTTAAAATGATGCTAGTCATAGATATCTTATGAGATGAGTTTCGGGAAATCTTCGAAACTGAATATGGTAATAAGCGAGTTTTTTTTACCAGAGATTGCATTTTCAAAAAGTATTTTACCAACTAGCAGCACTTTGAAAACTATTTACCGTATAATAGTAGCTCTATTAATTATAAAAAATAAAAAATAAAACCTAGTGACCCTCGTTCACCACAAGCACTATTCTCCTGTTTCTTCACCCGCATTTTCTTCCTCACCCATTTATTTATCCACTCAACCGATTTGCTTTTTCTTCCTCACCCATTCATTTCTCCTCTCAACCGATTTATTTCAACACTTTCTTCCTCATTCTACAATCTGCAACCCCCTTTCCATCTGTGTTTATTCTTTTCTTCAAACACTTCATAACTTCACTTGAATTCCAGAACTCATCGGTTCCCTTGGTTATTAAACTTTAGTGGAAACGTTATGTATGATCGCCATCTCATAGGCTCATAAAACAAGTTGCTCAGTACCATTCCTGAAAACATTCAACCCAGATTTAACCTAGATTTTTCTTGTCGGACTGAAAAGCATTAAGAACCAGGAACTTCTGTAGCACCATGGACATCATTAATGATACATTGGTGTTTTTAGATAAAAGGAATTTAATTCAATCATCTTTGTATTCTTAAGTTAGTCTAAAATGGAATTGTATTTTTTCTATGTTATAAATAATTGAAAAAGCTTTGTGTCTACTCAACATTACAAATCTCAATCCTTAGTCCATGAATGGCTTATTTTAGTTGCCAACCATTTGTTTATTTACCTGTAAAAACGTTATGAAGCTGATATTAAAATAAAGGTACCTGTTGATTACTTATTTTTAAAAATATGCCGTGATTCAATATATTCCTCTATTGGAGTCGTCGTAAAGGGATAACATTTCCCCTAAATTATAAGGTTCGTACGAGGAAGATAAAGGTGGCCTAAAGTTATGGAGTCTCCGGAAAAGGATAAGCAAGAGCATGGGGTATATATTTTTTGAAAGTACCATCCCTTGTGACAAAACTTGGTAATAAACGGGGAAAATGAAATAATGGAATTCATGGGCTTACTTTAAGGATACGAGCAAGGTTGTTAAAATCGCGATCCTGATCGTAGGATCGTACGATCCTACGATCCCACCTAGTAAAATCGATCCCGATCCTACTTGAATCGTTTTTGGGTAAGATCGGGGTAGAATTGTAGGATCGGATCGTAAGATCGTAGTATCGATCGTAAGATCGTACGATCGCTCCTAATAATTTTTAATTTTTTTTAAATATTTTTGTCTTATACTAGTTAAATGAATATAATATAATCACTAGAAAACCTCTTTTGAATTGTTTATTGATAAATAATGTACAGGAAATGTATTTTCCATGTTTTTAACTATTTATTATTAACCGAATGGTTAATTGATGCATGAAAATGTAATTTTTTATGTTTTTAGTAGGATCTTACGATCCGATTCGATCTTACGATCACGATTTTGCAAAGTGGAAAACGATCGTATATAAAATCCCGATTTTGACAACCTTGGATCCGAGAGATGATTTGGGAAAAGGTGTCAATGAAATTGGGGGTTTAGGTGGCGATAAGGGGTTTGAATGGCGATGATAAAGATACCTAAGAGCAGGCGTTGTGGATGTCACCGAACCCTCCAGGCCCGCTGAAGTCGTAGAACCCACGGTGGAGGGAATGGTTCATGAACCCGCTGAAGTTGCACAATTTCCAACCCGCTGCCCTCCTTTCCTTCTTTGCATTCAGCCCAAAGCTGGTTCATGAACCCGCTGAACACACACCTCCAACTCGCTGAAGCCACACCCCTCCGACGTCGTTGTCATGTCGAAGACACCTCAACCAACCTGCCTCCATCCCTTCGAAACTGCACACCACTCTGCCTACCCTAAGGAGAATTCTTGACATACTAGCTTCTTACAAAAATGATTTCTTAGAGATTAAATTACAATATCTACTTATTTGATAAATATTTTTAAAAGTGCACCTTTTGGGTAAATACTTTTTTAAAATACAATCCTTTGGTCAAAAACTCTAAAACTAGAACCCTTTGGTGTTTATGACGAATCTAATAAAAGAACAAAAACCCTCCTCGATGAACCCCATAGTTAAAACAACCACCCATCACGTTCTAAAGGTAGCAATAGTCGAGAGTTCAACTGTTGCTTATGCCATGAAAGCAAACAGAAAATGATAAAACACTTGTGAAACAAAGTTATACTACTTTCCAATTTATGCAACAAAATAGATTTTTAACCAACCTATGTGTCCACCGTCCACATCTCAATTTTCTACTAATTAATGCATTAGTTTACCAAATTGGTTGCATAAACTGGTTTTTACATTATAATGTGGTTGCATAAAAACTTTGCTTTGACTTCCAAAGCATTCGGAGATTCATGGTTGAGAAGCGGAGAAGTGTAAAGTATAATGAGCAAAGAAAGAATTGAAAATTTAGGTGTGTACGCTTAATAATTTTACTAAAAAGGAACAGGCTTTATATAGCCTTAACAGCAGAAAAAATCTTCCAAAGATCTCGTCAAATTGAAGCGTAAAAGACTCGACTAATAAAAGACCCTAACAAACCCATACGACCTGGTCCTTATTGGAAATACTTTGACTTAGCAATTTATGTAAGAAACAAATGACATAAAAACCACACCAATGGATCCTCATTTCACACAACCACTGAACCACGTAAAAGCAACGAGATTGTTAATGATTGTCATGATGCAAAAAAATGGATTTCTTACAATTTATGTAGTAATTATCCATATGTTTATGTTTTATTATCAGCTTATGCAAAGTGATTTGGCTACTAATTTATTTATGTATATATGAAATGATAAAATATTGGTGACGAATAAAATGACTTCAGAGATACAATTCGTTACGTATTTTACGTGTATGTTCATTCAGTTGGGCCTTACTTTTATAGAATTGGCCCGTTGGTTGCTGAGCAAAGCCCAACGATTTTGCACGTTGAACGAGTAAAAGAGTAAATGACGATTCTACCCAGAGCGCGTCAAACAGTTACCCAACTCAGTCACGACTCACGCGAGTTCACGATTCGATGACCCACAAAAGTCTCTGTGTGGTACAAAATTTCAACTCTTCGAAAACAACTAGGGTTTCATTTTTGGGGCTTATTTTATCGTTTACAGTTTGAGTTATTCGATCAATCCATTTTTTCTTATCGAAATTTAATTGGAGCTACCGAAACCCTCTCAAGTGTTACTATTTTTTCTGTGTTTTGCGCCAATTATAAGTTGTTGAGGGATTTTTCTTAGAGTTTTTAATGAAAAGTTGTGATGGATCCGAACGCCGTGGTGCTGGAAATAAGCTCCGATGAGGATGTTGATTGGAATGATTCTGATGGAAGAGGAATTGCTGACGGCGGTGATGATCATGATTGGTTAGCAGAGCTTCTTGACGAAGTTAATAAGGGGAATTTCGGTGAAGATTCGGACGAAGTGGTGGTGGTAACTGAGGTTTCTCCGTCTGAAAAACAAGGAAAGAAATCGAAATTGAAGTCTTCTTTAGTTGACTTGGACGATGATTGTGTGATTCTTGATAATGACCCGGATAAGCCAGTGGAAGTCCAGAACGATAAGCCCAGCAACGGCGAAGATGATTCTGACGAGATACTTGTTGTTAGCGAAAAAGGACAGGTAATAATTCTACTATTTGCATGATTTTAAAATCACTTCTTTAGTTATTGATTTTGGCTTTTGCACTCTGATTGATGCTAAATAATGAAACTTTACTTGAGGGATTATTTGCTCGTTGTGACTTATGATTCACAGAAGTTGTTTAGAAGGTTCTTTCTTGAATTGCTGAAAGTTGTTTAGAATGGTAAGTAATCCCTTTATATTTGCTTGTTGTGACTTCTGCTTCTAGTTTGTAAGTTATAGCAAGAAGATATGGGACATGATCATACCATAGGAAACGTAAGTGAATCTCTGTAATAAATGAAGAGACACCAGAGGAAATTAAATTTTTCGAAAATCTTGTTCTTGATTCTATTCTTTTGGGATTAATCCGTCCAGTCTTCACAATTTCATAACGATCTCTTGAATTGCAAAGAACATTCTGTATAATTCATGAGGTTTCTATTAAAGATTATTAGTTAGTAGTTACATTACATGTGTTGTCCAGTTGGTTCTTTGTGTAAAGTTTTTGGCTTTATCATTGGTGGAAAGATGGCGTGTAAGTAGTCAACAAACCAAGGATTCTTAATTGTTTGCAATTGGCGTTATGTATAAGTAGTTAATGATGCACTTAGTGACTTATGTAGCCTTTTCAATTAATGAGTTAACTATCATAGATCTATTTAATTTCTTTTTTTATTACTCTTATTGTAGGTTGCATGCCGAGATTATCCCCATCCAAGGCACCTTTGCATAAAATTCCCCTTTTCCACTACTCCAAATCAAAGCCACTGTGACCAGGTAATTTCACGACTCACCTAAAAAAAAAAATCCAAAATTACCAACATGCCCTTTTGATCTCTACCGTTTCCTTTGAATTTCAGTGCTACTGTTATGTTTGTGACTCACTTGCTCCATGTGTCTATTGGGGCAATGGCAGTGCAACTATGGACCATTGTCATGCCACTGATAAAGACGAATTATGGAAACAACAGAGGAAAAACGCCAAGAATTGTAATAAAAATTTACAACCCGTTGTTCCCAAAGTTGCTGACGTGGCACTCTCTAATGGACTGCACCCACACAGACCCGCACCTGCACCCGCACCAGCTCTGGTTCAACACCATGTTCAAACACCAAGGTTTGGATCAATCCATACACGCCACCCATCGGCTAACTTTCGACCCCAAAATCTCATTAACCAAAATCGAAGGCCCGTTTATCCATCAAGGAGCAAATTGCATCCAGATGTGGTTCATCAATATTTGCTTTCAAGAAATGGGGGTAGGGGACACCATGGTCCCATTCACACGCCGGTTTTTAAAAGAACCAGTTCGGTTGGAGGTGCAACAACCGCCAACCGACACCACCCGTACGTCTCACACAGGGGCAATTCCGGAAATCAAAATAGACAACAAAACTACCCGTATCCGGGATCTTTACAACCGAATCCAGTTAACACTCCTGTTTCATATCCTCCTCAAAGTCAAACTTACGCATCGCAAACTGTAAATCCCGTGATGAATCAACAATGGCCTCTCCAACCTCAATTCTCTAATCAATCAAATCAAGTAAATTCTAACCCGTTTTACCAACCGCATCATGTACCATCGTCTTCCCGACCCGAACGGGCAGCCGGTCAGCCAAGTTATCCGGTGCCTGCTCAACCACCAGCTTATCATGTTCCTTCTCAGACTCGTGTAGATAGTCCGTCAGTTTCCGTTTCCGATTATACCCATAGTTTGCCAGATCATGGAACTCAACCAGCAATAGATAACGGGCTCAATTGGCCCACCGGTCAAGGGAATGACAAGTCAGCACTGGCGGCGGGACCCGCTGGGCTAGGGGATTTTCAGTATGATTGGATTTTTGACCACCAGCCTGTTGAACCAGGGTTTGTTGATGGTCCTGGGTCATACGGGTTGACCGACTTCTCGTCTGATACTTCATTTATCGACACGGGCCCCATTTTCGACTTTTAAGCCTTTGGTCCCGCATGTTTTTTTGCTTGGCAGAGAATGGTGAAGCATTCGGTTTTTAGCATTCATGCTTTGTTTGGATAACACTGATTGCGTCCTTTTATTGCTCTGTTTTTGCCCCTTTTTTGGGTTTATTTCAACTTCTTGTATTTATTTAGTTATGTTTCATGTAATTTGATCCATCTTAGGAGGTTTTAGTGGAAATTGTTTATATTAGCTTTTGTTCAATTCAATTTCCGTTCCTCGATTTTAGGCTATCAATTGGAGTAGGTTGTTATTTCTTGTAAGAAATTGTATGTAGGTTACTATTTGAGTATTTTCAAATCTAAGATTGGTAGATATAAAAAATAAAGGCAAATTGAATTATACAAATATAATTGGTACAGTTAATAAGGTGTGTGCATCAATGGCGAACTGAAGCAAAAAATACTGTAAATCAAACAGGTCTAAACACGATCTGTTTGTGGTCTAGAAATGATTCGGTCTCAAATTGGACCATAAACTGAAAATGTATTTTGGTTTATTTAAGATAAAAAAAAAATACACATTTAGAACATTGTTTCGAGCTTGCAATTTATAAAGAACGATTTTGTTACACTTTTTACTCGGATTGAACTAACCTCACAGAGAAGAGACTTAAAAAAAATATTGAATTGAGAGCCAAACTGAGAATTGGTTATTTAAAAAAATTATAACTGAGAACTGAAACAGTCATAGTAGGTTGGTATTTGGATCTTTCTTTAGTTTTGTCGATTCTGATAGTCACATGGTCACAAGAGACTTCTAGAGCCAGTAAAAAAGCAAGCGGAGAAAAGAAAAGGAAAAGGAAGAAATCCCTTGTACCATTGCTAAAATATAAAGATAAAAGAGTTTTTAAACCTTGTCTTGGAAAATGTGTTTATTTCTTTCGTATGACTGCTTGTAAAAAGGAATAAAGGAAGCAGTTGTGGAAGTGTAAGTGCTAAAAGTGACGAGCTGATTAAAGTGCAAGGGTAACGGAGCTGCATGCTGGAGCTTTAACGGTTAAATATAGGCAAAATGACACTATATCTCAACAATCTTTTAGATGTTGTTTTAAAACATCTCTAAATTATTTTTCTTGTCTTTTGATGGAACGAACTTGTATTTTGTGTGTTTAAATAGTCCCTGAGGCGATATTGAAGGGGTAATCAGGTTATCATTTTGCCTAGTCAACTGTTTTTTGCCTAGTCAACTATGATTACATGACACGCTTAACGCGTGAGTAACAAACCCTTTAAACAGCCGCACACTACAAGCACGAATCGAGCCATCTCTTTCCGGAGAAAACCTCAATGGCGATGTACTGCTCGATGAAATCGGACCTTGAAACACCAAAATTGGGCTCTGATGAGAATAATCTTGTTTCAAATGCGATCCAAAGGGCGAGTATGAAAGAAAATTGCTCGGATCTTCACCTCCTCTCATCGACGACAAACCACTGGGAGGACTTGCGGACAGTGCAATCGTCGGAGCCGTCATGATTGAGTAAGCCGAAGAAATTGTGAAATTTACTATATCTTAGGGTTTTGATTTATGCAAATAAAACCTTTGATTGAAATTTCCAAATTAAACGGAGACAATTCTTCAACTATATGAAGAAACAAAATAGAGATCAAAATTAGCATATGTACAGAGAGGTGCAAACCGTTAGCGTAGGAGCTACTGTTGACGGAAGACATCGAGATGAGAACTTTGGTCCCCAAGTTCAATCACTCGTCAAGTTAACTCGACATATTCAACTCAAGACGTAGTAGCTACGTTCCTTCGAGACCAATGACTAGACTGTCAACTGGGTAGAATATACCCATCTAACCGGTTGCAAAGGTTAGAGGGATCCGGAAAGCAGGTGACACACAAGTTCCTTCCTTTAGAAGGCAAGAAAAATAATTTAGGGACATCTTAAAACAATGTTTAAAAGGTTGTTGGACTACAATGTCATTTTGCCTTAAATATATTCATATTAAAAAAGTTATATATGCATTAGTTTGAAAGAATAAAATAGATGGATGAGCAAAGTAATGAAATGAATCATTATATTTCATTGTCATGTTTGGTTAGTTTGAATTAAGGAAATAAATCATTCAAATATAATGTATGTTATTAATATATGAAAAACTAAATAAAGTATAGTTGTTTTTCTTTATTCACGGATAATAATGAAAGAATAGATGCACAACGTAATTGATAGAACAAAATAATGGAATAAATCATTACAATCCATTGTCATGTTGGTTAACTCGAATGAATGAAATGAGTCATTCAACCATATTGTTTGTTATTAATATATAAAAACTAAATAAAATAAAATTGATAAATAAAAAAAAATGTTATTTTATAAAATATAACTTTATTAAAAAAATATATGTATCGTTAAATAAAGGGTTAATGATCCATAATGGAAACCAATAATACAAAATTTACTCATTAGGTCACTGAAATTTTAATTGCACCCAATAGGCCACTAAATTTTCAATGTTGGTTTTAAAATACCATTGTATCCAATTTTAACCATCGTTTTCTAGATCCGACGACACCTTCGTCTCCGTCGACCAGACTCAAACCATTCACATTCGTACAACCTCGACCAGATCCAAAGCCTATCCACAATCTCACCACAGTCGTACCACCTCGGCCACACCCCCGTGTCTCTCCTCCTTCGATGCCCAGTTCGCCTCTAGCCGTTACTCCAATCTTCGTCGGAGGGCGCCAACTAGTCATGAGGTCTTCTCACAACGATTTTAACCATGTTTAACCGGTTAAAATCGGAGACAATGATATTTTAAAACCAAAACAAAATGTACAATGGCCTATTAGGTGCCAAATTAAAAGTTCAGTGACCTATTTGATGCAATTAAAACTTTAGTGACCTAATAGGTAAATTTTGTTTTATTGGTTGTCATTATGGATCATTAACCCTTAAATAAGTTACATAAAAACATATATTATTTCGTTCAGAATAAATATTATATGCTCTGCAATAATTAAAAAAGAATTATATATACTTAAAAAGTTACAAAATAAACAGACTAGATACATAAAATCTTAAAATATAAATATAATAATAAAACTTTAACTTATTTAAAAAAACTAATGAAATTTTAAAATGTTTTAAAAATATTGATATTTATTGAAGATTACATGAATAAAAGTAATTTAATTCAATTAATATATCATTTCATTATCTGCATGAATGGAAAAAAAAAACCCTCATCCCTCATGGAATGAAAATCAATCCAATAAAAGACATGGCATTCCATGATGATTGTTTCATTTCATTCCTTACTCCAGCCAAGCATGATTTTTTTTCATTCCCCAAAAATGCTCAATTACATTCTCTCTTCCATTACCACATATCAAAGCTACCTTAATGTTTGATCTCGTAACGATCCAACTAGTCTGATTTTATCGTTAGAAGGTATTTTCTCTTGATTCTCTTTGTATTCTAGTTAAAGTTGTTGATAGATATAGTTATCAATGGTATAATCAAGTGTCGGTTGTGTAATGTTAACATGTTAAACAATTGGTTGTGTTTGGCAGACTAGCTGAAAAGTAGCTGATAGTTGAAAAGCTAAATGGTAGCTGAAAGACTAGCTGGTATCTGAAAAGCTAGCTCGTATACGATAAAAAAAGTAGTGTTTGGTAAAAACTAGATGATAAGTTAGCTGAAAAATTAAAATGACATAAAATAGTATGTACAAAAATGAATTTTATATAGTTAGTAAGGGTATATTTGGGAAATAGAAAAAAAACTCAATAAACCCGTTGAAACGCTAGTCTATGTTTAACGGACTAGCTGAAAAGCTAGCTGATAAAAAATGGCATTCGATAAAAAGTAGCTAATAAACTAGTCGGGAAATTAAAATGTCATAAAAGTGTATCTAAAAATGAGTTTTTTATGATTATTGAGAGTATCTTTGTGAAGATTAAAAAAACTCAAGAAGCTCGTTGAAACGCTAGTCTAAGTAACTTTTTAAAAATCTATCTTATAAGCTATTTTTAGTTTGTCAAACATGACAACCTAAAAAAAACTTGAAAAATAAGTTACATTATCTACTAGCTCTGGCACGCCAAACATAGCCTAAATAACTTTTTAAGGGGAATGATTCCTAGACAACAACTTTTGTTCATACACAACAATTTAATGTTTTTTATGCATAACAACTTCTCTAAACCATAAATTATTGTGTGTGGATAAAAACTGTTGTGTACAAATCACTTCCCTTTAAAAAGCTAGTGTATAAGTTATTTGCTTGCCAAACATGACAATCTAAAAATACTCGAAAAATAAACAAGCTTATCGGTTAGTTGTGGCGCGCAAAACATAGCAAAAAATATTATATATCGTTGGAGATTTTGTAAGATGATTTAGTTTGAGATTTCCTTTTAAGATGAATTTGTCGTTTCTCCTTTTATTTGTGGTTTTTCCCGATCTAACTATTTCATATTGTTGTCTTTGAGGACAAGGAAGCGTTAAGTGTCCGGAATTTAATTTTGTCCATAATTTATTTTCATTCTACTTTGGTACATCATGTATATTTCATTCATTTTAGAGAAATTTCATTAGTTTTTGTACTTCAATCATTTCTTAAGTTAAATCCGAAGTTTCATGTTTCAGTTGAGATTTAATCAGATTCGAACACTCATGGAGACTTCTGGAGCCATACATGAAGCGAAGAAAGAAATCACTTGTGGCATTAAAGCTAAAAACGTAAAAATATTTTATCGAGAAAACTGATAACAGTGACAAAGCCAAATCATGACCCTATATATAAGAAGTGGAACTAAAAACGGATTTGTCGATAATTTGAATGAGCCAGGTTGATAGATTTAATTCAAACTTCAAGAATTGTATCAGGGAATTGCCATGCAAAATTTCCACATTGGAAGATGGTAAGAGAGCAAAGGGAAAGGGTATGTTTTGTTAAGTTTACTTGAGAGAAATCCTAACACATAGATTCCCAATTTCACTTTTACATCAAGATTTACAATCTTTTTTTTCCAAGACAGCATGACGTAAGTAAGCTTCAATAGTACAAGTGACTTCTTTCTTCTTCTCTTTATTTTTGATTTTTCCTTTTCTTTTTGTTTTTTTATTGGCTCTAGAAGTCTTCACATGTGTATGAATATTTATAAATCTCAAACAAAACGTAAAAATCGACTACATCCAACTAAAGAAATGAATAAAGCACAAAAATTGACGAAATTGCACTAAAATGAATGAAATGTGCATATGAAGTATTAAATTATAATGGAAGCAAAATATATATGCAACAATTCTATAACAGAAGAAATTTAGAAATGAATATGGAAACTAAAATGAAGTCGAAACATAGAAATCGTTTAGCCAAAATGAGAATTAGCTTTAGTGTAAAAACTTTAGAATTAAATATGATCTAGGAAGATCAAACGGTCGACATTGACTCTGATTAGATTAGATCACATCTATAATTTTTTTTAGAACGGCAAATCTAATCCTATCTAACCCTACTCCTAAAACTACACTTTCAATTCCACATATGCCTCTAACGAGGCTTGAACCCTCAACCTCAATGAGGGAGGGCAACACCTGATACCGCTCGGCTAGAAGCAAGTTATTGATGTTAGATTTAATCTCAGAATAAATCTTTCTAATTGCATGACCATATTTAGTTCTAAAGCTTTTATACTAAAAATATTTCTTATTTGAACCAATATATATAAAGTAAGATCGGATAGGAACTCAAAGAAGGGTAGGAATTACAAGGACAAATCTTGGTCGTTTATCTCTGAAATTGAATAGTTAAGATTAAACGTGAAAAAACAATTAAACATGGAAAGTCCGGGTCATTTATGTAAAAATCAAAAAGATAGGAATTAGGATGGATAAGGAAAAATATGGAATGGTAAGATGGTAATTTAAAGAAAAATGAGGCGCCTCTACTCTCTCAAAATGATCACTTTATGGTTGTATACAACAAGTTGGTAAAATACAAACAAATGCTCAATATGTGGAAGGCTACAAAGCAAAAATGGTAAAAGAAACCACACTTTTGACTATTTCGGTTTTTGCTTTGGAGGCCTGCCATTAAAAATGATGCTCGACAATGTTTGTTTGGAAAGTTATGTTGCATAATAATATAATCTGATAAAATAATGATGTACATTAATTTTATTCTAATTTTCAACAATCAGTTTTGTTACGTCTATTATTGAATTAATTATTTAAACTTACCATTTCATATATAAAATTAGGGTTTTTGACATGTAAGTTCCTCAGTTTGTTCAGTTTTTACGATTTTATCTCTAATATAATTTCTTGTTCATTAATGTCCAAACTTTGCAAGTTTTTTATATTTTTACCTTTTTTACCTGCTATCATATGTTTCTAGGTTACCATTAAATGAAATTCGCACAAAAAACTCCTTAAATTTGCAGTTCTTTTACGTTTTTATCCTAAGTATTTTTTATATTGTACGTACTCATGAAGAAAATACATATTTTTACGTTTTTAGAAGTATAGATTTATTTTTTAGAAGTTTAAATATGTATATTTACGTTTTTATAAGTGTAAATATATTTTTTTTGCATATAAACATGTATGTATTAGTCAAAAATGTATTATTAAACGAGTTTGATCCTTTTTTCATTATAAATATACTTTTGATTGCTACAATACATGTTTATATGCAAAATAACATATTTATATGTAAAAATATGCATTTATACTTCTACAAATATATTTATAATTCTACAAAATATATCCATGTATTTCTAAAAACATTAAATACGCATTTATACTTTAAAAAACCATAAAAATATACTGATACTTTCAAAAAACATAAAAAAAATTGATTTTAAGAATGTTGGATTTTCGCCATTATATAAAAACATAAATACGTCTTTTTATTACTTTTTAAACCATATAAACCGACAAAAAAAACAAGGTTGTTAAAATCGCGATCCTGATCGTAGGATCGTACGATCCTACGATCCCACCTAGTAAAATCGATCCCGATCCTACTTGAATCGTTTTTGGGTAAGATCGGTGTAGGATCGTAGGATCAGATCGTAAGATTGTAGAATCGATCGTAAGATCGTAGGATCGTTACTAATTATTTTATTTTAATTTTTTAATATTTTTGTCTTATAATAGCTAAATGAATATAATATGATCACTAGAAACCTCTTTTGAATTGTTTATTGATAAATGATGTACTGGAAATGTTTTTTCTATGTTTTTAACTATTTATGATTAACCGAATGGTTAATTGATGTATGAAAATGTATTTTTTATGCTTTTAGTAGGATCTTACGATCCGATTCGATCTTACGATCACGATTTTGCAAAGTGGAAAACGATCCTATATAAAATCCCGATTTTGACAACCTTGAAAAAAAATATACAAATAAATAGCATGTTCTAAGAAAACACGAATACAATGTTCAATTAAATATTCTTTCGTGCATAAGTACGTATTTTCATGTACTAACCTTTTTTTTCTTGTTATAATACGTTTTTAATTGATAAATACATATTTATATGCAAAAAAGACATTCATACCTCCAAAAACGTAATGATATATATTTAATACTTCTAAAACTTAAAGATACGTATTTTCTTCATAAATACATATAACATAAAAATAAAATAAAAACTTAAGGTAAAAACGTAAAAGAATAATAAACTCAAGGGCTTTTGCGGATTTCATTTCATAGTAACTTGGAAATCTTTGATAGAAGGTTAAAAAAGGTAAAAGTAGAAAAAACAACTTAAATTGGACACTAATTAACAAGAAACCGTATCGGGATAAAACTTGGAACTTTCGCGACAAAAGCCCTAGATAATGATGCTACTTTAACAATAAAAAAACTTGATTATTAGTAAAAAAGGACTCGTAACTTTAAAAGAGCAGATTTCCGATTTGACCAGGAACAAGAAATGATTATAGCAAGTTCACAAACTAGTATTGATAATATACATGGATCCAAAGTGCAGCCATCTGTAATGACTACTTTATGGTCGTATACAACAAGTTGGTTGGTAAGATACAAGCAAATGCTCAAGATGTGGAAGCCTACAAAGTAAACATGGTAAAACAACCCAAACCCAATCCCAATCCATTTTAGCTTCCTGCCAACAAAAACTCATGATTTCACATAACCAATTTTGCGATATTAAAAAAAAAAAAATACATATTTGATTATGGTACCATACGCACCTCAGATGTGAAATATATCTGTTGACATTTAACATTCTAAAGCATACGCTTGAACCTACAATATAATAAAAAAAAACAGAATTATATCACCAAAAAGTCATGGAAAAAAGTTTTAATCACTGTACCAATTTTGTCTAGTGATACAAGTATCTAGACAACCTGCATTACGGATGTACCTCAACTGCTCGTGCTTCAAAAAAGTGATCAGGTCTGCAAATATTTATCACGTGACCACCATCATACTGGAGGATTCTAAGTTTGCCTTCCTGCAAAAACAAAAAAATTACATGTTCAAATGTAGAAAGAAATAAGTAAAATAAACAAAATATAAAGTGGACCCCATATACAAACCTTGGTCCCATAAACAAGACCACCACCAGCAAGAGGGTGAAAGCAAGCTACATTCACCTCATCTTCTGCACTTGGAAGCACACTCACAAGCTCCATATCTGAAACTCTATATACCTGAACCCCCAAAATTCCAAAATAATGAGTTTTATTAATTATAACTAAAATGAAAAAATATATAATTTACCTCTAAAACAGTGTAAACAGATAACGAGGTTTCCCCGTTGATAACAATGCTTTTAAGAAGCGAACTGTGTCGTCGACCGTAAGCAAGCAATATGTGTTCAGAAGTGGGCGAAAACTGCATAAAAAAATAAAATACATAAATTAATTCAAACAAATAAATTTATTCAGATATAAACATGGAAGTAATAAACGACTAAACGTACCTGGATGGATGTTAAACAATGAGCAGCTCTAATCGGCCTCGAAATAAGCACCATACCAAAACTACACAAACACATTAATTTTCACTTCAAGATACAAAAACATTTGTTAACATAAAATCAAAAGTAGGAAAAAGGGATTTAAAAATAAAAGTTTACGTTGCATCCTCGAGCGAATATATCCGAAGTTCATACATCACTTGGCGAGCAGAAATGGGATGTCTTGTTGGAGATGTTCCCGCTCTTTCTTGATGATTTTGTGTTGGTATTCCAGGATCACCTTCAAATTGTGGAAGTACACATGCCACACAAGCAGCTAGATATCTCCCACATGGTGAAAAATGAGCCCCCATTTCACTACAACAACATAAAAAAATCAAAACTGATACATGTAACAAATGGAATAAATTTAGGGTTTTTTATATAGACTTACCTACAAAGTACTGCGTGTGGAATAGTGAGACGACATTTTTCAGACTTAAGTGAAGCACATGGATTTTTAAAATCATGAGGCCAAATTCTTAGCTTTACAGTACAAGGCAATTCAGCAGCAGCAGTTGCGGTTAATGATGCAGAAAGTTGAGATTGTATTCGGCTTATGATAGGGAAAGAATCGCCATTTGAAGTTGAAGCACCGTTTGAAGAAAGATCCCGTAAACCTTGGTTTGTATTTGTACCGTAAGGTACAACTAACGAAGCCTCTAAATGTTCCTGTGTATTATTATTATTACTACTATTACCAGCTTGGCTTTGACCCACCAACCATCCTTGCATGAACGGTAACTCCCAACACACGCGGTCTCTCATTAGATCCGCGGGTCGACCCGTTTGTTCCGGAATACCCACGGAAGTATCCATATTAGAAGTTTCAGTTTCCTCGGTGACATCCATTTGCATTTCACTCGGAACAGAAGAAGCCATCATCTGTTCGTACAGTTCTGTTGCATTTGCGAGAACTTGAAGACGATCGGACGATTCTAACTGTCCGTTTTCTGATTCTGTTGGTCTGTTTCCAATCCGGAGTTGAGGTCTGGAATCAGGAGAGCAGAAGAGAGGTACTGGCATCAATGGAAGCTCTGCAGCTAAACTTAGACGGTCAATGGAATGCATGTTTCCCATATATACAGCGGGAGGTGGGTAATGCAGGTAACCAAGAGATGTCGCGGGTGCCATAGTGGAATCTGAAGAGTCAAGGTCGTTGACCTGGAAATGAAAAAGTCAACCGAATAATTAGTACACAATCAGAAACAAGATATGAAGAACATTCTAGAAGCATGACCTCGGCAGTCAACAAGAACGGAGCGGAATGTGGATGGAAGTGAACAGCACGAAGAGACCGTCTTGTTCTTAATACAATAGTAGGTGAGGAAGTCTCTCCCCTACTATTGTAATGCCATAAATACAGCTGGAAATTGAAAAATCATGTCAATGCTCAATATAAATATAAATAAATAGCAAAAAGAAAGAAAAAAAAAAAAAAAAGTTGGTATATTTTTATAAACACCTTATGGCCTGCAGCAACTGCAAGAAGTTCTCCTTCAGCATGGAAGGCAATGGAAGCAATAGGGCGGTCTGTGATGAAATAGATATAAGAATATATATACATATAGCTAACAAAAAAAATGTTTTTATTTTTGAATAAAAGAGAAAGAAAGTGATTAGAAATTACAAAAATCACGGGACCCAATGCATTCGGATGTATTTGCATTCCATAATCGAACTTCATGATCCAAACTTCCACTCGCGAGTATTTCTGGATGCAATGGGTGGAATCTAACCTGTAAAACAAGTGGCTTCAATATATATAATTATAGAAAAAAAAAATAGATAATAGAGATGACTAATGCATTTGTATGATTGTATCTTACCACCCAAGGAGTTCTTCGATGACCACTCAGCACTTTTTCACATTTTCCAGTTTGGCAATCGATTATTTTTACAGTATGATCACCGCTGTCAATCCCAAAACAAGTGACTTCAATATATATAATTTAAAGAAAAGGAAAAATGAAGAAAATAAAGATTACTAACAACATACTGAGTAGAAGCAAGAATTTTCCCATCTGCACTAAATGCTGCTGCAATAGTTGACCTTGGAGAAGGGACCAAAGGACAATATTTGGCTGATAAACATCTTAATGACTCAGCCTCCACCCTATAATCATACAAAAAAGTAACTGGTCAAACACTGTGGCTGACTTTATTATTTTTTTTCTTTAGATACATTATAAGAAAATAACAGATGTACCATGAAAGAAGTTCGCGTCTTGAGTTCCTCACTCTTTCACTTTCAGGTTTAACAGATGACTGATGTTTGTGATTAGAAATTTCTCCCCACTGCCTTTTTGGCAGGCATTTTGCTGTTCTTGGAGCTATCTCTCTTCTTGCCAGTAAATGAAGCACGTTTCTATCACTAAGAAAAACTATCTGTGAGATGGCTAGTACAAATGCATTCAAAAATAATATAGAAAGGACAGACATCCTAGCCATCAATTATTAACAAATGATTTGTTTGCTTAAACATTACGATACACAACATTCAAAGCCTTAAAGGTTAAAAACCTACAAGTATGCCACACATGGAAGCCTATAACTATAAGAACTAAAACAACAGCCGATCACTAACTTCAAAATCAAAGAGCAGAAATTGTGATTTACAATACTGCATAGGAGATATGAAAGTGCTCGAGAGCATAATTTCTATGTTTCTGATAGTATGATGATCTGATATAGGTCTTGGAAATCATCGGTGGGCATGAGATTCCTAACAAGACTAATGAAGACAAATGCCACAAACTGATCCAACACAGGTGTTCAAGCATCATAGAGATCGATTTCTGTTCTATCTCGGTTCTATGACAGAACATATCCTCAAACAAGCAAAAAGATCATGCGTTTTCTGATTGCAAGACTTGAACATAAATCGGACTACCAAATCCCATACCATACCTTTGGATTATTCGATTCAGATACCGAAATTCAACATTTCTTTTATATAAAAGGAGCACATGAATAAACAAGAAAGATCGATCAATAATTCTAGAATGTTCATCTTGACATCTTTTCCATCGGATTCAAATTATAAACAATTGAGAAGAGGCGAAGACTAAAATCTCACTTTTGATGAATTTCAGACGGTAAAGATGAGGATGAGAGCGTGTTGAGATCATCAAGGCATGAACTTGTATCCATTCATGTAAATCAAGATACCAAAGGATTCTTAAAGATTTATATGTGCAGATAGGGAGCAGAGAAATCCAACAAACTGGAACCCTAGTTGTAACCGCCGATTTGTCTCTCTCTTCTCTTATTCGATTGGATTGAGATTGTAAAGAGAAACCCTAGCGAGCGAACCAGAAAGCTAAATCTGAATGACGTACAACAAAGGCCAAAGGGGACAAATCTTCCCCCTGCGTATTTTTATTTTTTCAGCTATCCGGAATATAGTTTCATTAAATTGGATAAGCTTTCTTCTTAAAACCCTATTATATTAATGGGTTATGTCTGACCCAATCATTTATTGGGTTTTACTTAATATGTAGTCCCTTATTTTTTTTAGTGTAAGTCCTAAAATGTGTCGAAAACACCACATTAACACATTTTCAAGAATGAACGGGCGTACTGATGATACTGATAACGTGGTAATCGGGTTGGTATTTTCGTCAAGTTTATATGACGTTGACATGATTTTTATAATAATTTTTATTAAAATTTATTGTTTTTAAATTATTATTATTATTATTATTATTATTATTATTATTATTATTTGAGACTATCGTTTATATGTGAAAACATTCGACATGTTCTTGTTCTTGTTTTTTGAAAAACATTTAACTATTATCATCGTTCATTGTTATTAACATTTATCATCAACCATCATCTATCGTTCATCTTTTACAATCATCATCCATCACTTACCCATGAACTTATATCAGAAGCGAAAAAAACATATAACAAATGCAAAAACAAACCCATAAATCTAAAACAACATCATATATGATAATATGACCAGTAAATCCAACTAAAAACACACATACCACAAAAAAGAAAACAATATCTCAATTTTGAATGAAACAACATAACAAGCAAATCCTTCATCACCCGATTTCATCAAGAAATCCAAATAAACCAGACGAGAGAAATCATATAGGGGAAGTCCATAACAAAAATCCTTCTAGAAAAAATAACTATTTGTTAAACCTAGAACAACCCCTTTACCAACCAAATTTACAAAGAAATATAGAGCAAGCCCTTCACTCTTCATCTTCAAAATTCATTTTTTGACTGGTGGAAAAGATTGAAAAGAAATAGATCATGTGGTTGTGTGTAGATTTTTTATTGATAGATAGAAAGAACTAGAGTTGTGTTAGGGTTTGATCAATTCTATAATCACTTATTAGAATCAATACGTAGTAGAAAAATGGTATTAAAACCAATCACTTATTTGACTGGTGGAAAATATTGAAAAGAAATAGATCATGTGGTTGTGTGTAGATTTTTTATTGATAGATAGAAAGAACTAGAGTTGTGTTAGGGTTTGATCAATTCTATAATCACTTATTAGAATCAATACGTAGTAGAAAAATGGTATTAAAACTTTATAAATCCCGAGGCGGATCCAATTAGACTTAATTAGTCATCCTGCAACCAAAGAAAGTTCTTTAATCATACATCAAATACATAGGGTTCATTTGGTGTAGCAAATGACCATTGAGATTGACTGTCGGTACGTGTGTGTGTGTGTGTGTGTCTATACATATATATATATATATATATATATATATATATATATATATATATATATATATATATATATATATATATATATATATATATATATATATATATATATATATATATATATATATCAAGGTTGTAAAAGTCGTCAGGCAGTAGACGAGCGGTCGACTAGGGCCTAGGACTAGTCGGTCTAGGCGATGACTAGTCGGCGCCTAGCCGCCTAGGCGGGATGTATTAAATTGTAATAAATTTATTTTTTTAATTTTATATATATATATATATATATATATATATATATATATATATATATATATATATATATATATATATATATATATATATATATATATATATACTATAATAAAGGAAGCCATTAGGTGCCACTTGTCATTTTCTTAAGCCTCATAAAACTTATTTTCCCGCCTGAAAGAAGCTGACACGTGTACTTTTATATATGTTTATATGAGTTGTCGTTCAATTTTGAAAAGAGTCCTAAATTTACGCCAAAATTATTGCTTTCACCTCTCTATCTCATTTAATTTCGGCTTCAATTTCTGAATTCCTTTTAAAAATCAAATTATCCAACCAAAAAATCTTTATCGATTCACTGTTTCAACTCCATCTTTCTTGCCATTTGTTCCCATGACCTCGACGCTACATCCCTCGATGCTAATGTGAGTGTACATCCTTCTCTGTAGATCATTCTCTATATCTTAAGATGCCAAGTGTCGTGTTTCTAGACCTACTCTAATCTTCATTCCCGCTCAAAATATACTGTGAGTTATCTTCATTCACACACACTTTTGTAACACCACATACGAGAAATTAGGAACCGATTACAATAAATTAGGAACGGGTGAGAAATTAGGAACCGATTTATATCATTTTCTTCCTACGACGTTCTACCAAATTCTCCTCTACAATCAGCAATAACGGTTGTTCCACCCAATTACAGATTCTATTAATCATCTTTATCTTCTTCTTCTTTGAATTTCTGGTTCTTGCTTTTGCAGGTTTGATATCTTCTTTGGGAAAACGTAGAAACACAACACGCACCCATACACACACTGAGTGTGCGTGTTTATGCGATGAAGAGGACAAGATTCGATCGGGAGAGGGAAGGAGAGGTTGTGATGGTAGGGGAGTATTGTGCAGCAGAAATCGTTGCCGGGAGGATAAACAGACGAGATTCGATCCCTTTTGCACATAGTGAAGCTCAATCACAGTTCAATTTTGAAATTTTATCCTCATCCTCCGATCACACTCTATTTCTCCCAAACTAATCTCTAATTCCATCACCTTTCTATCTCTCCCAAACTAATCTCTAATTACATCACCTTTCTTTACAGGTTCGCAGTAGTACATCTGTTTTCTGAAATGGAACCCAAAACTAATCTCAAATTTCATCCTGTTTCTTTTTGTGATGTTAAAAAATTTCAGTTTTGGGTTTGGATTTCGATTTTAAGTTATAAGATGTTAACAATTTTCAATTTTGGGTTTGGATTTTGAAACTATATGCAATTCCTGAAATACAAATTAGTCTTAATTTGAAATTGTTCTTGATTTGCAGGTTTTGTTTCACAGGTGGGTTTTATTTTGTAGTAGAATATGTCGTTGCAGGTTAGAAATTGAACTTTTCTTCTTATCCTTGTGGAAGCGTAAAGGGATGGGTTGTAGAATGTTATGGTACTTTATATCACCTTGGGTTTGTTTACAGTTTTTAACCTTATGATTGTATTATACATGAAGGGGCAGATTCAATTTGAGGTCTAAGTGTGGCAATGACACAACTGTGTTTTGTCACTCTCCCTAAATTCCTTTAATATATAAAACTCAGTCCTTTCTTCTTCAGTGTAGCACCAGATCAAATAGTTTGTTAGAACTTGATGATCTGAGTTTCCGATGAAGGAGAAGATGAGTTTCCGTATCTGACTAGGATATATGTTTATGTGAGTTTCTATTCACTTTCATCTCTACCAAATCTGAGAAATTTGAAGGAAAAAATAGACTCGCAAAGAGTCGAAAAGAATGTTGATTTTCCGGATCTAATTTAAGTTGAGTTTTTTGTTCTTTTTGTTGTTTTCATAGTTTTACGCTTCTAATGGAAATTCACCACCGGCGTCTTCCTTCAACAGCCCTGCTTTCTCTCCAAAACCACTTTAGAAGTTTTATTTTGTATCTTTCCAGAAATCCGCATCTTTGTAGTTAGGTCAAGAAAGAACCTTCAGATTTCGATCTAATATCACTGTTAGTGATTCCAAAAACCGCTTCTTTATTTATGTTTTATGTGCTTGAAGATGGCAAGCATCTGGTGTGTGTTTGTGATGTATGTATTGTGTGTTTGTATTGTGTGTGTATGATGTGCTTTGTGTGTGTATAATTAATGAATAAATATGGAAGCTGTTATCGTTTAAGATTCATGCTTCATAACACAATAATACAGGATATATATAAGGGTGGACGGAGCAACTCGATAGATGGGTGAAAGATTGGTTTGGGCTCGGCGGTACCGCCGGTACCGATGGTACCACTGCCCCGCCCCTTGCGGGTTCGGAAAGATTGGGATGGGAGGGATGTGTTGTGGCTTTGGTGAACCCAATGAACCCACACATATATACACACAAACATATATATACATACACACGTATGTATGAGTATATATATATATATATATATATATATATATATATATATATATATATATACACACACACAAAAACATATATATACATACACACGTATGTATGAGTATATATATATATATATATATATATATATATATATATATATATATATATATATATATATAAATTATTATTTTGGGTATTATTTATTTAATTTAATATTAAGAATCTGATATGGCATTGTGGGTTCAGTGGGTTCAGTGGGTACTGGTTCCATGGGTGAAAGATTGGTGAAAGATTGGTGAAAGATGAGAAAAATGGAAGTGAGAGGAGAGAGAAAAACTGACGTGGCGCGTGGGTTCAGTGGGATGGGAGGGATCTACTCCCCCCACCCTAATACCCTTACAATACTAAACTATTACAAATACCCATACTAAACCCAGAGTATGGGTTTAGTATTTAGATAATATTGTATGGGTTTAGTATGGGTATTTGTAATAGTTTAGTATTGTAAGGGTATTATATATATCCTGTATTATTGTGTTATGAAGCATAAATCTTAAATGATAACATGGTATCAGAGCGGGTTTGGTGCTGACCACAACCACGTGCCACCACCGCCCACCTCCGGCGACATTCTTTTGGCGTCGTCGGAGGGACCTTCCTTTTGTTTATTTCCGTTTCAGCTTTCCTTTCCGTCTGCTTCACCCATCGCTTCTCTTAACTCCTTCCGCCATCTTCTTCATCTGCTCTTCCTTTTTCAATCCCATGCTAAACCTTACCTGCAAGTTAACCATGTCTTCCGTCTCTAAAAACCACATCTGCTTCCGTCTTTACCTCCCAAATCTCTTGCTCTAGCCTTCCTTTTCAACTATCGCAACCCCCCTAAGCCACCGGGACTTGACCCGTCCCGCCTTCACCTCGACCCTCATGGCTAAACTCAGCTGTCTCCTTCAACCTCTAATGGTGGTGAACCGGTCCTTACCCACTCATCTTCTACCCCAAACACTCACGTAGGGTAACCCCGTTCTAAGCTCCGACCGTCGCCCACTTTCACTTTTCTTCTCCGGCCAAGTGACCGTAACCACCGCCACAAATATTCCGTCACCATCTCTCCGCCTCATCTGCTTCTCTCGATCCCACCGGAAACGACTGCATCATCGGAGAGGGTGACCGAAAGCTTCCTGTCCAACCCTCTCTCCCTCTTCGTTACTCTCCGGCGACTTCTCTTTCTATTGCAGACCACCGCACCGGTGCTTGTTACTTCCATCTTCCTGTGGTCACCATCTCACTTGTCACCTTTAAGAGGACGGTTTGGATCTTGGGTATCTCTTCCTTTTCTGCTCCATTTTCCATTGGTGCATCAATTGTTGCTACTGCAGCAAACTGCTTTTGGTTGGCCTTTTCCCATACACCCTCACGTGGGGTAGCAGTGGGTTGTTCCTTTTTACAATAGCATGCGCAACTTTCTTTCCTTTTTACAATAGCATGCGCAACTTTCTTTCCTTTTCTTTTAACACATGCCCCTAACACACTCAACATCCAAATAGTCGAAAGTACCCCTATTACTTGTTACCCCTTTTTCTCTCTCTCCCGTAACCTGAAACTAGATCACAATTTTCTGCGATGACCATCATTCTCCTCTTTCTTTCTTTCTTTCTTCTTGCTCGGTTTGAAGTCAAGACAAACACATACATGCATCATGGTTTCTTCTCCTTGAGCTCAAATACTCCGGCCTCTTCTGCTGCTTTTCTGGATCCTCTTCCTTCTTCTCAGATATCTTTTCCTCTGCTTCAATGGCTGGCACATCTTCTCCGATTACAACTGAAGTCATCTCTATCTTTGTTTTCATGTTCAGTTTGAACGTCCGCAAGACTCCCGTTCCAACTACGGGGGAATGTTAGAGAGTATGGGTTTAGTATTTAGATAATATTGTATGGGTTTAGTATGGGTATTTGTAATAGTTTAGTATTGTAAGGGTATTATATATATCATGTATTATTGTGTTATGAAGCATGAATCTTAAACGATAACAGAAGCTTGGATTTTCATTATCTCCCCATTTCAAGGCCTCATAGAGGATGAATTCTCATGCTTTCATATTTCTACAGGTGAAGTTGTATCAGGTTTTTTGTTATCTTCCTAGGATTTTAACGGAATAGAACAAATTAAGTCGGCCCATCCTAAGTTTGACCAACATTCGACTCATCTTCCACTCACCAAGATGGTACACAGTATTTATAAAATGAACTTTATAGCCACCTATTTTTTGTAATTATTGTAAAAGATGATAATTGTGTTCATTTTCGATTGTGTACATAGATAGTGATTGGAACCCCCAATTTTGAAATATAAATATGAATGCCTATTAAAAAATGGCTTAATATATGTAATCATTATATTGTTGTTTGAGAAACGGTAAGTTAAGTTGTATAACAAGCATATTTGTTTATCTAATTCGGGCTACAGACTTTTTTATATCTATTTGGTTACTAAACTCACAATATTATATTATAGATCATTATATATTATTTGATATATGTAAATTTGTCACTTATAAATAATGGCTCGACGATTTACTTGGACAATGTTTTTATATGACCAATCAACATATGACTTTACTATTTGTATTTTAAATATCATGAGATTCATATATTTTTTTCAATTAAAATACTAAAATAATATATTTACTAACGTATAGCAACATACTCTTAAAATAAGATGTTTTTTTCATAGTATATAATTTTTTTATTTGTCTACATACTGTGTAACTATATTTTCATAATTTTCTTATCTAGACGTGGAGTTAATATTCTAATCTTGGATCTGCACTTTTATGAAGTGGAAAAGAATTCATGAATGAAATAGTTTGTAACCTTTTGTGCTTAAACTAATTCGACGGTTGCAATTTATATTGTTAGTATGTATAATGCTTAATGATATCATCATTTGAAAATTATGAAACTTATAAAAATTATTTGCTAATTGGTTTGTACTTGATACTTCAATAATTACATTTTGAATAGTGAAAAAGTTGCTTACCTAGATTCCAATATCAAACATATTAATATCTCTTTATTTTCTTAATTTTGTTATAGGTAAATAATATTTCTAAATAAAACTCTCATGTTCCAAAAAACAATAAAATTACATGTCAAGTTATCCAAAAATATAAACTACTTTCTTATAAGCTTAAATAATATATTTATCTACTGAAGTCCAAATGTTTAAAGTTTAGCTAATGAATTTATCAACTGAAGCCCAAATATGCACTCATTTAGCTAATTACAACGTCATAGAAAAGTCTTATTAACATTATAGCCTAAAGAATCCTAAAACACAAAAAGGATCATGATTAAATTTCAAAAAATAACGACATGCTTTCATTTAATTGTTAGTTATAGCATATTACTTTCAATTTCTTGCTTTTTCCTTGCTAATTTCAATGATTAAATAAAATGATTTTATTATTATATAAGTTTTTATAATTATTAACCGTGTAACACACGGGTTTTAAACTAGTATATATATATATATATATATATATATATATATATATATATATATATATATATATATATATATATATATATATATATATATATATATATATATATATATATATATATATATATATATATCTTATCCTAATAAATAAATAACTAGAAGACACTTGTCATCACCACAGCCATTTTGCCACATGTAATTTTTATAGAATTTTGACTTTCTTAAAAAGAAAAATGGTTTGACAGTTTCTCACTCCATTATGATCGGTTTCAAATTTGATTTACTTCCATGAATTCCGCGTTCTTATTCCATTATCCGTTTCAGATTTGAAGGTGTTAATGTAATGTATTGATGCCCCTTCTTTTTCCTTGCTAAACCCTCAATTACAGAAACCGTCTAAAAGCTTTACTAATAAATTAATTATTCCATTCTCTCGCAACGTGCACCACTTACACTCCGGCGACCACTGCGTGACGACAAGAGGATCAAATTGAAGACTAAAGAATATGTCTTCCGACCAACATTAGCCCTTACTCACGACGAACAAGAAACCGCCTACGATCCCACAGAAAAAGTACATGTCGTAGGAGTAGACGACGACCAAGACCTTTTTGTACGAGTATGTCGACAAATTGCCTCCCTTCTTATGGCGGAAGCTATGGCTGTTCACATGACCTGGATTCTTGATGAGGATAGCGTTTTTGGATCCGGGTAACTTGGAGGGTGATCTTTAGGCGGGTGCAATCGTCGGTTATTCACTGTTATTGTTGCTTTTGTGGGCTACGGCCATCGGCTTGCGCATTCAGCTTTTATCGGCTCGACTTGGTATAGTCACTGGGAGGCACTTGGCTGAGTTGTGCAAGGAAGAGTACCCAAATTGGGCCGGGAAGCTGCTCTGGATTATGACTGAGCTTGCACTTATTGGCGCTGATATTCACGAAGTCATCGGAAGTGCTATTGCTCTCAAAATTCTGACAATTGAGTTTTACCCCTTTGGGCTGGTGTCCTCATCACCGCCTTCGATAGGTAAACTTTACTCTATTCTTCCATTTCGTTGGTAATTAATTGTCGTCCGACACCCCACTTGATTATGCAGCATTACAAGTATGTGATTTTAACCATGTATTATTTTAATTATAAACCATTTTTATTTAAATATTCTTCAAATATATTCTAAATAATTGCAGGGATCAAGTTCAGCAACAGGGGCCGATGCAACAAACTGAACATTTCCATTCCTTGGTCTTTCTTTAGATTTTTGAGAAATAGTTTTGAATTTACATTTATGGACTGTTTTTAAAATTTTATTGTAGGAAGGAACTTTTGAGGGCGATTAATGTAAGGTTGGCGACTGTGAAAAAGGATTTGGTTACAGCTTGTATTCCTGCTGAGTCAGCTGGGTTTAACCATGAGACTGTGTCAGATCTCAATTGTTTGCCAATAGGTTTGGTGCCATTCATTTTCAGTCCGTCGCTAGATAATTCATCTTTATGGTTTGCATGTTATATATGGTGCCTCAATTTGTGGTTTATTATTGTTATCTGCTAAATAAACTTTACCATATAGGTATTATTTTATTAATATGCGACAATTGTTTTTTATTGGTTTGTTTATAGATTTTAAGCACATGTGCTCGCAAAAATGTTTTATGGGTTAGATAAAGGTGGATGCACGAATATACACATTTGATTTGTTGTATTTGAATAGACAACAACATTTACAGGAACAACTTAGTACCCATAGGGAGGTGGGATTACTCTTTTTATTGTTCAAGTGTTAACTCGTATCTATAAATGCATGTTTGGGAGCATGGTATTGGTTATCCATTTACTTTATACACTTAAAATTTAAGTTAATGATCTTATAGTAATATCTGGTTCATGTTCATATGGATACTTTTATTTGGATTTACAAAGTTGCAAGCAACCAGTTTTTGATATTTTGTAATTTGAGCTCCAAACTATCTATATGTTTGGTTGTATTAATGCATTCAGGATTTGATGGTCTTGGATTGGGACTCATTTTTGCACGAGAAAGCTCTTGGGAAGTGAGTCACATGTACTTTAATGAAAGGCTTTGTACTTTCATATCAAACTTTTTGTAATGCTAGGTACATATAGTTTACTAAATTGCAGACTTTTTGAAGCTCGATATTTGCATATTAAGACAAAACACCATTTGAAGGTATTTAATTTCACTTGAATATAATGTTGACATTCACTATTTAATTGACCTTAAGATTCATAGTAATAGTCTAAATCGATTTCAGGAACCTTCAAAATTTTGTGGAACAACCCTGACATAAGTCATCTCTTAGCTTTCTTTTTGATTGTGAGGAACCATACGAGTCACTTGAGGAACCGTTGGTGTCTCTAGATTCCGCACTTAATGTTTAGGGTGTGTTTGGTTTGCAGATTCCAACGGAATTAGAATTCGAGATGCCATTTTGTAGCCCGTTTGGTTTCCTAAAGTATAATGTATATATTGTTTTAATGGTTTAACAACAATTTCTATTTGGAAGTGAAGGTAGTAATTACATACTCCTGTTGCATTCTGTGTGTGATTACAGGTAATGGTTGCTTTCAAAAATCTTTTTGGGTTTATAAAGATGACATTTTTCTAATTTTTCTAATTATGTACTGTTTTTCTGCATTATAGCAACCTATGTCATTTATTTTTCATATTAAATTGTACTTCAAATGTCTTTCTAATTAGGCATTATAATTTGAAAAAGTTACCCATATAGCATTGTACTTCCATCTTATCTTCAAACAGGTTGAGGTGAAATTTGTGTTTATGTTTGGTTGAGCCTAGAGTTAAAAATTGTTGACTGTATTATGTTTTATGAAACTAATACATTCAAGATGCTTAAATTATCGGGTTGGTTAAGCTAAAGCTAGATAAAAACGAGCTTGATGAATTTTGATAAGAACATACGTTGAGTTCTTGAAAGCATGAGAAGACCCTTTGTGTTCTTTACTTTTTCTTTACTTTTTTTTTTTTTTTTGATTTTAGTGTGAATGTTTGAATCGTTTGAATCATCCAATTAGTATCCAAATTCATAACTACATCCTTTAACTTATATGGCATATTTCAGCCATGCATTTGTGCAATCAATAATACATCACTTGAATAACACATTAATTGTAAGTACGATTAAATCACATATAAGAATTATAATAAATTAAAGTAACTAGAGCGCAAGTTTTGCGTAAACAAAAGATCAAATGTTTGTTATATATATATATATATATAGGCTAGGTTATAATAAGAATGACAATTATTGTGTTACCTTGTAACTAAATCCTGGCCATCAGATTTCATTCTCGTAAGAATGAAAAAAATACATTCTTAACAGAATAAGTTATTGACAGAATGAGTTCTTACCATTCTTAAAAGAATGAACTAAATTTTGTACATCAAAGAACCAAGAATGTAATGAATTGTTTTAATTATGACAAATTACTGGAAAATTTACATCACAACAATAATAATCTAAAAAATTGTAACAATTCTGGAAAGAATGAAATATATTTTATATAAACCAACAATATTCTAAATGAACAGATAAGTCATTCTTAAAAGAATGTGTTTTAAATGAGTGGTCCATATTGAGTTTCAAGGTTACACAATACTTATCAGGATGTATTAGGATAGGATATATATATATATATATATATATATATATATATATATATATATATATATATATATATATATATATATATATATATATATATATATATATATTAAATACTACAAGAATTGTTAAGAAACATGGTTTTACAAGGAAAGAATTTCAATAAATATAAAGAAAATAATGTATTTGTAGCGGCATTATCATATTTAGCATTAAATTTTCCAAAAAAAAAATTCATTAATAGAATCGTAGTATGAAAAAATGACTTTATCAAAAGCTTTTTAGATGATTTTGCAAAAGTTTCAAACTTTTGTACATTGAAACTCATTTATATGAGAAGTTTGTGGAAAAAAATATCATTTTTAACATTGAACCTTGCAAAAGTTCATTAATAAATTTGAATTTTGAAAAAACAACTTTTATGGAATCTATTTTGGATACTTTTTAGATGATCCAGAAATATTCATTTATTTGTACATTGAAACTCATTTAGAGTATAGTTTGTTGGCAAAAAAAAATCGCTTTTATTATTCATCTTTGCAAATAAGTTCATTACTAAAATGTAAAATTACTATCTAAATATTTTTTGTTTCATGATTTTTTAGTTAGTATTTATACTCATATATTTGCACTTCGTTATTTACTTTTGTTATTTTAATTTGTCAACCGGTTTTTACTCATCGGCAGTTGAATGTTGTATTGTCTAGAGTTAGAGTTAAAGACAAAGATGAATTAAACTTATTAATTTTGTACAACGATGGTAGATTTAACGATAGAACATCTAATGTTGTATTCAAATAAGTCTTTTAAATTTGTGATTTATAACAATTTTTTGAAATATTTCAACAATATTATTTTATTACTTATTTGAAGTACCTACTTATTCATCAATTTTGTCATATCTTAATGTAAATTTTCTTTTTAAAATGCTTAATGTTTAGATCTTCCTATTTAACTTTTTTCTTAATCAACCCGTGTAATACACGGGTCTTACAACTAGTATATATATATAAGACTTTGGACATCGAGCTACATTTCCCGGCACATGAGCAATATGTTGTTTCATTCTATTCACCCCGCCACTCATAATTTTTCCACACAAAGTGCATTTAATTTTATCCAAGTTGTTAGCATCCAGGGAAATAGCATATTCCCAAGCAATATCATTTGATTTCCTCTTAGCACATGTAGCGGTTGATTCCATTGATGGTGTAATAGAATTATTAGATGTCATTGAGTTGGAATCTGTAAAAAAACATATACAAATTCAATATACCAGTAGAAATAACGACATGGAAGAAATTGTATCAAAACATGGAATCTATAAAAAGTATTATGTGATCTGTAAAAAAGTATTTTGTGATCTGTAAAAAAGTATTCTACGATCATAAGCAATTGTATCAAAAGATGGAAGAAAACTCATTGTATACAAGTAGAAATAATGATAGGAGCTGTAATTCGAACATGGAAGCAAAACTCAATATCAAAACATGGAAGCAAAACTCAATATACATCTATTATGTGATCATTTACAAGTAGAAATTAATAACTCAATCCCAGACTCCAACAAGAAAGACAGAAGCTGAAATTAACAACTCAATCCCAGACTCCAACAGGAAACGACAGAAGTATAAATCAGAAACCAGGAAACGACAGAAGCTGGAAATAATAACTCAATAATTAATATACAAGTAGAAATCAGATAAATAAGTAGAAATTAGAGAAATAGGTAAAAGATTTGTATCATATACTAAACAAAAATAAGAAAAATAACTCAAGAAATCAACAAAATCAGCAAAATCGGAAATCAGGCGGATTCTTTACCGGATCAGAGGAATCAGGCGAAGCTTTACCATGGAATCAGGTGGAGCTTTAACAGACATGGTCGCAGATACTACATAATGGAGATAACTAGACAGGAGGAGCTTTACTGGAGCTTTACGAGACACTGTATTTAACTAAATAATAAGGTGGAGCTAAGTAGCTAACTAAGGAAGATTCTTACCGGAGAAACCAGATGAAGAAGACGGAGGAAGACGGAGGCGAAGGAAGCCGGAGGTGGAAGTCGGTGGACAGTTGGAGGGGGCAACCCGTGTTTTCAGATTATCGTGGAAAATGGGAGGGAGAGAAGAGAATGTATCGGAGATTAGGTCAAAAAATGAGGGGTTGTCGAAAAAAGGGGGTAATTTAGAACTTTTTCATGGACGCCTGTTGACCGAATTTGACTGCCTTTTCCGCCTGGCCCGATTTTAACCGGAGTTGACTACGCCCGACTAATTGAGCCGCATAGTACTAAACGTTGGCAGTATTAGCCCGCCTAGGCCGACTTTTACAACAGTGATATATATATATATATATATATATATATATACACACACACACACACACACACGAGTAAATACAAACAACTGCTAGACTTTCAACCAACCAAAGCTTATTTTTCATTTCTCCTATGCTTGAATTCATTTACCTCAAAGAGGGTGCAAGGGAGCGCCAATTTGGTGATATATAGATGGAGGGTCATAGTTTCAATGTATTTTGTTAGTTCTTGTTAAGTAAGGCTTTTGAAGCATGTCAAAACCAACCAATTAAGTAAGTTAGAATTATATAACTAATTACTTTAATTAATTATTTGGATTACAAAATAAATTCCATAATTTAATTATTAATAACTTGTTTATTTAATTTTTTGAATTCAATAAACAATAAATGACAATTTTATTTACTTGTTTATTTTAGTTGACAAATAGTAAATTTATCTCGCACACACACACACACACACACACACACACACATATATATATATATATATATATATATATATATATATATATATATATATATATATATATAATCATATATCATTTTTATAGTTCTTAGTGTGTGACCTCAGAGTATGACTCATACGTAATTTATCAGTTTGGCGAATTGCTTATATTTTGCATATTATATACAACATACTCCTACTTTGGCAATAGTTAAAAGCAATCAACTATAGAGATAATTTTGTCTCCACAAGCTTATATCCTAAATCGTTTTTACAACTCTTAGTGCGTCACTGCCCTAACCCTTGACCATGCATACGTTTTGTCTCCACAAGGTTTCCATTAACTTTTAATTATGACTATGTTGTGGAGTCTATTTCCCTTTGTTATGATATAGTTAAACACGATACACAATTTTAATCATTATCATATAACTTAATATTGGTTTCTGGATATGTGAAGTCATATAAGATAACAATCTTGATTAAATATCAATATTGTTTGGTACGGTCATACACTTATAAGTTTCATGTCTTATATAATAGTATTTTTTATAACGGAACCTGATGTACAGTACTCTAGAGCATATGCATAGCATACATAAAAATACTTTTTAAAATTCTTTCATATCGCAATGTAAAATCACCAAAACATGAAAAATAGACGATTTCATAGCATACATAAAAATACTTCTTAAATTTCTCTCATATCGTCAATGTAAAATCAGCAAAACATGAAAAAGAAATAGATGATTCCCAAGCATACACAAAAATACTTATTAAAATTCTCTCATGTCGTCAATTAAAATCACCAAAACATGAAAAATAGACGATTTCATTTATATATATAGTTGGTTGCTTGGAATATCTTTAAGAGGTCGAGTCATTATCCTACCATGTTATGGCAACACCTTCACTTCCAAAGCCCTACATAGTTTACCCGTCAAACATATAGTCACAGCACACACTTTATACTCCTAAAATTTTTGAAAGACCAATTTATAAATACTTAAATTGGGATCCGTTATGTATATAATGACTTATATTGTTAACATTACTTCTTCAACATTTGCAAATCCACGAGCAAACCCCCCCTAAAAATATTCTGAATTTGATGTGTATTGCATGAAGTCGTATGTAGTCAACTATGATGATCATAGCTTTTGAATAATCACGTGTAAGCACCCATACGGAAGTCCTTACAACTTATTCTATTTTTTCTCTTATAATTTTTTCTTCTTCAAAGGTTTCATCGAGTTCGGTCATGATAACATGGACAAGTTATAAACCCATGGTAGTTGGTTCTTCAATGCCTCATAAGAATTTCATATTGTGTATTTTGTTCTTTTTGATATAGTGATCATTTTGTATTATGATAGAATTAGGTTTCTACATTTGTTCAATTTTGATTGATGGATGCTTAATAATGCCTCAATCTCATGTACACTACTCAATTGCTTGATGCCAAAATAATCAAACAGTGATTAGTTGAAATATAAGTCATATAGAAAGCACATGAACAATCTCTATATAGTCCACTATTAAGCAAATAGATTATGTAGTATTTAAAATATTCATAAAGAAACCTATTATTGTGAAAAATGCATGGATCCATACCAGGCAATGAAATCTAATCATAATAAATAAATAACATTTTAACATTAACCAACAAGGTGTTATTACTGTTTTGAACAATTAATTTACTAATTTAATATTTAAAATAATAAGTTACATCGTTGGTACCCGTGGTTTGCCCAAATAGGTATGGTGACGACTATGATAACCCTTATATGTTTGGTCCATGTGGTTTTATTTTCTTTCGTGGTTGGTCATTCTCTATACATTTTACCCTTTTATTTCATATTAGAATTTTTATTAATTTAACTATTATTAAATTACTAATGGCCACAACCTACGCCCACCTTCACCACCCATATGGGTTTGTTCTTCATGAACACACACACTTCATGAACACACACACATACTCAAGAACAAGCACCACCCTCTATCACTACTGTATGCCACCACCAAATCTAGAAATCGACACACACACCTATAGATCTAAATACACACACCTGGAAATCGACACACACACACATACATATCTGGAAATCACCACCAACGGATCTGGAGATCGACACATACATAATAGATCTAGAAAATCGACACACAGACGAACCTAGAAATCGACACACATACAACAAATCCCGATTATAACGGTGACGACAACTCGAGTTTGTAGTGGCGACTAAGGTTTCGTCCAAAAAGAGGTGCAGTTAGAAGTTTCATTTTTGTTGCATTTATGTGAAAAACATAATCATGAAAAAGAGGTGGCGGTTACAACAAATCCTAATTAGAATTTGTGATGTTTGGTTTAATTTTTTGTTTGATAATTTCAAATTCGAAATATTACTAAGTAACAAATATAATCATAAAAATATAAACAAATAACTAATAAATATACTTAATAGGTTATTATTAGAATATGCAATTAAAATAATATAAAATAATAAAAATGATTTTATCTAATTTTCTCGACAAAATAAAAAAATTCACTTAAAGACTAAGAAATCAAATACAAACAATATGAAGTTAAAAGTTGGAATATGATGTAAAATTACACTAAATAAAATATTATGATAACTTTTAATTTTCACAAGTTTAAAAAACTTAACATTGTTTATTCTATTTCTCAACTTTTTATATTATTTTTTAAAAGTTGATTTTATTCATGATAATCAAATTTCAGTTATATTAATTTTAGTATTTAAATTTTTATAAGATTGCATACCTTAAAGTTTTATTTTTATTGTATTTATGTGAAAAACATAAGTTTTTAAATGTTTAACAACTAAATTGACAATAACGTCACAACTTTTAAATATATTTTTTCTTGTAAGATAATGTCAATCCCAAAAAGACTATATATAACAAACGACCAGTAAATGTTTAATAAACAACATAAAATCATTTTATGAAAAATATGGATATGAAAACATTATACATGATATACATACTTGGAGGTCAACTATAAACTTTTGATTATTTGACAATCGCTAATTTAAATGAATTTTGTTATAAAAATGAAATAATTCAATAAATAATTAATGATATCAAACGTATTATATATCAGTTTACTAAATCAAATATAGATACATCTGTAAATTGATTTTTTAAACAAATGACAATAAAAGATAACTTACATTTAGGGACGATATAATTAGATAAAATATCAAATATATAGGAAAGTAATAAGTTTCCTATGGATAGTATTCCATTATGCCAAGTTAGCATAGATCTAATCATGTATCATGTCTATTGTCTTGCGAATTGTAATTTGTTTTAGCTTCTTTATCTTTATACTTTCTTTTTTAATATAAATAAACAGGAATCTCGAAAATAAATATTTATGTGTTTTCAAGTCATGTTTTCCCATATCTTATTTTCCAACTCTAGCAACCTAATTTACATATGTGACCTTTATATACATTTATATTAATCAAGATGTCACAAGTAACAGTTAAATATCATAAGTTTAAAAACTTTTGGGTTGTAGTAGTTAATTAGTTGCAAGATAAAGAGTTTTAGTATTTAAATAAATTAATATAGTGGTTAAATACCAAAAAGTTAAAGAGTTGAGATTTCAAATAAACATGGTTTAAGATAGATAATATATATTGCACTACACTGATTTGGGTGACATATATTATAAGATTTATAAATATTACTAAGTGACTAATTTGGTCATAAAAATATAAACAAACTACTAATAAATATAATAAAAGATTTTATTTGAGTATGCAACTAAAAATAATATAAGATATTGAAGAATGATTTTATCTGTTTTTCTCAACAAAAATAAAAAAAAAGAATTATTTAAAGACAAACAATATGAAGTTGAAATTTGGAATGTGATGCAATTTTAAACAACATTAAATATTATGATAACTTATAAATTTCACCGGTTAAAAAAATCAACATTGTTTGTTTTTAGTCTATTTATCAACCTTTTATATTATTTAAAAAATATATTTTATTAAATGATAATTATTTTGCAGTTTTGGTATTTTTAGTATCTAATTTTTTATAATATTGGTTACCCTAAAGTTTCATTTTTGTTGTATTTATGTGAAAAAAATATAACTATTTAAATGTTTAACAATTCACTTGACAATAACATCACAACTTTTATATCAATTTTATTATAAGAAAATGTCGATTGCAAAAAGATTTTACAAACCAAACGACCGCTAAATGTTTAATAAAACAACATAAAATCTTTTTTTTTTGAAAACTTTTGATAAAAAACATTATACATTATACACATACTTGCATGTCAACTATAAACTTTCGATTCTTTGACAATAGCTAATTTCAATGATTGTTGTTGTAAAAAATGAAATAAAATTCAATAAATAACTAATGATATCAAACATAATATATATTATTTTACTAAAAAAACATGTACCTATGGAAGTAAAGTATATGACAAAGGTTTGAGTACTTGTGCATGGTAACACCATAACCGCCTCTTAAGGTTGCTATCAGTCCACGAGGTGCGATGAATACTACCTTACCACAATAACACATCATTATTGCAATCAATTTTTTGAAACAGTGACTAGGGCAACCTTGAGAAGAAGACGATCGAGAAAGGAGACGAAGGAGAGTGGGTGAACGTTGTCCACTTTAAATTTGATCAAGAAATAATAAAGGAAGGAAAAGAGAGACATACAATTACGAAAATACCCTCACGTGAGAGACTTAAGGGACCGAAGCAAACAACAGTCAAGGAGAGAAACCAAATATACATGAAAGTTTAAAAAATGGACCAGCTGTGTATGATAGTTTGAAAATGACCTAATCTACACATTTTGGGAAACCACATAGACAAATTTTGCAATTTTTTCCATACATTAATTATCAATTTTCTTAATTTACGATGCTGGTTAGTTTTGTTTAATACAAATTTAATAGTTCTAACTTAAAGACTCGTGTACTAGTGTATTTGCCGTTCAAGAAAAAAAGAAAAAAACGTACCTGCAAATTTAATTATTACAATTTAAAAGGTGGATAATTATTTATTGACACATTCCCGAAACACCGTACAAGAAGTCCAAAACCCCACTTCCCTCGCAACTCAACACTGTCGTGAGGTCATATATCTCTCACGCTCTCTTGAAACATTTCGCTATATCTGTCAAGATCTAACCATAATCTCCTCTCTTTTTAACTGTCCTGACATTCGCTTCTGATCTTCGTCTCACTTCATGGATCTGCATTGCCGTACGCAAGAGTTGTCTCTGCGTTTGATTTTGTTGTGAAAGTGCACAACAATGGTGTATTTACTATTGAGGAATAGAGTTGGAGGGTTTTGTCGGTGGAAATTAATTCAGCAGATAAACCCCAGATTGGCGTTCAATGTAGCATTGTTTATTCAAGCACTAGCGTTTCGGCTATGGTGTTTGTGACTTCGCTCCCAAAATGTTCGCTGTTCTGGTGCTGTTGTTTAGTTTCCATATTCTCGCTTTCGATTCTACAGCTGCTATTTATGGTAATGAACTGACTATTTCAATTTTATTTCTTCAACTCTATTAGGGTTTATTCGTACATACAACGTATAGGAAGAATGATCGTTAATTGATAAAGGCATATGTGAGAACTGGCGAAATTATACAGTAATTTGTGTGTGCCAACAGTTGATAATTGATTGATGAAATAGGAGTGAAACTAGGGTTTGATTATTGCGTTATGATATGTGTTCTTGCTGTACTCTTTGTGTAAACTTTTTGATATAAAATCATATAATACTCCTTTCTAGAAAATCGAAAAAGCTTTAGTCCGAATTTTTATGTCAAACCTAGTATTTTTAAGATGTAAAAATTGTTATTAATTTTTTAGCAACGTATCCTGTATGTAGTCCTCCTTGTTATCAATTATCATTTAGTTAGCAAATATCACATTGACCTTGAAGTTGAAAAGTAACTCTCATCATACTCAAAATTCAAAGTACAGAGCTCTGCAAGAGACCAAAAGAATACCATCAAGGTACCAAAAGATTATCCTCCGGGACATAAGTGAACTTAAGTCACATTTTAAAAATATATTACAGGAAAGAATTCGAGTCCACTAATCTAAGATAAAATCTGATCAATACACTACCAAAATATAGTTTATTCATATCACATTGCTGGATCAATATATCGTGTACAAATTGCCATTCTTTTTCTTTTTGTTTGCAGAGAGACTTGTATTAATGAGGAATCCACCATATACACATCAATCCACACCCTTATTTGAGCCTTCAATTGTCCCTGCTTCTTCTCCAACAATTCAAGGTCCTTAATTCTTATAACCACATTGTAAGTTCTTAGCATTCAATGCTTAAGCATTTTCTCATAAAACATCTTTCTATTTAGGTCTTGTTTCTGGTCCTACTGGTAGCAGCTTGCCGCCACATCACCACCACCGCCGCCACCATCATCGTAATCCTCACAGGACAAGAACTCATGCAATCTCCCCGTCTCCATCCTCTGTACCAGGTATATAAATATCTTATTATTCACTTCCTAGATGAAATAACAATCTTATTGAAATGAAACCATTATGTAGGTTGTGGTCAAACCTGTTTGGAACCACTCACTTCGACTCCTATTGGTTCACCTTGTGGATGTGTTTTTCCAATGAAAGTCAGACTGCTTTTACAAGTGTCCGTGTACGCTGTTTTCCCAGTTGTGAACGAGCTCGAGATCGAGATCGCTTCAGGCATGTATTTAACACAAAGTCAAGTGGTCATAACAGGTGCCAGTGCCGATAGTGAAAACCAAGGACAAACAGCCATTGATGTAAACTTGGTTCCATTGGGAGAAAGATTCGATAACGTCACAGCTGCACTCACTTATGAGAGATTTTGGAGGAAAAAACTCTTTTTGAATAAAACCCTTTTCGGAGATTATGAAGTCGTATATATTATATATCCAGGTATTATAGTTCCAAACTTTTTTTTTAACCTTTTTCCCTGTGATTATTTAGGCTATATTTGGCAGACTAGTTGAAAAACCAGCTTTTAGCTGATAAAGTAATAACGTTTGGTAAAAACTAGCTGATGAGCCATATGACAAATGTAAAATAATATAAAACGACATTTAGATATAAGAGCATATTTAGTGGTCTCACATAACACTACATTACAATAAACTTAAAAATAAGGTGGCTTATGTGCGACAAACACAATGGTTTCTAAATATGAGATGTTACAATCAGGGCTTCCTACTTCGCCATTACGGATTGAACCAAGCGGGAGTCCCGGGACACAAGATTTTCCAATAAGCGCAAATTTTGTTGGCAAAAGTCAGACGATGGACCACAAAACTATATTTGTAATTGCATTGTCCGCAGTAGTACTCTTGATCGTTTGCTGTGCTGCCATTTCTGTCATCATCAAATACAGAAAGCTCTGTCGTTCATCCAATGCTGTTGGCCCTGTTTATCCATCCTCAACTAACAAGAGATGTGGTAAGTCTGTAGTTCAACTTTAACTGCAGTTTGCTACTTTATGGCACAATTTTGAGGTATTAGGTTATAATAATATTTACAATTTGCATTGTAGGACTTGGAGCATTGTTATCAAGTAATCCAACAAGTTCCATATCCGTATCTGTTGTTTCCGCCATGCCTACTTCTATTCTTTCTGTTAAGACCTTTTCACTTGGTGAGCTTGAAAAAGCCACCGAGAAATTCAGCTCGGTAAGAGTTCTAGGTGAAGGAGGTTTTGGGTGTGTTTATCTTGGAATCATGGAAGATGGAGTGCAAGTTGCTGTGAAATTGCTTAATAGAGATATCAACCGGAATGGTGACCGCGAGTTCATTGCAGAAGTCGAGATGTTAAGCCGGTTGCATCACCGTAACCTCGTTAAACTCATTGGTATATGCATCGAAGGACGCACACGCTGCTTAGTTTATGAGCTTGTTCCCAATGGCAGCGTTGAATCTCATTTGCATGGTATGTTGATGTTATTTCTCTTGGTGCTGTTTGTTCCGATGCAAGAAATAGCAACATACTTTTTTATATTTGTTTATTACAGCATCATAGTTTCATTTTTCAGGTGTAGATAAGCAAAATGGACCTCTTGATTGGGATGCTCGGTTAAAGATTGCTCTTGGTGCAGCAAGAGGGTTAGCTTATCTTCATGAAGATTCTAATCCTCGTGTCATTCACCGTGATTTTAAGGCAAGCAACGTTTTGCTAGAAGACGATTTTACCCCTAAGGTATCAGATTTCGGGTTAGCAAGAGAAGCCATGGAAGGGAGTCATCATATTTCTACCCGTGTCATGGGAACTTTCGGGTATATTAATTACCTTTATCTTATTAATTTTTAATTTTATGGGGACAAATGTATTTTCTTCATATTTACAAAATTAGCATGAACACAGTTATGTGGCTCCCGAGTATGCGATGACGGGGCATCTACTAGTCAAAAGCGACGTCTATAGTTACGGGGTTGTACTGCTCGAGCTTCTTTCCGGGAGAAAACCGGTCGACATGTGTCAACCTCCGGGTGAAGAAAACCTCGTGACGTGGGCCCGTCCACTTCTCACAACCCAAGAAGGTCTGCACCGGTTAGCCGACCTGACATTAGCCGGTACCTACGACTTCAACGACATGGCGAAGGTGGCTGCAATCGCGTCCATGTGTGTGCACCCACAGGTGGCCCAACGACCCTTCATGGGCGAAGTCGTCCAAGCCCTAAAACTCATCTACAACGACAAAGACGACACTACTACTCAACGAGACTCCTCCGCCGTGGAATCCGACTTCAAGGGCGACCATACCGTTTCCGATGGCAGCTGGTGGAACGCCGGGGGTGGCGGTTCGCCACATCTGATTTACGGTAACGATTCTCCATTCTTGACAATGGATTATAGCTCGGGCCCACTTGATGGGCTTGAAAACCGACTCGTTTCAGCTTCGAGTTTCAATGGCGGTCTTGGAAATAGGTCCGGCCCGCTAAGGACGGTTAGGAGTAAATGGGGATTTTATAGATTAAAAGGGAGTTTGAGCGAACATGGCGGGGGGAGACACCCCTCGAAACCTTTTTGGAGTGAAGGGTCTATTTAGTAGCAAAATGTACAGAACCGGAAATTCTTAAAAAAAAAAAGAGAGAATCGGGTTTGTCGTGGTAAATTATTAAAATAGATCCGGACCGGGTTTTTATAACTTTATGTAGAAAAAGAGGTCTTTTGTTATGGGATATAACAAATTGGCAAAATGAGTTTTTTTGGGAGTGAACTACATTTCTAGTCCCTTTTGGCTTCTAGACAAGAATATGGTTTTTTTACTTTGTTTAGGGAACAGTTTTTTTAGTTTTAATCATATTTTTTTTGTAATATGATTGTGTCGGTGTTAGTGGTTATTGTTAAAAGGTTAGATGCATGGAGTAATTATATTCAGATTTTACATTAAATAATGTATTTTTGTAGGCAAAATAATAAATGTTTTCCCTTTTGTTTTACGATTTTTTTTTTTGTCTTGAATGTATTTCTTGTTTATTTTATGTAAATAACAAAATATTTGTTCATTAATGATGGTCTTTTGATATTTTAATTGTTTTGTGGTATCAGTATCACAAGTGTATGATTTTATATAAGTTGGAACGGTTTTGGCTTTATTGCAACTCCCAGCGGGATGGTATCCCACTACATTTTCCGTGAATCATGTTCCAAACACTCTCCAGTCTCCATTCACACTATAATTTTAATGCGGTCGAACGCTAGAAACCAGATATGATGCCAAGTCTAATCATGCCATTACAATTATTTAGAAACATAATGGTGTTGAATGATTTTTACCGTTGATCTTCTATATTTTGTCAAGACTAATCTATCATTTTGTATTCATTATCAATCAGATGAATATCTTTAGTTATTTTTACTTTACAATATAATACCAAATAATCACAATAAACTTAAAAAAAGTACTCATCTTTTTATATACAAATTTCATTAATTTTGGTATTTTAAGGGGAATTTTTTTTACATTTCATTCTATTTTTTAAATACATCGTAGTCTATACTTTGATAACTTTTTATTAGAATATTTTAACTACTTTCTAAGAATTATTGGATGGCTAATAGACATTATCATATAATAATTATGGATATTTATTTGATTAAGTGTATAAAATACCAAATTTTCATTAATTTTGGTATTTTAAGGGGAATTTTTTTTACATTTCATTCTATTTTTTAAATACATCGTAGTCTATATTTTGATAACTTTTTATTAGAATATTTTAACTACTTTCTAAGAATTATTGGATGGTTAATAGACATTATCATATAATAATTATGGATATTTATTTGATTAAGTGTATAAGATAAAAGGTATGATAATATGTCAAATCGATCTATTATCATATAATAATTATGAATATTTATTTGATTAAGTGTATAAGATAAAAAGGTATAATAATTTGTCAAATCGATCGAACATGATAATGGTCACCTAACATGTATCTAAAATTTTTATTATATTTATTAAAAAATAGATTATAATTTTAAATAATGCAATTTTCATACTCATAATCATATTAACTGTTTACAAGATATATAAAATGAACCAAAAAATCATGTCCAACTCACCCGTTTCTTTATTTGATTAGACCAATTATTGAAAATACCTTATATATTACTTACCAATTAACTATTTGTCAAAACAATATATGAAAAACATCATTTTTAATAAAAAGAATAGAAGTTTTTGCAATGATCACAAGACCGTAGTCAGATTGATTATATTGGTCATATAATGCTGATTAATAACAGTTATTATTAGATTTGATTTTATTGCAAATAAGTGATTGTTTTTAAGCAAATGTAATGATATTGATTTTTGAAAAATGTGATTTGTAAAGTTTATTAGGACATATATTTTTTAGGGTTAATGTTATAAAGTTACAATTAATAATTAGTAGTTTGTTTTTTAGGTAATTTATCTTTTAATTATTTTTAATAAGTCATTAATTATTTTTAAGTTATTATTACACATTTAGGGTAAAATTCAACCGGATTGAATCCTACATGCAATCCATCATGTCATTAATGACAAAATTTGTTCATTTAGGTGTATATTGATGTTGATATTGCGTATTATAACATTCGATATGCCAAAATTAACAAATTGAAATGTATTATAATAGTATAATGAGAACTCATAAAAATATAGTTTTTTATTAAATACAATTAAAGATAAATAACTAAAAAAATATTTTGTGTATTATGTATTTTTTATTTAGTGTAATATTTGATTTTTATATTATTATTTTAATTTTTTTAACTATAAAAATAAAAATTGCATCTTTTTCCTGAAAAAAAAGGTGTCTTGTTGAGCAGCAGGTGAAACAGGATAACAGATGTGACTTGCTCTATTCCGCTTACGCATTACCCTTTATGATTCTTTAGTTCAGACAAAATCTGTTATTTGACACGCGCCACCGCACTGTTTGAGACGCGCCAACGCACAAGGCTGACAATGACAGCCATACTTTCTACTAGTGCCATGCTCCGGAGTTTTATCTCCTATTCTTCACGCTCCGCCTCGTCGATTAACTCCTCCACGATCGTCAGGTATTGTTCTTCAGTCTCTGCTAGCATTGTTCGATTTTATTCCGGTATGCATAAACTCATCGGAAACATATTTAGGGCAAACATGTCTACCTCGAGTCAGTCTGAAAGTCCAATCGTGGTACGTATTTCTACTTGCTTTATCACATACTGCACTACAAAAAAATAGGACCCTCCAATTGCGGTGGAGAGTTTTTTGATGGATTATCACGAGATATTTTAATTATGATTGGAAATCGTATTCACGGTGTTAATAACACAGCTCGGATTTGGTGGTGTTTCGGTGGATCTCTTGGCGACTGTGGCTTCTTTCCCTAACCCCGATGACAAGATCAGAAGCACTAGCATGAAGGTAAATAATCTAGGTGGTCCGTCTGTTTCTCTGGAGTTTATACCATTAGTAATTTTGATTAAGGGTATCAAATACATTAAGGAACTCTTGTCCATCATATTTGCACTATGCCTATCTTTGTCTTGAATTAGAAGTTGCTATTGGCTTATCATTCAGTCAAATCTGTTTTCAGGTTCAAGGAGGTGGCAATGCAGGAAACGCCCTAACTTGTGCAGCTCGTCTAGGATTAAATGCAAGGTTAATATCCAAGGTATGCAATATGCACATTAATCATTCTGAAAACTTCATACTAGAACTAGTTATGTGTCTGTAATTGTGAGTGATAAGCTTCCAGTATAAACATAAACAGAAAGTGGGAATTTCTTTCTCAGGTTGCTAATGATGCTCAAGGGAGAGGAGTATTGGAAGAATTACAACTTGATGGTGTAGATGTCTCCTTTTTTGTGGTAATGAACTTGTCTATGGAAGTGAATAAAATATCATTACAATATTTGTACCATGTCATCATGCTAATACTTGCTACCTAATTGTTTATACAAACTTTGAAACCTTCATTACGAATATATCAAAGCTTACTTTTTCCTGTTTGCAGGTCTCTGAAGAGGGAAACTCACCATTTACTTATGTCATTGTGGATAATCAAACGTAAGTTTAACCAAATTAGTTCTTATTGTATTATTTTTTCCAATTTTTTTTTTTTTCTTTTTTCAGGAAAACTCGAACCTGCATTCATACTCCAGGGTGGCCACCAATGATTCCTAATGATATCTCCAGCTCAACTTTAAAATCAGCATTAGATGGCGTGAAGCTTGCTTATTTTGATGTAAGATTGCATGAAACCGCTTTAGTTATTGCACATGAGGTAAGTCTTGTGATTTCTTATCTTCTTTTCTCCCTTTTTTACTATGTACGGTGAATAAGTACTCTTTAATCTAAAAAAAATTACACCAAAATGGAAATAAATGATCCCTTTTAAATGCTACCAGTGCAGGCAAATCGGAGGAGTATACCTATCTTAATTGATGCTGAAAGGATAAGAGAAGGGTTGGATGAATTTTTGTATTTATCCGACTATGTTGTGTGTTCTGCCAAACTTCCACAGGCAAGCTTTCCTTTTTAGATGTAATTTCTTTTTAAATTTAATTTCTGATATCCAAAACCAGGAAATTGCAATTACCTATCAACAACTACCCTGCAGAAACAAAGTGTCGGCTTTTTTTTTTTTATCATCAACAGGGCGTGTTTGGTTTGTGGTTTCCGATGGAATTGGAATTCGAGATTCCATTCCATGGCGTGTTTGGTTGACAAATGGAGGATGGAAGGAATTCAATTTCATTCCTCATTTTTCATTAAAAGTCCAAGATACCCCCTCATCATATATATATCGAAATAAAAAAAAAATCATTTATACACATTTATGATAATTGATAAACAAAAAAAAATAAAAATCAAACGTAAATAAAAATTTAAGGTTTATTTAAAATTTATCCTTGAATTCCATTCTATTTTTAGCCAACCAAACATGTGACAGATTATGATTTTCTTTAGATTCCAATAAAGTGAGCTGGATTTATTTATTTATAGAATAATGATATGTGTTACCAAGTTTCAACCTATATAAATATGATTGCTTGCTGCATAATTATTCCATGCTTTGGTACAATTAGGAATTAATGTTTGTGTATGGCAACAGGCATGGACTGAAGCTCCAACTGTTCCAAGTGCGCTTGTTTCCATGCTTTTAAGGTTGCCAAAGGTCAAGTTTGTAATTGTGACTTTGGGTGCAGATGGTTGCTTAATGCTCGAGAGAAGTATACCTGGTGCTTATAAAACTTAGCTCTATTATAAAAACCTACTTTTTGATATGTCCCACTTAAAGTCATCATGCTACTTTCCAAAAAAGTGTCCTACCTGGTCATTTGGTCAAAAGTAGTTTCACTTTCTTAGTTTCTTGAGTCATCTCATCAACATTTTGCTTTAAACCAACATATACTAAACCTTTCGTAATAGTTAAAAATCAATAAAGTACAACAACCATTCCTACACTTTTGGTACATAAATTAAATACTTAGCAAATGCTATAGTATTGTTGAATCTCAACTAATTTGTATTAAACCAAAATGTTGATGAGACAGAAAATCAAATTGTTTTTAACTAAGCTGGACACTTTTTAAAAGCTAGGTATGTACATGGAAAAGTACGTTGCTATTTTATGACCTTTATCGCTTATCTGTTGGGTTGCTTCCAGCAGACGAAGGTCAAGCTGAAGAAATGGATGTAGACAATTTAGTTGAAGTATTGAAGCAAAAAATCGATAACAAGAATGCTGCTCCTACTTGCATTTCATCTGTAAGCTTCTTTTCCATTTTCATAAACTGGAAGCAAATTAAAACATTGTTTCATTCAACCAGAATGCTGTTATAATAATGACAATGATGCTGCATATATTTTACATTTACAATTCAGGACATTACAAGATTGCAAGCGAAGGGAATCGGGAGTGTTTGCGGTAGGCTATTTCTTGGAACAGCCGAAAAGATACCGGAATCAGAACTCGTGGATACCACAGGTGCGGGAGATGCATTTATAGGGGCTATCCTCTATGGTACGTATATCTAATAAATAGCAACCTACTTTCATCAATATGATGCAATGCGCTTTGCTTCTTTATGTTTTGTAGCTATTTGCACCGAGAAACCACCTGAAAAAATGTTAGCATTTGCTGCTCAAGTGGTTAGTATAAATCTACTCCATCTAATAGTGAATTAATATTACATTTACATGTATCCTAAAGTGTGTCTCTATCTATGATGATAGGCGGCTATTAGTTGTCGGGCTTTGGGAGCGCGGTCGGGTCTCCCACGTCTCTCGGATCCTCGGTTGATGCCTTTTTTAGGTTAGTGGGCCCTTACACTGACAATGGTCGTGTTGTGAGGAAATCGGGGCCCGCCTTCCGTGTTTGGCTTTTCTTTCTTGTTTACTTCATTGGACTTTTTTGGACCGATATTCTACTCCTTCTGCCACTTTAGTTTCATTTGCTACATCATTTATCTTTGAGATATATATATATCTTGTAACTGATACAACTGTTCGGGTGTCGATGGGACGAAATGTGAATGTCTTTTGTATGTTTGATGGAAAATGGTGTGTGATGGGACCCTGTGCGAAAGACATGGACATATGGTGAATGTCTTTCTCATGTATCATGAAAGTGAATGGGTAAGATTCTACAACTAAAAAAAATGAAAATAAATAATATACCCATCATTTTAGGTATATTTTTAAAATTAGTGGGATCATTTTTGTAAACGAACATAACTAGAAAATAAAGCCCTAACTACCCCATTTCCCCTCATCCATGGACCATGATACCTTTTTTGAGAAGAGATGGACGCTACACTTCTCCTCCATCATTGGAAACCTCCGTCAATAACATCAGCCTCCACCCTCGTCCCCACCTCTCTACCACTACCACAATGTTACCATAACCATCTCTGCCCTCGTATTACTCTTCTTCTCTTCCCTCCAACTCACCCGCCCTATGGCTGGCTAACACCGACTATGCAACCCCCTCCTGTTCTTTTACCACCAGCCACCACCTTCTCCTCCTTCCCCTCCACTTCTTTTACCACCAACCTCCACCTAGATTTAGGGCTTATATTTCAATTTTCATCATATTAGGGCCTTCAACCAAACCCGTAATCAATTTCAAATGAACAAGGTTGGCATACAACCTTGTTTATATTTATGTTTAAACCTATTTGATGAATCAAAAAATGCATGCTATATTTTTGGGTTAATGTCATAATAGGGCAACAAACCATTTATAATGTTCAAAAAACACATGTGAACTAAAAAGAAACGTTATCAGAAGGTAACAAACTATTTAAAATGTTCCAGAAATATCCTAGTGATATCTTATATCAGGTCAAACTATTTAAAGTGTTAAAAAAATATCGTAGTAACCTTCTATAGCAACAATTTATTTTAGATCGTATTATTTCTTTTCTTCCACTCCAAAATGAATAAAGAATAAAATATATTTGTATGCTTAGAATGTTATATCATTTAAATTTGATTTGAATGATCATATATTGTTATGATTATGAACATTGTTTATGAAAAATCAATATATAATTTGGGACTGGAAGTGTACTTAGGAGTGTATTAATCCAAAGAAGAAGCCTTAGATGATCTTTATCTAGCTATTTAGGAGTTTATTAATCCGAAGAATTTGAAATGAATTGACATAAAAACCAACCTGTCAAGTAATAAATCATAGTGTGGTTGATGAAATCATGGAGAACATGTAATTTGTAGGTAGAGAATTATTTGTGTTGCTAATAAAAGAAAATACGAAGTTGTACTTAGAGGATTTATTTCGATAATGACGATATTGAAAAGCATCAATGTCCAGAAAACGTAAGTTCGTAATGGTAAATTATTTTCAGCTTCGGTATATTAAGTCGAATATTGAGGTGGTCGATAACGTTTTTTTTTATAAACATTCCAGATTTATGAGTGTTTTTCAAACAAACATTCTAGTTTGGGGTGATTTTAAACAAACGATCCAGATTTGAAAAACGTAAGTTGTTAAACTTACTATAAGAATTAAGATGTCACCATGGCATTTTTTTTGACATTTTAAATAATTCTTTACCTTTTGATAACATATTATTCCACGAGTGCTTTTTGAACCATTTAAATAGTTCGTTACTCATTTATGACACTAACAAAAAAATTGATATGTTAAACCTATTATAGGAGGTTATCATTATATTTTTGAATATTTTAAATAGTTTATTACCTTTTGATAACGTTTTTTTTAGTTTATGAGAATTTTTTTAACTTTTTAAATATGCCATTAATCCTATGGTTTCTTAATTTTGCACATAAAACCCAACGGTGGAGTAAAAATCTGTTATAACCAGATCAAAGTTGAATATGTTTATTGCCTTTCATAAAATAATTCATCTTTTTTGGGTTTGATGTTAGAGTTGTTATTGCTCTGCGACAATGAACGTAATTTTGCTTTTTGAAAAAGAAAACATGTACTTTTGATAATTTCGTTATTGTATTTCACTTCCTCCCATATGGTTGCTGTTGGAGAAGACGACCAAAAAGGATCTGGGAAAGTGTCAGGTTGTAGAGGTGGTGTTAGGCTCTTAATATTTTAAAATAATTTACATAATTAATAAAATTAGGAAAAATGATAAAATCACAAACAAACCAAATTTGGGACATATTAATTAATTCACAATAACTTAACCGAGTTAGACCAAATAACCACCAGTATAAGAAGATAAAGCCATAAAAACCCCTCGCATCAAATTACCGAAACTAAAACTAAACCTCTAAAATGATGCAACCCTCGGAAACCAAAATTATAATTTCCTCATAATTTTATGTTTTGCACATACTAAACTTGTAATTTATTTTATTTCTTAAACATTAATCGTGCTAGGGACTGCCAGCTCCGTGTCAGTTTTAACTCGATTTGCCCTTTTTGGTAGCGGTGCACTTTCCATTTCATGAATTCACAATCCTTAAAATCTTCTTTTAAAAAAAATCAAGAAAAGGAAAAAGAAACAACCTCTTAAAATGCAATCCAACTCTCATTTTATCTCACCGCCCCAAACTCTATCGTGAACGCATCTTTCTATTGTTCTTAAGTAAGCGTGTCGATTAAAGATGTGAAAATTGAAATGCATCGGCCTTTTGATTCCTTACGCGCTTTGTTTGGATTGTTTGTCAAATAAACTATGTTACGCTTTAATCACTTTATGGAGGTCCATTATATACTTCTTTTCTCTATTCTTTATCTATATAAATTCAAATCACGTGAGGTTTTTTGGAGAAAATGTTTAAAATATTTGGTTCAAGGGAAAATGACTTATTACGGTAACAAACTAGTTGATTTGTTCACGTTTAGTCACTTTCTTTTTTTTCGTGCTTTATTTGCCATTGAACTATCTATTTTGTTCATGATACGTCATTACGACCTGTAATAGCAGGTTACAACCTAATTGACATCTATTTTGTTCACATTTGATCACTTTCCTTTTTTTATTCGTGCTTTATTTGCCATTAATTTAATTTATTTTTCCATTTTTAATTTATTTTTCCACTTTTATTCGTGCAGATCTGAAATGACTATTTTGCCCTTTTTAATTTATTTTTCCATTTTTATTACATTTTAAGGATTTTTATTAATGACTTTTAATTAAAAATAAATAAGAAAACAACCCACCACCGTCTCTCTCTATATGTCTCTCTCAATTAATAAAACCTGCAACTAAACACACACACACACACACTTTGCAACTAAAAACACAGACATCACCACCATCTACAGCAAAGATCTGGACAAAGATGATGAGAGGGAAGAACATTTCAAACCAACTTTGATGGCTCGTCTGATTTAATCCACCATCTACGAAAAACTTCTTAATGGCTCGTCTGATTTAATCCAAGAAGTTTTTCGTTACAAGCCAACGATTCAACCAACTAAGCATGCTACGGGAAACTTTTTGGATTAAATCAGACGAGCCATTAAGAAGTTTTTTGTAGATGGTGGATTAAATCAGACGAGCCATCAAAGTTGGTTTGGAGTGCTCTTCCCTCTCATCATCTTTGTCCAGATCTTTGCTGTAGATGGTGGTGATGTCTGTGTTTTTAGTTGCAAAGTGCGTGCGTGCGTGTGTGTGTTTAGTTGCAAAGTGTGTGTGTGTGTGTTTAGTTGCAGGTTTTATTAATTGAGAGAGACGGAGAGAGAGAGGCGGTGGTGGGTTGTTTTCTTATTTATTTTTAATTAAAAGTCATTAATAAAAAATACTTAAAATGTAATAAAAATGGAAAAATAAATTAAAAAGGGCAAAATAGTCATTTCAGATCTGCACGAATAAAAATGGAAAAATAAATTAAAAATGGAAAATTAAATTAAAAGTGTGTGTGTGTTTAGTTGCATGTTTTATTAATTGAGAGAGACGGAGAGAGAGAGAGAGAGAGGCGGTGGTGAGTTGTTTTCTTATTTATTTTTAATTAAAAGTCATTAATAAAAAATCCTTAAAATATAATAAAAATGGAAAAATAAATTAAAAATGGCAAAATAGTCATTTCAGATCTGTACGAATAAAAATAGAAAAATAAATTAAAAATAGAAAAATAAATTAAATTAATGGCAAATAAAGCACGAATAAAAAAGGAAAGTGACCAAATATGAACAAAATAGATGTCAATTAGGCTGTAACCTGCTATTACAGGTCGTAAGGATGTATCATGAACAAAATAGATAGTTCAATGGCAAATAAAGCACGAAAAAAAAGAAAGTGACTAAACGTGAACAAATCAACTAGTTGGTTACCCTAATAAGTCATTTTCCCTTGGTATTTATTAAGTTGACTAGTTGAGGTTTAGTCATAAATATATGTAAAATGATTAATGTTAAGAAATAGCAATTAATAACAGATAAGTTGTTTTTTAGATTATTTATATTTTAATTGTATTTAATATATTCCTACCTGTTTTTTATTGCAATATTAAAATGTATTTTATACGAGTAATTCCATCATATCGGATATCACAATAGATGTAATGTCGACATCAGGTCGACCTAAATGAAAATTTTATGTCATTGTAGTATCCCCCTTCGCCTCATTCATTCATTCTTCTTTGCCTCTCTTTGCCTCTCACTCGTATGTGATTGTAGCATCCCCCTTCGCCTCATTCATTCATTCTTCTTATTCTATTTCATAACCTTTAGCCCCATGTCAAAATAGTGGCCACTGCTGACCACCACAACCACACCATCCTCCTCCATTGTTTGTTGAATACCACCATCATCGGCCTTTCTCTGTTTCTCTTTTCATACTGCCACACTCTACCTCCCTCTTACTACCGTCCCCACAAAAATATTTATCTATAATTTCCTCCGCATAATACCACACTCTGCCTCTCTTATGTTGTTGCTCACACAAAATTTATTTCATTCTTATATTCTTCTCAAACACAACCACAACTACCATCACCACAGTTCTTGAAAAGTCCATTTTCAAGTATTGGATAATAGACATTCGAGAACTGAAAAATTAGAAGATAAAACCTTACAATCGAAACAAATAACAAAGAGAAACAGAATAATTAGAAACAGACGGTGAAAGAGAGCGGAGCTCATCAATAGAAATGGAAGAACTAATGGTGGTCGAATAAAGAAGAAGGGTGGGTGGGTGGGTTGGGTAGTGGGTCCATATTCTATTTAATAAATTTATTTTTATTTAAAAAATATTAAAAATTCAGAAAACAATACAAAAGAATAAATCGGTCATTATCGATCATTGAGTAACTAAATTCACAATAAAACATAACCATCAGTACAAATCCACAACAAAAAAAATATTATTAGAACATTATTTTCAAATAAAATCTTAATAGACTTATACCCAAATTTGACAAACTCAAAGACCAAATTTATTGTTTTTTCTAATTTGTTTCAATTTTTAGTCTTCCATATTAAATTTAAATTCATGATACTCAAATGATTCAATTCTTCAAAATATCAAATGTCGTGTAACGATATAAATTATGGACTCTAGATTTGGTAATTGGTACTACTTATTATTAGTTATGTGTAATGTAATTTATTAATTTATTTTAATACTAATATTAAATATTTTTTATAAATATGACACGTGCTTAGAAGATAATAAACTATATGAGAAGATTTATAAAACATTTTACTAAAATAGAGATGAACTCAAAATTATTTTTGAAAGATATATTACCAAAGAAAATGAGTTTATTTTAATACTAATATTAATTATTTTTTACTGACTGTTACGACCAACAATGATAAACTTAGTCAGATATGAACTCAAAGTTATTTTTGAAAGAAATATTGCCAAAGAAAATGATTTTTTTCCTAATCTTTAATGTTTCAAAAGAACATTCTATAGAAAAATATAATATCATTTTCTTAGTTTTGCCATGTGGATATCATATTTCATGGCATGGTGTAACACCCGGTTTCTCATAAATGAATTACACCTTAATTTTCTCACATTAAAACAACATTAAAGGGTGTAACTCAAACTAAGGAACGAGTAATACAAAGTTGTTACCAAAAACATAGTTTAATTCCTAAACTATTTACATTAGTGTTTACAACTATCATTCAAAAACCGGGTCAACGTCAAATTACATATTTCCAAACAACAAACTAAGTCCAAGTCCAAGTCCATTCCAGCTATCCCTCCGAGACACGCTTCCCCCGATCGCTACTACCAAAACCTAACACAAACAACAATAACAAACAATTTATGATCTATGAAAACTCAGTGAGTAATTAAAGGTTACTTGGTTTGTATCATCCATCATCTCGTTTTAATCAAGCTCAACGGACTATCTCAATCCCGAGTGTGATATACACACTATAACTCTTTATTCCATATACTCAATGTTTGATTATACTCAACCAAATCAAAACATAGCCTACTTCTTATCTGTAAACAACATCACAATAAGGCCTAATCATCTAATAAATAACTAATCACCTATTGTCGGGTTACTCTGTGGAACTCCTAAACCGCGTGTACCTTGCTCCTGTCTAGCCTTAGCTGTATCACAATAACTCGGGTTAAAACTCAATATTTAACAATCTCCATCATACTCAATATCGATAACAATCAAGAATTTGAATCATAAGAGAGTTGCAGCCCAAAAAGGTAGTAATAACATTCAAGTTATAGCGCCCCACTCTACTATTTCGACTCATTTAACCATATAACACTACAACTAGCATCATACTAGCTTAGGTCTAAGATTAGAACCCTTTTTACACCTACAAATCCAACAACCATACTCTAACACCAACCAATTTCAGATGGTTCATCAAATCACATGGAATTATCTCAAATCAAGCAACTCAACTGTTAAAACAAGATCAAAGTCGAAGAGAGTTACCTTTCAAGCTCAAAGTATAAGTCTCTAGCTTCAATTCGTGAAAGATAGACTCTAATCTCGACTTAGGAGGCTTAGAATTGATTTTCTAGGGTTTTAGAGAGGTTTTATGTGGATTAGATTTTCCCCCAAATGAATAAATCCCGACTTTAAAAGTAAGTCTGTGCGCGCTACACGACCCATGTGGGCTCACACGACCCGTGTGAGACCCACAATAAGCCATACCGAACTTGTACAGACTCACACGACCCGGGTAGCCTCACATGACCCGTGTGAGTCCCAATCTGGCTTTCTGCATGCTTTGTGAACAAATGCTACACGACCCGTGTAGGTCTGAAAAGACTTACTGCATGCTTTCTAAACAATTTCTACACGCCCCGTGTAACTCTGATTTGTCATTTTACAAGTCCAAACTTTACTCAATTGAGTTTTTAACCATCCTAACTCATACGGCAACCTATTAATCTTAATAACTCTAAGATTAACACACAATCTCTATAATTTAGAAATACGGTATTACACATGGATATCAGATTTCACAGTATGGATGACATATCTTCCTATAAAAAAAAATACAGACTTTTTGGTAAAACACATATAATTTTACAGGTATAGACCGAGAAATCTCATTTCGCAGGTGACACCTGAAAATGAAAATGAAAATTCTCAAAATGAAAATGAAAATTCTCACATGAAACCTGCAAAATTCACTGATTCTAATGAGATCCTCGTCTTGTTTTTGGCTTAAATAGATTCACAATTTCACGGTTTTTTTACGATTTTGCAGGCGCTAAGCCAATTTCGCAAATAAGACCTTTGGAATTTATGGCTATTCTCGGAAAAGCCTTAACCCTTGTTTAAATCTTGGGAAATGATTAAAATGATTAGTTAATATAGTCTCTCTTTTTTTCTTATAACAATCGATAAAAGATATTAATACTATTACAATTTGCATTTAGCCCTGTATAGTAAGCAACATTTATTTCTAGTCCTATTCTAAATTAATCACATTGTTTTTTTAACTTAAAGATACTTTCAATCAGAAATGCAAACACGATTACTAAAAAAGATGGTGCTTTTAGTCTTTTATACTTTTACACGGCCTTTTCAAAATTTGGAAGCTACTCCCTCCTTAGTCCTTAAGACGTGGTTAGGTCAAAAGAGATTTTGTCGGCAGTGAAACGACACCGTCTTGAATCAACTCAAGACTTCCGCGTATTAATGGCCCCCGGCTATGATCACTCCCAAATCCAGGTTGGTACCCGCAAAGGCGCAAACCATATCAAGTATTATTTAAATAAATATTATATACAAATTCGATAGCATAATCAGTTGACCATTTTATTCATTTTGCTACTCGTGTTAGGATTTGTCATTTTAAAGGGTTGGTAAATCTTATTATAAAATATGGCCAAAAAAAAAAAAGAACGTTTACATAATAGATTTAATATGTCCTTGATTTTGCGAATAAAAAAATTGGTTGATATCATTATTTGAAAATAACACTTGACTTGCAAAAATATTAGAGCGGTGAAAATATAAGAAAACCGAAGAAAAAAATCGTCGATGCAAGTTGCAAAAAATCGGATTGTTTTGAGAATCCGATGAATTTGGTTGATGAGGATTACAAAAAAATGTACTTCTTGGTTTTCCATCATATTAAAGTAAAAATCCGAATTGAACCAAAGAACAATAGGACGCCAATTTGTGTATTAGTTCAAGTAATTAAGTATGTGATAGTGGTGCAGATCGTTTCGAGGATCCAATTAAAGTAAAAATGTACTTTTTTGGTTTTGTGTTTTATTTTATGTTTGATTCTTGATTTGGAACATAACAACCGTATGAATTAGGGTTTGTTTCATTATTGTTATTTAACTCATGAAATCCGTAATTGTTTTATGATTTGATTTTAAGTAAAAAAAAATGAATTGATTCTATGGTCGGGTTAACTTCGATGTCAAAAAATCACACATTTTTATGTTTCTGAGCTTGGGAGAAGTATCGGGCTTTCTTAGAAACATTAACACAAAACTTAGATCTTCCAAATTTGATCTATTGTTTAAATTTTATATTGAAATGTTAGGTTTAATTCAAAGAAAATATTTTGGTTAAATAACTTGGTGAACATGAAGTATTAGAGCTTGTTAGTACTTCCAAGTACTAACTTAGATAAAATTTGGCATAACATCACTTCTCGATTGAACCACGTTATGCAATTAAAATATATATAAATACATGTTATTAAAAATAACAATTTCATTGTTTTTAAGTTAAAAAATAATTTTTATAATAAGTTGGTAGAAACCACTAAAATTATTTTGAACTCCATAACAAGTTAGACATATATTAAAATCATATAATCTTAGTTGTTTTTACCCATGTGTTTCCATGTCAAAAAAATTGAATATAATTTTACAATATTGTTATTTTTAACTATTAGGGTGGACGGAGTAGTGAGAAAGATGGAGCGGGTTCAAGAAAAGAAAGAGTTGGTACCAATGGTACCAATGGTACCGCAAATGGTACCAAAGTGGTCGACGTTTGGGTTCGCTTGGTTGCGGGATGTTGGGGTTCATCATTTAGATGAAACCGATGGCTTTTATAAAAAAAAAGTTTTTAATCATTTAAAAATCACCCTCCCCATTTCCCTATAAATACCACATCTATACCCATTAAAAATTCACACATTCACCATTCTTTTTTTCTCTCAACATCTCTCTAAACCCTTTCCTATTATTAAAAAAAAACAATCTTTTTTATAAAATGAGTTCTAGCCAAGGCAACTCCAAAAAATGCGGTTATTCCAAAAATAAAAAATTATCGTATTTAGGATTAAATTTCTAGTATTTAGGATTAAATTTATCGTATTTAGGATTTAATTTCCGTATTTAGGTTGTTTTTAATTTTTTTAATGATGTGTTTTTTTAATTCAATGTTATTTGACTTTTTAATTTAATGTTATTTGTGATTTTTATTTTAATAATTGCATATTATTATTATTTATAATATTATATTAAATGTTAAAATTCATTTATTAAATTAATAAATGCATTTAAATATTGAATATCTGATGTGGCATTATGGGTTCAGTGGGATGGGAAAGATGGGAAAAAATTAGTGAAAGATGGGGAAAGATGGAAGTGAGATGAGAGAGAAATGCTAACGTGGCGCGTGGGTTCAGTAAGATGATAAAGATCTACTCCCCCCACCCTTACTATAATTGATTGATTTAGATAGATGATAGTGTTTTATTTTTACAATAAAACACTATCATTTAAAGACTGTTTTATCGCATAAATACGCTCAGAGGTACACAAAAAACCATATTTTCGTGCAAAACAAAAGAATCCAAAAACCGCCTTAAAACATGCAAAATGCTTCTTCATAACAGATATGGTTCAGACAGATCCGTCTAACCTACCTCGTTTGTTAACCAAACAGTCATATTTCAATGCATGTTTTCACAACAAATAGGCAACAGCTCACATTCCAACGGCAGCTCCTGATGCACACCACAGACTCCCAAAAGTCTGGCGGTGATAATAGATCTACTGTCGGGTCATTACTAACCCAAGCCAGCTATTTGTTTTCACACAGAAAACATCTCACAAATCACGGGGAAATCCTATTAAGATATCATCAATTCTCTCAATAGAATTATGATTAATTTGTCTACCGTCCCCAGACATCCTCACAAAATTGCAAGCTAAACGAGAGAATATCTCATTTTTCATACACTGCACATCACAGCCCACTGCTGTGTTGCAGATGCAAATCTGCCAGAACTATGGTATTTTACCATAGGAAATCCTGATAAGCCCAACATCAAAACAGGCTTATATTAACAGGTGGCTGAACATGAATTACGATTCATGTTTAACTTGAACAGAGTTCTCCGGAGCTGCTGGTGTGAGGACAATAAGAGGGATTTGTGTGTTAACATTTATGGTTTATTTTCAGAAACAAGACCCAAGAACTATAAAAGAACAAACCCGAGGAAGTGACGCTCAAAACCGAAGAGTAAAAAGGCGAAATACACATAAAAATACAGCAATCGCGACTTGACCAGCCCTGTGTCGCGACGTGAAGAAAATCAAGACAGAAGACTAAAAAGCTACAGCAATCACGCCGCGACAAAGGCCTTGGTCGCGACGCGAAGACATGTGACGCGACCACACCTACTCTTTGAACGCGAGACTACCAACAACCGCACTAGCCAGACCAGTGGCCGACCAAAAGCAACGATCGACGCATCCTCGCGCCGCGACGGCACCCTTGGTCGCGACGCGAGCACTGTGCTCAGTTGGTATAAATAGAGACCTTCTATGCACGGATTTAAACACCAATTCACTCTATTTGTAATAAGGATACTCAAACACTCTCTATCAGTTAGAATAGCTTGAAACATCTCTTAGCTAGTTGTTTAGAATCAAAATATCATCCCTCTCGGTGGTAATTCTTGTTGTAATTCAAGATAATTCGGAAGATAACCGCATCAAGTCACATGTCAAGGAACACCAAGACCATCTCTACGATCATCACACGAATGGAAGGCTAATCTCTTCAGATTACTTCCGGTAATGTTATCCAACTCTTAGTATAGCATGTTTTTACTTTGATTCCGACAAGTGTTTTACTATTGTAATTCTTAAACTCCTATCTCTTTGAATATAACTAGTGAATCATTTGTGTTTACTTCTACTTATTACCATATTCTCAAGACATAGTATTACCAACATATTATTCGTGCCTATCTCACCTAAATAACGAGCTAAGACGGATAATCAGTTAATATACTTTGTGCCCAATTAATATGTTAAGAAGTTGTAACGTTACTATCATCTAGATAAAACATAATATTGCTATACCATTGTTTGTGCCTAATCTACCTAATTGTTAGACAAAGACAAATAATTGATTCAACATATTATGTATTTACCTATGTAATAGTAACTGTCAGTAAACTGTAGTTATGTTAAAGTAATTATATCGGAATCATTGTAATAATACATGTGAAACTAATTGTTGATAACTAAACCGGAAGTAATTCTTTCTTTAATCTCAAGTTATAATCTCAATATTTTACCATCACCGTTAAAATTTTACTTTACAACTCATTACAAATTAACCACTAAATCCTTGGACTCGACCCCGCTTGCCCTATCTACATAGTAAAAGTGGGTTATAAATTGTTTTTGACGCGTGTGACGATAGCGTTGTCAAAATGGCGCCGTTGCCGGGGATTATGTGCGCTTAAGTTCTAAAGAGTTGTTTAAAGTTCAACTTTTACTTTTGTTATTATTTTCTTTCTTGTGCAAACTCACTTGTTTATGCATACAAGACATAGTGTTGTCAACACTTGGATTTATACCATGAATGATGGAAGAACAATGGATGAGTATCTTGCCATGGGTCTGGGTTATTATGACTTTTATAATCTACCACCACAACAAGATCCATATGAAGATGATTGGTGGGGGAGCAACAATTTGGACCAAAATCAAGATGACGAGTCATCTTATTTTCTAGCAGATCAAGGAACACACGAGTCATCATTTGACAAGAAGTTGGATCTAATGATGGAATTATTGAAGGAAGGCTTCGAACAAGAGGAAAACAACTCCAAAGCGATTTCAATGCTTGAAAATCAATTGGAACAAATGGTAGAGCAACTAAAACAACAACCATTAGACGATCATTCAGATACTATGCAAACGGATGAGGTAATTATCTTGTGTGATGATGAATCTTTTGACATTAATGTACGTAAACCTATACCACCCGATTATGAGGTTGTGGTGGAAGATTATGTATCAATTAATGAAGAACATATTGAATTAGAAACACTTAACCAAGAAAAATCCGAACTTGAATTGGAGACATCTCAAATAATTTTCCAAGAACTAGAAACACCAAAAGTTGAGAAGGGGTCAGTGGAGTCTAATACCGCCCCTGACCTAGCGAATTTCAAAGAACCAGAAAAGCAACTTCTTTTTGACATTTTTGTGATAGATTCCAAAAGACTGGACATATTCAAAAAACCAAATGACATCATTAATCGTCCCATTTCAGCAACTATCTATGCCCATATTAGTTGTCAAGAAGGTGTGATTGATGTGATATTTGGAAACCAAAAATGTAAACTTCAACTATTTGGACGTACTAATGATCCTCCGATCGGTGGGGACTTATTTGTAATCAATACTATGGATGATTATTTTTATGAGCATACCGCAAATATGCTCGCTGCCACTACCCACGATCCGGAGGTACTTTTCTCTTGTGACAGGTCAAAAGACGTGAATAACATTGGGAGTAAACATGTGAAGAAAAGAATACAGAAAAAGAAACATTACGCCGCACGATCCTACAAATCAAAGATGAAAGTGGTCGGTGGTATCAAGACTCGGTTACAGAACTTTAATCGAAGGAGAAATACATGTCATTTCAAAACAAGGTTTAAGTGCTCTTTCAAAAGACTCAAAGTTAAAAAACCGAGATTCGATAAGGTCAAAGTTGACATGCCATTTGATCCGGGTAGAAACTCGGGAACGTGAGCTGACATCCAGGTATGCGTCCGGCTGAAGACGATAAACTTAGCGCTTTTCGGGAGGCAACCCGAGAACTTTGTGGGAGTGTTCACTGCAAACCCTCATTTACACTTATGTAAAGCATAAGTGTGTAGTTTGTGTAATTAGTTGTTTTTATTATGCTTGATAATTTGATTTTAGTGTGTTTTATTTTATAAAAATTTAAAAAAAAAAAAAAAAAGATAAAAAATGGTGTGTGTTAAATGTACGGGTATACAGGTAAAAAGAGGGGATAAAAACGAAGTCGAAAAATGAAAAAAAATAGCCCTCTGGAGACCCCTCGCGACGAGACAAAAATCCTTCGCGACCGCAAGAGCAGAAAAATCGCGATCAGGAAAAGCCATCTTCCAGCACTCGCGCCGCGACCACTACCTCCGTCGCGACCATGCACCCGTCGCGAAGGAGCGTTAATCAGGTATAAAACCCTAACCCTAGCAGCAGCCGTCATTTTCACTCTCTCTCTTCCTCTCGCGACTCTCTCTCACGGCCGACGAAATCCGACCAAAAACCACCGTAATTCTTCGTTTTTTCTTGCGTAGATCATCATACAAGGTATGTGCAACACTCCTCTACTCTTGATTTAAGTTTTTACATGTTAATTTTTAGCGAAATCGCACGAAATCTCGGCCGAACCGAGGTTCCCGATCGGGTTGGTGTTTTTGTTGTTAATCTCTTAAATTGATGCTTGTATAAGTTAGATATAGCCCTTAGGAACCCCTAGGACTTAATGCATTGAGTCAAAACCGAGCCAAACGTGAGAAATCTGGGCTTCCCGACGGACCGTTCCGCCCTCGCGATCGCGACCAAGGTGGTCCTCGCGACTTGAAGCCAAACGCGACCTGGACGCGACCAGGCCGCGACGGCTGGGCAGGGGCCAAAAAAAAAAAAAAAAAAATTTTTGCTCATTTTGCTATTTTCTTGCGTGTTAAACTGGTTTGATGATTTTTGCAACTTGGAGATTTACAGATATGTCTCGTAGAAGGGAACAACGCCAACAACCGGTTGAAAGGAACAATATTGCTTCACACGAGTGGTTACAATTCCCGAACACTCTTCCCGCAGCAAGACTAAACGTGTACACAGCAAACATGGAAAGATTTAGACAAATGGATGTGGAGCCTGCCCTAGTATTAGATTGGAACTTTGCTAATACTCTGGGGATCACAGCAGCACTTGACCAATATTTGGTCAAGTCTGATGGTACATACACCAGTCTCGCTTGGAGAAATCTATTTCAGATACGAGAGCACAGCTACAAAGAGCTGATGCTCGAGTTCTTCTCCACGGTCACATTTGATCCGACCGAGGAGGATATGTTTGTACGTACCGGTCTCTCTTTCCGCCTTGGAGGAGAACCGAGGCAGTGCAGCGTTGTCGAGCTGGGGTGGAGACTGGGACTATATCCGCATGGTGAGACTCGTTCACCGGAGTTCAGAGCATATCTAGCTCGATGCATCACCAGCCCACCCGAGGAGCTGGTTAATGAAGAATTCTGGGGAGGGATTGCCAGTACTTTATACCTCCCTGAGACTGCTGTAGAGAGTGCGATCCGCTCTCCGATTCATCGCTTATTACACCGACTTGTTGCTACCTCCGTCAATCAACGGAGGGGCAGCGAGAAGGTTCCTGCAGCAGATCTCTTCTATCTGTGGTGTCTTTTGACACCAGGGAGGCACTGCAACCTCCCGTATTCACTGGCGTTTTTCTTGGCCCGCAAGGCCACAGGGGCTCGAGCTAATAGCCCCCTTTGTGGTGGTCATCTGATCACCCGACTGGCACATTCATATGGTGTTACCACATTGCGAGGGATGCGATCCATGACTCCGAGAGAGCCGAGAGCCATCGGACGTCAGTACCTGGAGTCTATGCATGTGATCAGACCAGCAGGACCACCAGGCGTATTCGTACTCGCAGAGCCAGATCAGGATGAGCAGGCACCCGATGCTGCTCAAGCACCACCTCCACCTCCCAGACGCCGCCAGCGACAGCGCCAGAGGTCTCCTGTCCCACCACAGGACCCAGAGCCCGAGATCAATCTCGGGACGATTTACCGACAGATGCAGGACTGGCATCTGACCCATCAGGAGTGGCATCTAGCTCACCAGGTACAGCACCAGTGGATGGCGGATTCCATGACTGATTTCTTCCGACACCAGGGATTCCAGCCACAGCATCCATACCCGAGTATCGTTCCACCAGTACCTGACTGGTACACAGGGAGCCATTCCACAGGAGACGGGGCAGGACCATCGGGGACCCATTACGATGACGAGGATGATGAGTGAGTATTTATCTTTTTATTTTCAAGTTGGTGTGAACTTTTAAATACAGTTGTGTGTTTTAATTATTGTTTGGTTTGAATTTAATTACTGTGTGGTGTGAATTTATTTTTGTTCAGAATGACGGTTGTTTGTGTTGTTGATATTATTACAGAAAGCGATCTAACATGCTGGCAGTCAGTTCAGCGACCAATGAATCAAATGATCGACCGTAATATATAAAAAAAAAAAAAAAAAAAAAAAAAAAAAAAAAAAAAATCTATTTGTGCGAAAAACTCAATTTTGCTTGAGGACAAGCAAACCTCAAGTGTGTAGTATTTTGATAGTGTTTTATTTTTACAATAAAACACTATCATTTAAAGACTGTTTTATCGCATAAATACGCTCAGAGGCACACAAAAAACCATATTTTCGTGCAAAACAAAAGAATCCAAAAACCGCCTTAAAACATGCAAAATGCTTCTTCATAACAGATATGGTTCAGACAGATCCGTCTAACCTACCTCGTTTGTTAACCAAACAGTCATATTTCAATGCATGTTTTCACAACAAATAGGCAACAGCTCACATTCCAACGGCAGCTCCTGATGCACACCACAGACTCCCAAAAGTCTGGCGGTGATAATAGATCTACTGTCGGGTCATTACTAACCCAAGCCAGCTATTTGTTTTCACACAGAAAACATCTCACAAATCACGGGGAAATCCTATTAAGATATCATCAATTCTCTCAATAGAATTATGATTAATTTGTCTACCGTCCCCAGACATCCTCACAAAATTGCAAGCTAAACGAGAGAATATCTCATTTTTCATACACTGCACATCACAGCCCACTGCTGTGTTGCAGATGCAAATCTGCCAGAACTATGGTATTTTACCATAGGAAATCCTGATAAGCCCAACATCAAAACAGGCTTATATTAACAGGTGGCTGAACATGAATTACGATTCATGTTTAACTTGAACAGAGTTCTCCGGAGCTGCTGGTGTGAGGACAATAAGAGGGATTTGTGTGTTAACATTTATGGTTTATTTTCAGAAACAAGACCCAAGAACTATAAAAGAACAAACCCGAGGAAGTGACGCTCAAAACCGAAGAGTAAAAAGGCGAAATACACATAAAAATACAGCAATCGCGACTTGACCAGCCCTGTGTCGCGACGTGAAGAAAATCAAGACAGAAGACTAAAAAGCTACAGCAATCACGCCGCGACAAAGGCCTTGGTCGCGACGCGAAGACATGTGACGCGACCACACCTACTCTTTGAACGCGAGACTACCAACAACCGCACTAGCCAGACCAGTGGCCGACCAAAAGCAACGATCGACGCATCCTCGCGCCGCGACGGCACCCTTGGTCGCGACGCGAGCACTGTGCTCAGTTGGTATAAATAGAGACCTTCTATGCACGGATTTAAACACCAATTCACTCTATTTGTAATAAGGATACTCAAACACTCTCTATCAGTTAGAATAGCTTGAAACATCTCTTAGCTAGTTGTTTAGAATCAAAATATCATCCCTCTCGGTGGTAATTCTTGTTGTAATTCAAGATAATTCGGAAGATAACCGCATCAAGTCACATGTCAAGGAACACCAAGACCATCTCTACGATCATCACACGAATGGAAGGCTAATCTCTTCAGATTACTTCCGGTAATGTTATCCAACTCTTAGTATAGCATGTTTTTACTTTGATTCCGACAAGTGTTTTACTATTGTAATTCTTAAACTCCTATCTCTTTGAATATAACTAGTGAATCATTTGTGTTTACTTCTACTTATTACCATATTCTCAAGACATAGTATTACCAACATATTATTCGTGCCTATCTCACCTAAATAACGAGCTAAGACGGATAATCAGTTAATATACTTTGTGCCCAATTAATATGTTAAGAAGTTGTAACGTTACTATCATCTAGATAAAACATAATATTGCTATACCATTATTTGTGCCTAATCTACCTAATTGTTAGACAAAGACAAATAATTGATTCAACATATTATGTATTTACCTATGTAATAGTAACTGTCAGTAAACTGTAGTTATGTTAAAGTAATTATATCGGAATCATTGTAATAATACATGTGAAACTAATTGTTGATAACTAAACCGGAAGTAATTCTTTCTTTAATCTCAAGTTATAATCTCAATATTTTACCATCACCGTTAAAATTTTACTTTACAACTCATTACAAATTAACCACTAAATCCTTGGACTCGACCCCGCTTGCCCTATCTACATAGTAAAAGTGGGTTATAAATTGTTTTTGACGCGTGTGACGATAGCGTTGTCAATAGACATATATTTTAACCACGTCATATAAATGGACTCTACCCGTGGGTTACATGTAACTTAAATTAAATATAACATTTGCTTGAAAGTTTTATTTAATTGTTGTAATGGTTAATTAGTTTTAAAATAAAATATTTAGCAAACATTTTAATTTCGTTTTTGTGATTATATCAAATATCTAACATTGTTTTTTGTTTTTAAGGTAACAACATAATTTTTAATTTTATTTTACTTTTAACTATTATTGCTGTCAGTTATTTTTTAAAACTATTTTTTTGAAAGTTTGCGTGATTATGAAAAAAATATTATTTGGGTAACTTATTTATTAATTATTTTTAATAAATATATCTTAAAAACCATATCATAATTAATGATATTTCCTCGTAGGTTGCACGTATTATTATTATTTTTAAAAATTCTTGTGGTTAATTAATTAAAAAACCACACATTTGTCCAACTTTATAATTTCAGTCATTATTTATTATGTTGAATATCAAATGTTATCTTTTTTTCAAGTAAATGTTTAATATCTAATTTAATATTACATCTAACTATTGTTATCATTAGTTATTATTGAAGTACTTCTTTAAAAAGTTTGCATGATTATAAAAAACTAATTTTTGGATAATTTTTAAGTTAACTTGACACTATAGTTTATGTTATATATTTAACACTACATTAAAAAAATTTAAACTATTAAAAAATATTCTTTTTACTGTCTTTTAAATTTAGTTGATATTTTGATTTAAGTTTTCCCAAAAATGTTATATTTAAATCAACAACCGCTACATCAATAATTTAACAGTTGTGACATTAGAATAATAATATATTACATACAATTATATATATATATATATATATATATATATATATATATATATATATATATATATATATATATATATATATATATATATATATATATATATAAAAACCAATAATTTAAGTATTATATTAAAGTTAAAAGTTACCTTTAAAATTAGATAAAGAATTATATTATATAAAAATAAAATTAATATTATGTATGACAAATGCTTTATCATGGAACAAAAATATTACCTTCTATTTTTTTAACATTACATTTATGAAATAAAATAAATGGTCAAACTTTAATTACATACATTTAACATCTTTATGTTTTTTATACATATCTTATTTCGTGTGTGTGTGTATGTGTGTATATTCTTCAGATTTACAATTTTCATCATATATTCTTAAAACAAAACATGTACAATAACAAAAATCATTAATAAACAAATTGACTTATACAAATTGGCATATTCAGAAGTTACGCTTACCTTTTTTTGTTAAGTATTAAACTACTTGTGAGACCCGTGTACTACATGAGTTTATTAAAACAAAAAGTTAAATATGAAGGTCTAAACATTAAGCCTTTTAAAATATTTTGATTATTGTATAAATAGATAAGCAATTGCATCTTATTTTTGTTAGTTAACCTACAAAATCTCAATGATTGTTGATTTATAGGAAGCATTTCTTGATTTTGTGAGATTATACAATATATTTAAATTTCAAATGGCATGCAATAAAATAAAAAATGACACGTGGACACAATAACATTGAGAAAGTGACAAGTGATAAAACAGATTCTTGTTTATTTGGATAGATACACGCACCCTACAATAAAGCTTTGTGTGTTCTCAAGTTATATTGTCGTCCATACTATTCACGAAACCTTAGCAACATGATCTATATATCTAAAATATATACATATATATTAATCAACTAGGTGTCATAAATACCAATTAAGTACCACAAATTAAAAGAAAAAACTATTGAGTTGTAGTCATTAATTCATTGAAATTCAATGGTTTTAATAATGTAATAAAATTTTGTTCGATTAATTATTTTTTATCAAATTGATGTGATAAGCTATAAGTTAAAAGAAAATCTTTAGTGGTAGTGGTTAATTGATTGAAAGTCAAAGAGTTATAGGAGTTTCAAATGAATATGATGCAAGTAAATAGTTAATGTGGAATCAGAATAAATTAGATGATCTTTATTATAAAAGTTATATTGTATATATATATATATATATATATATATATATATATATATATATATATATATATATATATATATATATATATATATATATATATATGTAAGAACCCGCGAAAAAGTCAAAAAGGGTAAAACCGTCTTTTGTCACGTTGTACGACTATTATGTGTAATAATATGTATTTGTAATTTAATATAATAAGAAATAAAAGTTTATATGAAATTTGAAGTTTTGTCGCGTGAATAGTGAAATATGGCCAAAAAGGGCAAATTGGTCATTTGACATGAAAATGACCAAAAATGTCAATAAAATGTTAAGTTGGGAGTAATGAAGCATAAATGGTAAAGTTATGACCTTTGGACCATTTTTGTGGAAGAATTGGAAGGTTAGGGGCCTAAATGTAAAGTTTTTATAAATAATATATATATATATATATATATATTATATGATAGTTATTATCCCCTATCATTTGAAGAAGTCAGTAGAAGTTTTCAGAAGGCACGAGAGAGAGCAAGAGAGAACGAGAAGGAAGAACATAGAAGATCAAAGTTTGCTAAGAAATCAAAGGAAACAACATTGGAATTGGTGATTCCAAGGTTGAACAAGGTTAGTTATTGAAGTTTCTAACCTAAGCTTTTGTGTGTTCTTGATGGGTTTTCCATGGAGTGGACTGAAATCTGTAATTTCAGTCATAATCCATGAAGTATATATGAATTCTGGACTTAAACATGTTCATGTAGTAAGAACATATCTTAAAAATAGCAAAGTAGATTGCTATTGTTGATAAATTGAAATGTTGCTCAAGAACCCTAAATCATGAATTGGTATGATTAAGCTGTTTCTAGTGGCTTAAAACTTGTTATTAGTTAAGGGTTTTAGTCAAGGAACAAACCCCATGTGATTAAGACCTGGAATAAGAGCTTAATGCCCCAAAACTGCGTGCTACAGTGCACTGCGTGCTACAGTGCCCTTCAGACAGGGACCAAAAATGTTAAAAATGTTAGAAATCCAAACGCTAGAAACCATAGCTAGACATGTCCGATTGATCTGAAATTTTCGCCATAACCCTAAAATGGTATAAGAACATGTCGGGAATGGTCAAATCCGTAATCCGACCTTGCGGAAAAGTCACTGTAGCGGCAGTGGCTAAAATCACTATTCACGTCAAAACTTGATTTTTAGAATTTGAGCTAGACTTGTCCAATGAACTCCAAATTTGAAACACAAGTCTAATATGGCCTAAGATTTCATGGAAAAGAGTCGGAACTGAAATACGACCCCTCGGGGGTACTGTAGCAATATACGCGTATTCCGGAGAAAACCGTAAAACGAGCTTATTAATGGTTATACATTTATTATAACCTAGAGTTATGTTATATGAGACTTTAGCATTATAGAGTTAATTATATTGAGTATTTATATATACTATTTGTATAGGTGGTGCTTCAAACGTTGTTGAGCACGGGAATGGAAAAGGCGTACGTGAAGCTTAGTAAACCGTAGTAGAACCAAGGTGAGTATTATGAGGATTTCTATAGTACATAGCAAAAATGTTATTTTCAGAAAAGTAAGATTTCCAAATGTTTATAAATACTAAAGTTTGGAAAATAGTTTTGAATGAAGCTCTATACAAGGGCTTAGTGTTTTAAGCAGATTTTTAAAGTATGGTTTGCAAAGTATTTTGAAAGAAGTTCCTTATAGGAACTAAGATGTCAAAAGCAGTTTTGAAAGTACTTTTAGTAAAGAGTTATAAAATGTTTGAGTAAGAGTTGTTTACAAATTGTGTCCCATTTTGACCAATTTGAGATGAAATGAAGTAAGAATTAAAGAAAGAAAGAAGTATGAGCCAGTTGTCCGGACTAGGATCACCCACATAATCGGGGGATCAGAAGACACTACTGGGATGGTACCTCCCGCCGCGAAGTAGTTGTCTAGCTTAGCATACCCTTGTGCTTGAATTTGTTCCAAGTCACAAAGGGGAGACAAAATGAGCATAACCGAGTGGGCAGATCTGTTCTGTTCCGCGAGGGGAGCTAGTTGAATGAATTAAATAACTTAATTCATAAGTTTCAGTTGGTCACAAGAAAATGAGAAAGAAAGCAGTTTTGAGAAAGAAAGTATATTTTTAAAAGTTTGAAAGTAAAGAAGAAATGATATTTTGAGATTTATGATATAAATTAGTTTTGAGCATTTTACTTGTAATATTTCAAGTTTTGAACAGAAAAGTTTTGGGTCTAAACCCATATTACTCACGAGACTTTATGTCTCACGTATACTATTTTTTAAATGCTATGTACTTAGGTGAAAGGAGCGGAGGTTGCAGTTGGGACCGGTTAATGTACTGTAAGTTTAAATTATGGTTGTCTGTATTGAGTCTGTAATACCCCTCGAATTTAAGTTTGTAAAATAAAACAAAAATTTAAGTGGCTATTTTATAGTCACGAGTTGTAAAATATGTTTGAAAACTGTATTTATATTTTAAATATGGTTTGAGAAAAGGGGTGTTACAGTTTTGGTATCAGAGCCATAGTTTAAGCGAATTAGGTTGGAATACCATCCTAGGCTTAAACTAGCAAGAGTAGTAGTAAGGTGCCTTAGTAATATAGAGGTACACTTAGACTTATAGAAGTTATAAAGTGAGTATGACTGTTATAAAAGTGCAGTCCAGATAAGGAGATAACATGCTACCGCTTATGAAATACTATATAGAATTGTGTATTAAATCGATACTTTGTTCATCTATATAGTAATGGAAGGCAGAAGACAAGCTGACAGGGGTGAGGGCAGTCACACTTCCTCAAGAGGAAGTGAACCACATGTTATTCGAAATGATGAGACTGAGCCAAACCCACCACCACAACCTGTCACTATGGAGGCAATTCAGTTTCTAATCGATAACTTACGAAATGAGTTGAGACAAGATGTGAACAACATAATTGATGGTCGAATGGGTGAACCCAGAGCCCAATCTTCGCAATAAGTCTCTAAAAAGGCGACTGAGGAAGAAGGTAGTGGAGAAAACAAGAAGGAAGCAAAGGGCTGCTCTTTTAAGTCCTTTATGGCTTGCAAACCGCCCGAATACCATGGTAGTTTTGAGCCAAAGGTGACGATGCGATGGGTCCGAGAGATCGAACAAGTGATGCAAGCAAGTAAATGTGGCGAAAAAGATCGGGTCAACTACGCCTCTCGGCAGTTGAAGGATGATGCTCTGGTGTGGTGGAACACCAAATACGAGAGTTTGGGAAAAGATGTTGTTTATGGCTGGTCATGGGCGGAGTTTGTCTCGTGTCTCAAAGATAAATTTTGTCCCACGCGAGATTTGGAGAAAATGAACGAAGATTTCTTAACGATAAAGAAAGGAGAATTGACGGTGGATGAATATACGAAGAAGTTTTGCGACATGTTACCTTTTATGGGGGAGTCTTACCCCAGTGAGCGGTCCCGAATTAACCGCTATGTCCGGGGTTTGCCATGGAACTATGAGCTAGAAGTAAAGAAAGCCGAAACGCTAGATGGAGCGATTAATGCTGCCCGAACTGTGGAAGATGTTGGAAAAAGAAGGAAGGAAGAAGGACCTGGTTTTAGTGACAAAAGAAAAGCAGTTAGTAACAGTGGGAACATAAAGAAGAAAGGGAAGATGAGTTCAAGTCAGAGCCGACAGGGAAGTGTAAAGAAGTGCGAGAAATGTGGGAAAGAACACAGTGGCGAGTGCCGAGCGGGATCAAACGCCTGCTTTAATTGCGGCGGACTCGGTCACAAAGCGAGAGACTTCAAAGCCAAGAAAGCCAGTGAAGTGGAGTGCTTTTCATGCCATCAGATGGGGCACTATAGTTTCAACTGCCCAAACAAGGGAGGAGAAACTGTGGTGTCAACAGCTCAGAAGAGGACAGAACCTCAGAAAGTGAAGACTAGAGCTTTTCAGATCACCAGGGAAGAAGCGAGGGAGACGCACGATGTGGTCTCAGGTATACTACTGATCAACTCGACACCTGCATATGTCTTGTTTGATTCCGGGTCTAAATATTCATTTGTGTCCCATGGGTTTGGAGCTAGATTGAGAGTCCCATTAGAATTGTTAGACATAGTTTTTGAGGTAGAAGTGGCGGACGGGAAATTCGTTGAAGTTCAGCATATGTACCGAGATTGCGAACTTGACATCAACGGCAAGAAGTTCCGACTTAATCTCCTCCCCATTGGAATTAAGTCTTTCGATGTAATTATTGGGATGGATTGGCTCGGTGCAAATGATGCGAAGATAGCTTGTGGACAGAAGAGGGTGTCTGTTAAAACTCTAGGAGCAAAGGTGTACGTATATGGGGAAAGAAGAAAGCACGTGCCAAGTATCATTAGTGTAGCTAAGGCTCGAAGATGTATCAAGAAAGGGTGTGTATCTTTCCTGGCCTATATAATGACTGAAGACAAAGTAAAGCAGACGTATAAAGATATAGAAGTAGTAAAAGAATTCCCAGAAGTTTTCCCGGATGAATTACCAGGTTTGCCACCAGAAAGGCAGGTTGAGTTTCGGATAGATCTTGTTCCAGGAGCTTCTCCAATAGCACGAGCACCGTACTGGTTAGCACCAACAGAGATGCGGGAATTAATATCCCAGTTGCAGGAGTTACTAGATAAAGGCTTCATCAGGCCTAGTTCTTCTCCGTGGGGTGCTCCAGTTCTGTTTGTGAAGAAGAAGGATGGATCAATGCGGATGTGCATTGATTACAGGGAATTGAACAAGATTACTATCAAGAACCGTTACCCGTTGCCCAGAATAGACGATTTGTTTGACCAGTTGCAAGGAGCAGATTATTTTTCAAAGATTGATTTGAGATCAGGCTATCACCAAGTTAGGGTAAAAGAAAGTGATGTAGAGAAGACAGCGTTCCGTACACGATACGGGCATTACGAGTTCCTAGTAATGCCATTCGGTCTTACGAATGCACCAGCGATCTTTATGGACTTAATGAATCGGGTCTGTAAACCATTTTTAGACCGGTTTGTTATAGTGTTCATTGATGACATCCTGATATACTCAAAGAATAAAGAAGAGCATACGAGTCATCTGCGGTTAGTACTTGAGACTTTGAAGCGAGAACAATTATATGCCAAGTTCTCCAAGTGTGAGTTTTGGATGCGTGAAGTGCAGTTCCTTGGGCATGTAGTTTCGATCCAAGGTATAAAAGTTGATCCAGCGAAAGTTGAAGCAGTGATGAAATGGGAGCCACCCAGGACGCCAACAGAAGTTAGAAGTTTTCTCGGTCTTGCCGGGTATTACAGGAGATTTATTCAAGATTTCTCCCGTATAGCAGTGCCCCTTACACGACTAACCCGGAAAGAAGAGCAATTCAGATGGCAAGAGGAACAAGAAAGAGCTTTCGCTACCTTAAAAGAGAAGTTGTGTAACGCGCCTGTCCTTACATTGCCAGATGGGACGGAAGACTTTGAAGTGTATAGCGATGCCTCGCATCGGGGGCTTGGCTGTGTGTTGATGCAAAGAGGGAAGGTTATAGCATACGCTTCCAGACAGTTGAAAGATCCAGAGAAAAAGTACACAACTCATGATTTAGAGCTTGCAGCGATTGTTTTTGCCTTGAAGATTTGGAGACATTACTTGTATGGTACAATGAAGCATAAATGGTAAAGTTATGACCTTTGGACCATTTTTGTGGAAGAATTGGAAGGTTAGGGGCCTAAATGTAAAGTTTTTATAAATAATATATATATATATATATATATTATATGATAGTTATTATCCCCTATCATTTGAAGAAGTCAGTAGAAGTTTTCAGAAGGCACGAGAGAGAGAGCAAGAGAGAACGAGAAGGAAGAACATAGAAGATCAAAGTTTGCTAAGAAATCAAAGGAAACAACATTGGAATTGGTGATTCCAAGGTTGAACAAGGTTAGTTATTGAAGTTTCTAACCTAAGCTTTTGTGTGTTCTTGATGGGTTTTCCATGGAGTGGACTGAAATCTGTAATTTCAATCATAATCCATGAAGTATATATGAATTCTGGACTTAAACATGTTCATGTAGTAAGAACATATCTTAAAAATAGCAAAGTAGATTGCTATTGTTGATAAATTTAAATGTTGCTCAAGAACCCTAAATCATGAATTGGTATGATTAAGCTGTTTCTAGTGGCTTAAAACTTGTTATTAGTTAAGGGTTTTAGTCAAGGAACAAACCCCATGTGATTAAGACCTGGAATAAGAGCTTAATGCCCCAAAACTGCGTGCTACAGTGCACTGCGTGCTACAGTGCCCTTCAGACAGGGACCAAAAATGTTAGAAATCCAAACGCTAGAAACCATAGCTAGACATGTCCGATTGATCTGAAATTTTCGCCATAACCCTAAAATGGTATAAGAACATGTCGGGAATGGTCAAATCCGTAATCCGACCTTGCGGAAAAGTCACTGTAGCGGCAGTGGCTAAAATCACTATTCACGTCAAAACTTGATTTTTAGAATTTGAGCTAGACTTGTCCAATGAACTCCAAATTTGAAACACAAGTCTAATATGGCCTAAGATTTCATGGAAAAGAGTCGGAACTGAAATACGACCCCTCGGGGGTACTGTAGCAATATACGCGTATTCCGGAGAAAACCGTAAAACGAGCTTATTAATGGTTATACATTTATTATAACCTAGAGTTATGTTATATGAGACTTTAGCATTATAGAGTTAATTATATTGAGTATTTATATATACTATTTGTATAGGTGGTGCTTCAAACGTTGTTGAGCACGGGAAGGGAAAAGGCGTACGTGAAGCTTAGTAAACCGTAGTAGAACCAAGGTGAGTATTATGAGGATTTCTATAGTACATAGCAAAAATGTTATTTTCAGAAAAGTAAGATTTCCAAATGTTTATAAATACTAAAGTTTGGAAAATAGTTTTGAATGAAGCTCTATACAAGGGCTTAGTGTTTTAAGCAGATTTTTAAAGTATGGTTTGCAAAGTATTTTGAAAGAAGTTCCTTATAGGAACTAAGATGTCAAAAGCAGTTTTGAAAGTACTTTTAGTAAAGAGTTATAAAATGTTTGAGTAAGAGTTGTTTACAAATTGTGTCCCATTTTGACAAATTTGAGATGAAATGAAGTAAGAATTAAAGAAAGAAAGAAGTATGAGCCAGTTGTCCGGACTAGGATCACCCACATAATCGGGGGATCAGAAGACACTACTGGGATGGTACCTCCCGTCGCGAAGTAGTTGTCTAGCTTAGCATACCCTTGTGCTTGAATTTGTTCCAAGTCACAAAGGGGAGACAGAATGAGCATAACCGAGTGGGCAGATCTGTTCTGTTCCGCAAGGGGAGCTAGTTGAATGAATTAAATAACTTAATTCATAAGTTTCAGTTGGTCACAAGAAAATGAGAAAGAAAGCAGTTTTGAGAAAGAAAGTATATTTTTAAAAGTTTGAAAGTAAAGAAGAAATGATATTTTGAGATTTATGATATAAATTAGTTTTGAGCATTTTACTTGTAATATTTCAAGTTTTGAACAGAAAAGTTTTGGGTCTAAACCCATATTACTCACGAGACTTTATGTCTCACGTATACTATTTTTTAAATGCTATGTACTTAGGTGAAAGGAGCGGAGGTTGCAGTTGGGACCGGTTAATGTACTGTAAGTTTAAATTATGGTTGTCTGTATTGGGTCTGTAATACCTCTCGAATTTAAGTTTGTAAAATAAAACAAAAATTTAAGTGGCTATTTTATAGTCACGAGTTGTAAAATATGTTTGAAAACTGTATTTATATTTTAAATATGGTTTGAGAAAATGGGTGTTACAATATATATATATATATATATATATATATATATATATATATATATATATATATATATATATATATATATTCAAATGAGGACCATTAAATGATTAAGAATCAAAAGGAACTAATTTTAACCTTTAACAATTTTAAGTTTTGATTAGTGGTGAAAAACAAATAAGGCCATGATGGTTAGTTGAGAACCTTAACATAAAAACTCATACATTAAATATTAAAATTAGATTTGGAACTTCTTCCACTAAAAACTCTCAGGCCTCCAAGCATACACATTCAAGCCCTAACACCACAACCACCACCTGACGATGCTTACTACCGTCTGCCACCGCCACATACGACTATTGACGTCTGCTCCACCACCGTGAACACACCTCTAGATTTATGATTTCTGACAACCTTCAGATACGCCGTTACCATAAAACCGCCGCCGTACACATTTACCATCACTGTCAACTTCGACCTCTAACCACCTGCAGATCCTCCATTATCGTCGAAGCGCTGCCATCCCCAGATCTATGCGTCACTTTGTGGTTTGTGTTTCTGATTTCAAACCCGAGTTCTTTTAATCTGGTTTCGTGTTCTTCAAGTCTCAGATCTCTCTGAAGGTTGTTTGTTGTTTTCAGATTTGTTCACTTTAGTTTAAAGGCCTGCTCGAATATGTTGTCTGGTTGTTCTTCCCCTCCATATCTGGACCTGATATGTATGATGCACACAATATGTTTGATGAAATATCTTAATGAGATAATATATGTTTTAAGTTGTGAATGTAACTTTTTACCGTTTTAAATTGTGGATATTGTATTTTAAGACGTAAATATTTTATTTTTAAGGTGTGAATGTTGTATTTTAAGTTGTGAATGTTGTGCTTTTAAACTATGAATGTATTTTTTCTGTATCCAGTTGTATTATTTTTTTTTTGTAAATATGTATCTTTTTGTGTTCTATAGATATGTATAAATGTATTAATTTTCGCCGTTGTTTTTCCAGTAAACTGATAATGGTGTACGAAATAGTGTACTAAATTGTGAATTACTATTTGAATTAGTGTAATAAGTTTTAAACGATTGTATGGATAAATATGTTAGACTGTGAAAATGACAATTTTGCCATTCCTTACCAAAAAAGACAAAAATGGTATTCTAACTTTTTAAATCAGATTTGTATATTTTTTTAGATGAAAGGTAATATTAGTTTTTTTTGTTCCTAACTTTGTAATGGTTCTCATAATCTTAACTACATACAAACAAATACAGAAAAGTTTACGATGAATCGTAATCTTAATTTTCGAAATTATCAGAAGATTTGAAGAATAACATAATGATCGGGACATTGGATGGAGATATAATCAGGCATATAAGGGATTTTGCATTTGGACAATCACTTGCTAATTTATTATACATACATTAAAGGGTAATTAATAATATATATATATATATATATATATATATATATATATATATATATATATATATATATATATATATATATATATATATATATATATATATATATAGAATACCTATTATAACTTATCGGATTTTTATCAATTGTATATGGATACCTTCAATTTTATATATTTACATAAATAACACAATAATATTAGCCATGATAATTTAATTGATTGAGATCTATTATCTGATTTTCCAAAATTCCAAGAGTTCTCAATTAAATTTATCCATTTTTATCTATCGATATACATTATATATAAACTATTTTTTTTTCTATAGCGAAACCTACTTCTACATTAAATTTTGGGTGTAAAGTGTTAAAGTGTAAAATAATAAAATATACTTTATATATATTTTATATAATGAAATTTAGAATTTAGAGCGATTCCGAACGACGTGGGAGGGAACCCCAGCTAAGCTAAGCGAAGAGAAAAGAAAAGAAAAGAAAAGAAAGTTAGAAACAGTCGCCATTCATCAACAAAACACGAAAACTTAGGGATTCCATTTTCCTTAAAAATATCAAGAATCCGACTTCCAAATTCGGCAGCGGCCCATCAAATCAACTCGATCTTTTGCTCTGCTGCCTGATCTTTCATTGTTCATATTCGATTTATTTGAACAGAGGAGCAATTTATTGTTCTTTTTACGAATTAAGTTGTTTGGGAGGGATAAACTAGTTGTTTTGTTTATTAGTTTGTTAAATTTAATTAATGAAGCATAGGTAGAAGCTGCAGTTGATCTGTTGTTACATTGAAGTGATTCCAGGCGGTGCCGTTTCCCCGATCTGATCCAAGTTTTATTGCAAATGGTATGTGCTATTCTAAATATTCATCTAATCAGTTTGCAGTATTTACTTGAAACTTGTTGTAAAATTACGATCTACGATTTTTGAATCTTTTTGATGTGAAATGTTGGTGATTTCTGTTTTGATAGATGCCTATCTCAGCTCTTTATTGCTTTAGTGACGATTAATTCGTTTAAAGACGTTCTTTCTTCAAATTATTTTATCTGGGGAAAAGAACGGTTCCTGATTAATATCCGTACACGACTGGAATTCTATCGAGTTCGTCAAAATTTGTATATTTTAGATTTGGGCGTAGGGTGTTCAGAACGCTGAACTACCTTTGAGTCGGTAGGTGGTTAAATGAGAAGCTGATGTGATAATGGATGCGTCTTTCCTAAATTTAAATTCATCTACATTGTTGATCTGGTTAACATATGCTTTTTGCAAATAGTTGCAATAAGATGATGAAGGTTTCTTGTCATTTCTTGATGAATTGTAAGGACCCAAAATGGAGGAACCAACTTCTTAAAACCCCTCTCATTTTCTTACATGGATATTTTTTGTCTTTTAATGCATCTCTTGTGGGAATATCATATAAGATGGAATCCTAACTTCAAAACATGTTGGTTCTTCATGTAGGCGGCAGTCAGTTTAGGGGTTGGATCACTTGTCTGGGTGGAGGATCCAGATGAGGCTTGGATAGATGGGGAAGTTATTTCGGTTACTGGTGAAGACATCAAGGTTGCTTCTACTTCAGGAAAGACGGTGAGTTTTGATTATTTTGAGTTGAAATTGTTGTTGAAAGTTGAAACTTCAATGAGAATCTGTTCTTTTAATTTTTTTATTTCATTTTGTCTTTGTTATCCTGTTACCTGGTCCTGATTGGGAGATCAGTAAAGGAGAGCTCTGTCTTTTCTTGCATACTTTGTCTTTTTCCTATACTTCAAACTATTTTTGTAAGCAAGTGAAAAATGGAGGCCATGTATTTGTCTGATTATGATTTTAATTGTTTTTTTCTTGATTCTAATTATAGGTTGTTGCCAAGTCATCACATGTATATCCAAAAGATGCCGAAGCACCACCATGCGGTGTGGATGATATGACAAAGCTTGCTTATTTGCATGAACCAGGAGTTCTAAATAACTTAAGATCTAGATACGACATTAATGAGATATATGTGAGTTCTGTTATCACCTCTATCAACATATGAGATATGTAATTGTAGCTAATGAACTTAAATGGTGGTATCAGACTTATACAGGGAGCATATTAATAGCTGTAAATCCTTTCACAAGATTGCCACATTTGTATGATAGCCATATGATGGCACAATACAAAGGGGCAGCATTTGGGGAATTGAGCCCCCACCCTTTTGCAGTTGCAGATGCAGCATACAGGTACTGTTTCACAATCATATTGTGGTTTAATAATCAATGAATTACATTAAATTTATAAAAATAATTATTTTGATGCAGAGTTATGATGAATGAAGGGATAAGTCAGTCAATTTTGGTCAGTGGAGAAAGTGGTGCTGGTAAAACTGAAAGCACAAAACAACTGATGCGTTATCTTGCTTACATGGGAGGTAGAGCTTCAACTGATGGAAGAAGTGTTGAACAAAAAGTCCTAGAGGTGTTTACTCTTTCCATTTATAAACTTCTTTTACTACAAATTCATTATTAATCATACTAGTTTTATGTTTTGTAGTCCAATCCTGTATTGGAAGCTTTTGGTAATGCGAAAACCGTAAGAAACAATAACTCAAGGTGGGAATAACATCTTTTTGTGCAAATTCTTGCATTTTTTTTACATTAATTGATAATATCTAATTATTGTTATTACTTCAGTCGTTTCGGGAAGTTTGTTGAGATTCAGTTTGATCAAAAGGGAAGAATCTCAGGGGCAGCTATCAGAACATATTTGTTGGAAAGATCCCGTGTTTGTCAATTATCAGATCCTGAAAGGAATTATCATTGCTTCTATATGCTTTGTGCTGCACCACCTGAAGTAAAAAGGATCTTGACCCTATTTCTGGAAATTTGTTTTATGATTATTTGTATTTTCTTAATCGTATTTATTATGCTTTCAGGATTTAAAAAGATACAAAGTGGGAGATCCGAAGACATTCCATTACCTTAATCAATCAAACTGTTTCCAGATAGAAGGGATGGATGAAAGAAAAGAGTACATTGCTACAAAGAATGCAATGGATGTTGTTGGAATCCACTCTGATGAGCAGGTATGTTTATTTACAAAAAAGGCGAGTTTGAACTACTGAAATTATTTTTTTAATTGTTATTTTTATGTACAGGATGCAATTTTTAGAGTTGTAGCTGCGATTCTTCATCTTGGGAACATTGAGTTTACAAAAGGAAAGGAAATGGACTCGTCTATGCCTAAAGATGAAAAATCTTGGTTCCATTTAAAAACTGCTGCTGAACTGTTCATGTGAGTGACCAAAATAATTTCATACACATGTATTTTGAAAGTAAGAAGGATTAGTGAATGTTCTAATGAAGTAAAGATTTGTTCAGGTGTGATGTGAAATCTTTAGAGGATTCTTTATGCAAACGTGTAATTGTCACACGTGATGAAACCATCACCAAATGGCTAGATCCTGAATCTGCTGCTGTCAGTAGAGATGCATTAGCAAAAGTTGTTTACTCGAGGTTATTTGACTGGTAAGCTTTTGTTTCATGGTGACTAATCTAGATTTTAAACAACTTAAAAATTATGTATTGTTGGTTATAATTATGTTATCTGATTTGCATTGCAGGCTTGTTGATAGGATTAATAGCTCGATTGGTCAAGATGCTGACTCAAAATACATAATTGGAGTGCTGGACATATACGGATTCGAGAGTTTTAAGACAAACAGGTGCTTTACTGGTATGCCCTTTGTTTTCATTGGTGACGTGTTATGCCAGGTGGCATGATATCTTATTATACCAAGTTTGGATTCTTGCAGCTTTGAACAATTTTGCATCAATCTGACAAATGAGAAACTCCAACAACATTTCAATCAGGTTGCTTAAGAAGCCTTAAATCATTTCCAATTTCATTACTGAAATAAAAAGAAGCTCTATATACACATGTCAAGCTATTTTCGTTTTGCAGCATGTTTTTAAAATGGAGCAAGAAGAATATACAAAAGAAGAAATCAATTGGAGCTACATTGAGTTTATTGATAATCAAGATATCTTGGATCTCATTGAGAAGGTTTGGTTTTTATTAAAAGTTTACACTATGTACCAATGTTTTGTATTATTACGGTTCTGATTTATTGTCTTTTTATTGCATAGAAACCTGGTGGCATTATAGCTCTTTTAGATGAAGCTTGGTAAGTCAAACATGGGAATCCGTTTTTTTTCTATCAAGATATGCATTTTATATAAAAAAGATATAAATTATGGCATTTTGTAAGCAACCACTTGTTGTGCAGTATGTTTCCGAGGTCAACACATGAAACATTTGCACAAAAACTGTACCAAACTTTTAAGACCCACAAGCGTTTTGCCAAGCCAAAATTGGCTCGTTCTGACTTCACAATTTGTCATTATGCTGGTGATGTAAGTTCATTTTAGTTACTGGATTACTAAAGAATACAAATTTTCTTTTGAGAAACCGCGAATTTATAATTTTTAATGTATGTTTAGGTCACATATCAAACAGAGTTGTTTCTGGACAAAAACAAAGATTATGTCATTGCTGAACATCAAGCACTATTGAGTGCTTCCGAATGTTCCTTTGTTGCAAGTTTGTTTCCAACTTCATCTGATGAATCCTCCAAATCATCAAAGTTCTCTTCAATTGGTACAAGATTTAAGGTATAAATCACTCACCCTCTTTCCTGTCATAGCAACTTTGCAAATACATAAAGTAACTTTTTTTTTTTGTTCCTTTTTGGTTTCAGCAACAACTACAACAACTGCTTGAAACTTTGAGTTCAACAGAGCCTCATTATATACGTTGTGTAAAACCTAACAATCTTCTCAAGCCTGCAATCTTTGAAAATCATAATGTTCTACAACAACTGCGATGTGGGGTATGGATCATTTTCTTACTTATGTTCTTTTTGTGAATCACATTGCTGTATATATTGAGTTGATACACACTGTTTTTTTAACTCAGGGAGTCTTGGAGGCAATCAGGATTAGTTGTGCCGGGTACCCGACCCGGAAACCATTTCTCGAGTTTGTCGATCGGTTTGGTATCTTAGCTCCTGAAGTTTTGGATGGCAAGTAAGTTGAAAGATATTGTTTCCTATATATTTTTTTTCAATGAGATATATAAACTGACCCAAAACTATTAATTGACTTACGATAGTAATGATGAAGTCCGTGCTTGCAAGAGGCTTCTTGAAAAAGTTGGACTTGAAGGCTATCAAGTAGGAATTCAATACCATTTTCTGGAGGCTTTTTTACATACAAGATCTTTTTCAAGATTCCATTCTTTTATGTAACTTATGATATTGTGTGGTCACATGCAGATTGGTAAAACAAAGGTGTTTTTAAGGGCTGGACAGATGGCGGAACTTGATGCTCGCCGGACTGAGGTGTTAGGTAGATCCGCAAGCATCATTCAAAGAAAAGTCCGTTCATTTATTGCCCGAAAAAGTTACATATTGTTGCGTCGATCTGTCTTGCAAATTCAATCTATTTGCCGAGGTGCTTTTTTATTTTGATCTTTTTTTTTTTTAAAAATAATGAAATATACATTTTTTAGACAGCTCAAAGCATCTAAATTTTTTCTTTTTGACCAGGTCAACTTACACGACAAGTTTATGAAAGCATGCGGAGAGAAGCTTCTTCTATACAGATTCAAAGAAATTTGCGAATGTATCTTGCAAGAAAAGCTTACAAGGAGCTTCACTTTTCTGCTGTTTCAATCCAGACAGGTTTACGTGGAATGGCTGCACGCAATGAGCTTCGTTTTAGAAGGCAGACAAAAGCAGCAATCTTTATTCAGGTCTTGTAACTTTTCCCTCAAGTGCTGTTCTTTGTCATCAGTCAAACATGATGGTATTCTTGATTTTGACTTTCTTTAATTCTTGACTACAGAGTCATTGTCGCAAGTTTTTGGCCCGCTTGCACTATGTCAAGTCAAAGAAGGCTGCAGTTACTATACAATGTTCATGGAGGCGAAAGGTTGCCCGTAAAGAACTGAAGAAGCTTAAGATGGTAAAATATTCCACTATAACACTTTGATATTAAATTATTAATACAATGCTAGTCATCTCTATTGGTTTTTGTTACTTAAATCATTTTTTTTTAATATAGGCTGCAAGGGAAACTGGTGCACTGCAAGCTGCTAAAAATAAACTTGAGAAGCAAGTTGAAGAGCTGACATGGAGACTGCAGCTTGAGAAACGCATGAGGGTAAGAGTAGAGAACGAGCTTTTGTGTTTTATGTAAACTTTAAACTGTTTATTTTTCACTGGGTGTAAATTGTAAAATGACACTAATGTCCTGCAGGCTGACTTGGAAGAAGCAAAAACACAGGAAAATGCAAAACTACAATCTGCTTTACAAGATATACAATCTCAATTCAAAGAGACTAAAGAGTTGCTCAAAAAGGAACGTGAAACCACCAAAAAAGTAGTTGAAACTGTCCCGGTTGTCCAGGAAGTCCAAGTTGTTGACCATGAGCTCACAAATAAACTTACTTCTGAAAATGAGAAACTCAAGGTAATACAGCTCAAGTTTATTTTCAGAATTTACTTTGTTATGTGGCTGTTTCCTGTACTTGAAACCTTTTTTTTTTTTGATAAATAATTTCAGGCTTTAGTTAGCTCTCTAGAGAAGAAAATTGATGACACAGAGAAAAAGTATGAAGAAACGAATAAACTCAGTGAGGAGAGGTTAAAACAAGCTTTGGATGCAGAGACGAAAATTATTCAGTTAAAAACTGCCATGCAGAGGTTTGTGTATATTTTTATTTAATGTTTTCTCAATTGTATATTAACTGTGTTTACTCATACAGTCTTCAAGAAAAGGTTTCTGACATGGCATCTGAGAATCAAATCCTTCGACAGAAAGCATTTTCTACAACTTCTGCACGTGTGTCAGAATACCCACAAACTCCTGATGCTAAGGTGTCCATCTCATCATTTTTATCATCCTATTCTTTCTCTTTACTTCATTTTTTAATCATTTACTAATTTTTCATAACAGAGCATGACTAACGGCCACTTTGCAAGCGAGGTATGTAAAGCAATGTTATGTTATACTCCATGTGGTATACTGTTATCATATCAATACGTGTTGTTGAATGGATTTTTACTTGCCATTTTTGCAGGAGCCACAAACACCTGCTAGAAATCTGTCTACTGAATTTGAAAGCAAGGCTAAAAGACCACCAATTGATCGCCAACATGTATGATAATATCCGTTCTTTTTGCAACTGAATTTGGGGTTATATTTGTATAAATTATTGTGCAGGAAAACGTTGATGCTCTTATTGAATGTGTTAAGAAAGACATTGGATTCAGTCAAGGCAAACCTGTTGCTGCATTTACTATATACAAATGTCTTATCCAATGGAAATCTTTTGAAGCTGAAAGGACTAGCGTGTTTGATCGTCTCATTCAAATGATTGGTTCAGCAATCGAGGTATTTTTCCACTATTCAGAACAAAAGAAAATTTTTAATTTATTAAAAAGCAAATTTATTTTGTAGGACCAAGATAACAACGAACACATGGCATATTGGCTATCGAACTCGTCTACTTTGTTGTTCTTACTGCAAAGGAGTATTACATCTGACGGTGCAAATTCAGTTCGTAAACCTCCACCGCCAACTTCACTGTTTGGGAGAATGACAATGGTATTGATATGCTTAATCTTTTATTATTTAATTTATGTTTTTTTTTTTAAATATCTATTTACTCAACGATATGATTTATTTCTATCTAAACAGGGATTCCGTTCATCCCCGTCTGCTGTGAACCTTTCTGCAGCTAATGCTGCACTTGAGGTGGTACGTCAGGTTGAGGCCAAATATCCGGCCTTGCTTTTTAAGCAGCAATTAACCGCGTATGTGGAGAAAATGTATGGTATTATACGTGACAATTTGAAAAAGGAATTGGGATCATTCCTCACGTTATGTATTCAGGTAGTGCTTCGATTCATACACCCAGTTTACTCTTCTTATAACCATAGAGCTTATTTTTTTTATTTTTAAATTCAGGCACCACGAGCATCCAAGGGAGTGTTACGTTCTGGGCGGTCATTTAGCAAAGATTCACAATCCAATCACTGGCAAGGCATTATTGACTGCCTCAACACTCTTCTCACTACATTGAAAGAAAATTTCGTATGTATCTTCATGGCTGTTATATTATATGTAAATGTTGAAATACTTAATAGTAGTTGCATTTCAGGTGCCACCCATTATCGTTCAAAAAATATTCACTCAAATTTTCTCATACATCAACGTACAACTATTCAACAGGCAAGTTTACTCCACTTTTGATTTTTTTTTTGATTTTTTTTTTTCCGTCATCATATTTTCTGATTTCACTGCTAACATTTTCTTTCACGTATAATCACTATGCAGTCTTCTTTTGCGCCGTGAGTGTTGTACATTCAGCAATGGAGAATATGTTAAAGCCGGGTTGGCTGAATTGGAGCTATGGTGTTGTCAGGCTAAAGAAGAGGTAATGTTTACTACTTATAATTGACAACTTAAATTGGTTTTACAAATCACAACCAATTGATAATCTCTCATAGAATTTCTTATTTGTAAATTGATACAATTATTGATTCTGAAAAGTCTTGTTATGTTGCAGTATGCAGGCTCAGCTTGGGATGAGCTTAAGCATATTAGACAAGCTGTTGGATTCTTGGTATGTAATTGCATTTCTTTTATTGTACCGATGTCTTATCATTCTTATAATTTTAATACATCTTTCTTTCTTTCAACAAATAATTTTTCTACGTATTTGATGCCCTCAGGTTATCCACCAAAAATACAGAATATCATATGACGAGATCATCCATGATCTTTGCCCCGTATGTCTCTCTCTCTCACACACACACAGAGATGTGTAGAATGTGTTTTTCTTTTCAGAGACTGACTTGCTACGGTTTTATTTTCCAGATTCTAAGCGTCCAGCAATTGTATAGAATATGCACACTTTACTGGGATGACAACTATAACACCCGAAGTGTATCTCCAGATGTAAGTTACAGATTTCTTAAAGTTCCATATATTTTTGAGAATTAAACTTTCCTCAAATATCTTATAAATTTTACCCCACCCATGTTTTTTTAACCAGGTCATTTCAAGCATGCGGGTATTGATGACAGAGGACTCCAACAGTGCTGCCAGCAGTTCATTTTTATTGGATGACAATTCTAGGTAATGTTGAAAAGTCCCATATCCCTGACTTTTTCTATTTAAGTTTTTCTTTTTGCATAAGTAAAAAGAAAGTTAAGGTGAATTAAGAGTTTTTGTTTTTGAATTGCAGCATACCTTTCTCTGTTGATGATCTGTCTAGTTCGCTGCAAGTAAAAGATTTTGCAGATGTGAAACCAGCACTAGAACTCATCGAGAATCCAGCCTTCCTATTTTTACACGAGTAAAGGCCATGGAACATGAAAATATATATTTTCTTATGTTTGCATATATAGCATAAGCTTTGATTGTTGTAAAAAGGTCAATTCTTTATTTTATTTTTTTATTTTTTTTCACGCTTTATACCTTTCTCAAACTGTAAAATTGTTACTTTCCTCTGCATTCGTTGTTTACGTGTCTGTTAGCATGCCATGTTTTTGGGGTTTTTATTATGTTGAGTTTTTCTGCTATGGTGAGCAGCATTCTTTATAGGAGTTAGGAGAGAGTACTGGTATTGTTCTATTATTTGGTCAAATGTCTGGGTTTTATATTCTTCCCTTTTCAAGTTATTGTAATGAAATATACGATAAGCTACACAGTTTATATCGAAAGTACTTTGAAATATGGATTTTCAGATTGTTGCAAATAACCAAGCAAAATATTATTAACAATTATAAGCGAGATTCATGGTTGGTCAAGTATGCATGTTAAAAATTCTTTTGTTGGATCTTTTTATTGTAAAAAAGATATGCAATTAAAATGCCACTTTAATATGTTTATTTATAACATGGCAAATCTATGTTAGAAAATTTAGATCTTTCAGTCTTGTCACGATTTGTATACTATGCAAATTGAAGGTATATCCGTTCATGATGAGTTCATTACTATATAACAGTTTGATGGAGCTGAGCTCATTACTATATAACAGTTTACATAAATTGATGAAGACACAGAAAAGAGGCAATTGTTGGGTTTAAGACAAAGCAACAAAGGTATGATAATCGTGAAAAGTTCCCTCACTTTATTAATAAATATGCCTTATATAGTCTTACAAAAGAACAACCTAACTTATAAATAGTAGACATAAGCTAATAAATCTTTTACAACGTGAATTTTTACTATCGGTTACATAGTACCTATTCCATATCTTCTCTGTTATCTTCTCACGTTGAAGAGGCAAGCTTTGGATAAGTCTTCGACACTTTCTCTCGAGTCAAAGCTGGTGATAGGCAACCGATCTCGGGCTCTTTAAATTTTGCTGGTGGCAAAACTTTTGTGAACATTGTGCTAGCTGATATATGCATAACTCCATTTTGTATATTTCCTTTAGCAACATACTCACGAAAAATGGTACTTTATCTCTATATGCTTCATTCTATTGGAATTCTGGTCATGGCCACAATTGAAATATTGTCACATAATATATGCACTTGGTTTTGATTTAAGTCTTGACATATTATCCTTAACCACATTGTTTGACTTGGTGCGGCAGTAGTTGCAATGTATCCGACTTCGATTAAAAATAAAGTTACTGCCATTTGCTTATTGGAAGCTCAAGTTATCACTCCCGGTCCTAGCATGAAACAATTTACTAAAGTGTTTTTCTCTCATCATATACCCAATCACTATTAGAAAATTCAACCAACACAAACTCTTCTTTAGCTTTCATGTATCATATTCCAAGATGTTTGGTCCTAATTGGGACCAAAGATCTAGGAATATGGTACCTGAAAATTAAAAGATTTTATGTTGGTTGGATCTTTTGATAATGATTGGACAAGTTCACATGTATGAGAGGAAAAACACTTCAGTAAATTGATTCATGATAGAACTAGGAGTGATAACTTGGGCTTCCAAAAAGCAAACGACAGTAGCTTTATTTTCAACCGAAGTCGAGTACGTTGCAACTAGTGTAGCAATATAATGACTAAATAAGATTGTTAGGGATCAGAATTCAGTTCATCACTATAAAAATTGGTCACTAACAATGACATTTTTTGCAGTCTTGGGACAAAATATGGTACATGAAAGTTAAAGAAGAGTTTGTGTTGGTTGGATTTTCTGATAGTGATTAGGCATGTCTTTAGTAAATAGTTTCATGCTAGGACCAGGAGTAATAACTTGAGCATCCAAGAAGCAAATGAAAATAGCTTTATATTCAACTGAAGTCGAGTACATAGCAACTACTACAACAATATGGTGACTGAATGATAATGTTAGTCACCAGAATTCAGGTCGTCGCTAACAAGGACTTTTCTTGTAGTGTTGGGACCAAAGATCTTGGAATATGGTACATGGAAGTTAAAGAAGAGTTTGTGTTGGTTGGATATTCTGATAGTGATTGGGTAGGTTCACATGATGATAGAATAATCACTATAGTAAATTGTTTCGTGGTAGGACTAGAAGTGATAACTTGGTATACCAATAAGCAAATGGCAGTAGTTTTATGTTCTATCGAAGTCGAGTATGTTGCAACTACTGTGGCAATAAGGTGACTAAGGTGTTGTTTGTTTTTGGAGAGGTAAAATCTCTTTTGTCTTTTTCCATGTCTGCGGAAGAAGATGTGGACCAAAAGTCTTTTTCTATATCTTCGCTCTTCATAAAAAAAATTGTTTGTTTTTAATGTCTTTTCGAAATCATTCATTCTAACATCAATTTTAGTTAAAATAAACCCGGGTGGGATGGGAGTGGGGTGGGTAGGTAGTGGTGGGTGGGGTTGGTGGTATGGGTAAGGGTGGGGTGGGTGGGGTGGGTGGGGGTGGGGGTAGGGGTGGGTGGGCAGGCGTGGGGTTAGGGGTGTGTAGGGTGGGGTGGGGTGGGGTTAGAATGGGATGAGGTGAAGTATATTGGAAAAGTTTCGAAAAGATGTTCGAAAAGCTAAAAAATTTGTCTTTTTGAAAAAGAGATGAAAAAGTCTTTTTTAGATCTTTTGTCTTCTAGAAAACAAACGGTCTTTTTAAAAAACGTCTACCCTCCCGCAGATGTTTTAGAGGAAAAAGACTTTTTAGGAAAAAACAAACACCCCCTAAATGATGCAGTTAGTGACCGGAATTCAGGTCGACACTAAAATCCTAGTCACTAACAAGGACTTTTCAATGTGGCGCATATGAAAAGGTTTTTTGTTTTAGAAATTTGTCGCTTACTGTTCCAGATAGATTGTAACAATACAAAATAGTGTATTTCTTAGTTCTCATTTATAAAATAAATAAAGGGGGCAGGGGTTTGGGTTTTTCTGGGCTCATTTAGGTTCTTGGTATCCTGGAGGTATGTAGGCTGCAGTATGGGGTGCGTTTGGTGTGCATTTCAGTCCTATAAGGGTAGACATATGCTAGGTTTTTGCTGCACCTGAAGCATTTCTTTGTGTTCCTTCATGTCTCTGTAGGGGTGGGTGGTCTTGGCGTGTTATATATATATATATATACATACATACATACATACATACATACATACATACATACATACATACATACATACATACATACATATATATATATATATATATAAATATATATATATATATAAATATAAATATAAATATATATATATATATATATATATATATATATATATATATATATATATATATATATATATATATATATATATATATATATATATACACATATATATATAGAAGGATCACACAGAAGTAAATTATGGTAAGAAGGTAAAAAGTTTTTTATTTACTTGTTTTTTTGACGAACCACCAAAATGAATCACCAGATGAATAAAAAATAACATGATTCATAGAAAAAAATTTATGAAAAAACATATTGATAAATCATTTTTAGTAAATCAAATTTTTATTCACGTTACGGACAATGTTAGTGAATAACAACAAAATCATCGTAAAAATGAATCAACAAGTTGATTTTTCGAGAATTTTTTTTTGTGAATCATGTTATTTTTGCATCATCTATTGAATCATTTTGTTGGTTCGCCGAAAAAACATGTAAATAAAAAACTTATTACATTTCTACCAAAAATTTCATTCTTACCGGATCCCAATTATATATATATATATATATATATATATATATATATATATATATATATATATATATATATATATATATATATATATATATATATATATATATATTATAAAACGTATTGGGCCAATGTACAAGTCTAAAGCAGTCAATACAAAAGTTACAACACATCTTATGCACAAAATCGATGGCGGTTTCTCAACCTGTAACTTCCCACTATCTCCACATCTCTCAACCTCCCATGTTCCCACTATCTCTGTAACTTCCCACTATCTCCACGGTTTCTCATCCTGTAACTTCCCACTATCTCTGTAACTTCCCACTATCTCCACATCTCTCAACCTCCCATGTTCCCACTATCTCTGTAACTTCCCACTGTCTCTGTAACTTCTCACTATCTCTGTAACTTCCCACTATCTCCATATCTTTCAACCTCCCATGTTTGTTGTTGACTGAATCAAATGGAACCGTCAAAAAACTCCCCACCTCCCACCTCTTCTCCCACTCCGTCTTCAAAATCCCACTTCATCTTCAACCTCCCATCTCCTCTCAACTCCCCATTTCTCTCGAATGTCTGCCTATATAAAGAGAGGGAGACCCCTCTTCATCCACTCTTTTTTCCTCTCTCTCTCTCAACGACACTCACACACATCCTCTATCTTTCTGTCCCCCTCTCTAATTTCGTGTCACTCACTCTGTCTTTTGTTTGTATAGGTCTCTGTCACCTACATTTGCAAGTATATTACATATATTGAATATTGTTTGCAAGTTTTAAGGTTCTGTTTTTCTCATTTCCACATATAGGAGGGCGGAAATTGGAAGAAGAGGACGAAGAAGAAGAAGAAGAAGAAGAAGAAGAAGAAGAAGCACCAGGAGCATCGGACTTTGTTTGTGGTTCGTTACCATTTGCGGTTCTGTTCATATCTGCTTCAACATTATGCTAATTTATTACTAATTGTTGATTGGGATATTGAATTTAAGGGCGGCGTCATATCTTCAAAAGGGGGCACCTTTACTTGACAAAAGGACTCTAGAGTTGATTCTCGATAAACTTCAAAAGTAAGTATCGGTAGGCTAATATTCAAAACTATGCTTTGTTTGGGTTAAAGCTTTTTCGGTATATATATATATATATATATATATATATATATATATATACATACATACATACATACATACATACATACATACATACATACATACATACATATATATATATATATATATATATATATATATATATATATATATATATATATATATATATATATATATATATACTAGGTTAATAACCCGTGTTCAACACGGGTTGGGATATAAAGATAACAAATTAAAAGAAAACGATTTATGTATATATAAAAAATATTATTAAACTTCTCTTTGGATAATATAGTGTTATACATTGCTTGTTTTTTTTCCATCCAAAAATGTTAGCAAACAATATTATTGTAACGTGTATGTATGTGTGTGTTTTCTAAAAATAATAAAAGAAAGTTAATAATTACAATAAAGAAAATAAAATGTATTTAAAAATAAAAAAGTAATAATACTATAACAGTATAATCTAACAATGAAATTGTTTTTCTAAGCTTTAAAATGGTAGATTATTAAGCTTAAAATTGGCATTTTTTAAGTTTAAATATGGCGGATTTTTTAGCTTCAAATTGACAGACTTTTGACCTATTAAACGACAACTTTTTAACTTCAAAATGGCAGGTTTTTTGCCCTTAAAAAGAAAAATTTTAACATTTTCATTGGTGAGTCAAATGTGATGCTAAAGTTTACACAATTTTTCAGTATATAAGGAAAATGTCAAAAGTTGCTTTATGACTATTTTGAGTTACACATACACGATTTGTATTTTGAATCTACCACTACTAATTGAGCAAATTCAAAATGGGAATATATATATTTATACCTAAAAAAGAAATCATGGAAGTGAACCCTGAGTAGAGCAGCAGCAAGACTCACATCCTTCTTGAACACCTTCTCCAACTGTTTTTTAATAATTGATTCCAATTTTGGACAGCTCTTTTCATAGTAATTCCAAGAAAGCCCCTTCACCAATGGCTGTTGTTGATGCTATACAAGTCAATCCAAACAATTTTTCTATTTTTCCTTTAGAGATGCCATTTTTAAACCCCTCGAGACACACATACAACATACACATATTATTCTTATTATATTTTTATAATTTATTTTTAATATTATTCTTATTAAAGCATTGTACTTTTTTCAAAAATAGCTATACACCGCTCATTTACCCTTGTGAGGTTCACACTAACCAATAAAACTATTCGTCCATTAGCCTCAAGTTACAACCGGATACCATGATTCAACCATGAAGTAAACCAAAGCAGCTAAACACGCAGTTTGGAAACAAAATTCTATGGAACAGCAAGCAGTAACGAACATATCAATGAAAGAACTGTTAATATAACAGTTTCTTACCTTACAAAGTAGCAAGGCACAAATGATGGTTCCTAAAAGCTGAAAAATTAACTGAATCCAGGAAAACAAAAAAAATCCTAAAATCACCAAACAATAAACAAATATTATGTGATTTGAAACTTTCGTGATAAAAGTATGTTGCATGTGTGTTTTAGAAAAAAGAGAGAAGCGAAAGAGGTATGATGAAATTCATCCTGAAATATGATAATAAACATGTTAGAAGTCAAAAATAGTGTGTTCTTGTGTATTAGAAACTCAAACCTGTGATTTTAGAATCATACCTATGATGTGACGACACCAAGGTTGCAATGCTAATTCCGCTGTCTTTCCAAGCTACGATCGAATTTCAAGTAGCACCAGAAGCAATAAAGATGATTATAGACATTAAATCAGTTTGATATTTCCCTTCACCAACACCATTTGAAAAGAATAATTTTTTAGGAGATTATGATAGACAGATAAAAGAAAAATTTATTGAATAAAACTCTACTCAGATTTAGTAGCTTTCAAACATCAAATCCCAAAAGTTGAAATTTTGAAGGGATTTTGTAATTTGAAAAGAACACGCACCGTCCCAATTCCTCAAATATCTATTAATAAGATCTTTAAAAAATTGCAATCTGCAAATTGATGATGCCATCGATGTGTTAATTTGTTGAGATAGAATGTATGTCGTTTAAGCACCTGAACTTAATCCTAGTAATCAGACTTTTATTAGGAATGACACAAACATCACAATAATAATCCATATTCAACAAATCCAGTCAGACATTTCACCAAACACTTAATGTGCACATCATTAGCCCCAGTTAGTGTTGGTGATGAGCCCTCGATGAACCAGATCTCCCGATACAATTGGCTCCACCATGTAACACATCCACCAACAAAAGAACAATGACTAAAATAAAAAATCGCCATATTGAAATTGAATGAGAAATGATAACAAGTACAACATAACCACCATCAGAGTCGAAACCAGGTTTCAGAGATTCATATTGACGATGCTATGAAATCGATAGCGGGATACAACATGTATATATATAATTGCTGAAATTTTTGAAGAATACATGGTATGATTGAGTGTTTCCAGAATTATATCACTGAAATTGATTGCCTTCTTCCACAATTACAGAATTGCAATTGATTATAATTGCGAAATTTAAGGATCACGAATACACATTGTGATTTTGTCAAAATGAATTTAGTCAAGTTTACATACCGGATACATAAATGGGTGGCAAAAGAAGGACGAGACTGCAATTGATTATAATTGTGAAATTTCGATTGTGATGAATTCGATTCTGTGCACTGCTGATTACAACCTTCTGTATAACGACGATGACAAATTATAATATTTGATTGAGATTTAAAGCTGAGGGATGTGGGAGCGTGATTTAATCCCTGATTTTGTGGGATTGATTGATACCAAATTAATCTCTTGCAGTGGCAATCGATAATGCAGATTCAAATTTTTACCTAAATCGCTTTAAATTTCTTCCGAATTTAGTGGGATGGATATTAATTACAGTAACCTACGGTAGAAAACCTAGAAGAATGATATGAGCGGGAAAAGGATCGTCAAAGTGAATAAGAAGGTGCCACGTGGCAATGAGAATAGTGATTTATTAGAATAGAAAGATATATATATATATATATATATATATATATATATATATATATATATATATATATATATATATATATATATATATATATATATATATATATATATATATATATATATATATATAGAAGGATCACACAGAAGTAAATTATGGTAAGAAGGTAAAAAGTTTTTTATTTACTTGTTTTTTTGACGAACCACCAAAATGAATCACCAGATGAATAAAAAATAACATGATTCATAGAAAAAAATTTATGAAAAAACATATTGATAAATCATTTTTAGTAAATCAAATTTTTATTCACGTTACGGACAATGTTAGTGAATAACAACAAAATCATCGTAAAAATGAATCAACAAGTTGATTTTTCGAGAATTTTTTTTTGTGAATCATGTTATTTTTGCATCATCTATTGAATCATTTTGTTGGTTCGCCGAAAAAACATGTAAATAAAAAACTTATTATATTTCTACCAAAAATTTCATTCTTACCGGATCCCAATTATATATATATATATATATATATATATATATATATATATATATATATATATATATATATATATATATATATATATATATATATATATATATATATATATATATATATATATATCTATATTATAAAACGTATTGGGCCAATGTACAAGTCTAAAGCAGTCAATACAAAAGTTACAACACATCTTATGCACAAAATCGATGGCGGTTTCTCAACCTGTAACTTCCCACTATCTCCACATCTCTCAACCTCCCATGTTCCCACTATCTCTGTAACTTCCCACTATCTCCACGGTTTCTCATCCTGTAACTTCCCACTATCTCTGTAACTTCCCACTATCTCCACATCTCTCAACCTCCCATGTTCCCACTATCTCTGTAACTTCCCACTGTCTCTGTAACTTCCCACTATCTCTGTAACTTCTCACTATCTCCACATCTTTCAACCTCCCATGTTTGTTGTTGACTGAATCAAATGGAACCGTCAAAAAACTCCCCACCTCCCACCTCTTCTCCCACTCCGTCTTCAAAATCCCACTTCATCTTCAACCTCCCATCTCCTCTCAACTCCCCATTTCTCTCGAATGTCTGCCTATATAAAGAGAGGGAGACCCCTCTTCATCCACTCTTTTTTCCTCTCTCTCTCTCAACGACACTCACACACATCCTCTATCTTTCTGTCCCCCTCTCTAATTTCGTGTCACTCACTCTGTCTTTTGTTTGTATAGGTCTCTGTCACCTACATTTGCAAGTATATTACATATATTGAATATTGTTTGCAAGTTTTAAGGTTCTGTTTTTCTCATTTCCACATATAGGAGGGCGGAAATTGGAAGAAGAGGACGAAGAAGAAGAAAAAGAAGAAGAAGAAGAAGAAGAAGAAGAAGAAGAAGCACCAGGAGCATCGGACTTTGTTTGTGGTTCGTTACCATTTGCGGTTCTGTTCATATCTGCTTCAACATTATGCTAATTTATTACTAATTGTTGATTGGGATATTGAATTTAAGGGCGGCGTCATATCTTCAAAAGGGGGCACCTTTACTTGACAAAAGGACTCTAGAGTTGATTCTCGATAAACTTCAAAAGTAAGTATCGGTAGGCTAATATTCAAAACTATGCTTTGTTTGGGTTAAAGCTTTTTCGGTATATAAATTTACAATGGTTAACTACGGCAGAAAAGATACTTATGGGGTTTACGCTGAGCCAGTAAGTATCGGTAGGCTAATATTCAAAACTATGATGTGATCAAGAACCCAATGGACTTCGCCACTATGTGGAAAAAGCTTGCAAAAGGAGCGTATTTAACTTTGAAAGATTTTGAGGTAAGTTTATTTTGTTTTTCCTTATTTTTACTGAATTCTTTCGCCTTTTATGTCAATTCTTGAGAGTATAGTTGGCTTCTTTTTCATGAATGCAGATTGACGTGTATCTAATTTGCACAAATGCAATGCAATACAATGCACCAGATACAATCTACTATAAACAGGTATTCAGTTTGGAGGTTCACATGCTCCCTTTTGTTTCACCATTTTGTTCATTTTATTGATCTCACCACTTTAACAATTTGGGAAGGCAAGAAGTTTGTTTATTCAGTATTCCGATGGCTTTATCCCGGTGAACTTCAGTTTTCGATACAATGATATATACTTTTTAATTTGGTTTTTTTCCCTAATTATTTATATATTATTTAACATAGTTTTTGATTTCAGGTTAAGGGTTGATGTTGATTTTGGATTTTGATACATGATTATCAATAAACTGTTTCGATTGTGTTACAATAGTGAGCCAATGAGGCAAGATTGAAGAATTATTCTTGACCTGGAGACCTTTCTGGTACACAAAGAGGAACTAAGGAAACCAACTTGAGTTTTCACTTTTGACTTTTGGTTCTTGACTTGGAGACCTGGTAAGTACGAGTTATTGAATTTATGATTCAGTTTCAGAAACTACTGCTGTTTGAAATATCGGTTTAACCCGGTAATATAGGTTCTTCATCTTGTTCTTCACAAAAGTCTCGAACTTACTAAAGGTACTTTTCAAATTTCGTTCATTCCTTTCAAACTTGCACTTAACTTGTTTGATGATATGCCTCAATGAGACATGTGGTTATTTCAAGAAGAAAGAACCTTTCACAACATCGAAGCTTTTTTGTGGTTGTTTTTCATTATTTAACGAGAACACTGATATACCTTTTTCCTAGAGGATATTTGGGAGATTTATCAAAATTCGATATGATGAATAATAAAATGATTCATGGTGATGATGGAGAAAAGAAATCAAGAAAAGACCAACATGAGTTTATAGGAAGAACATCTTGGGGTGTGTTGGTGGGATGTCTAACTTTTTTTAACTTGTTTCTTCTACAAACCTCAAGTGACATTTCTTCATTCATAAGCTAATTCTCCCGATTTTGGTAAGGATTTTGATGTTATCTGTAGACTATTCGTAACTTTATATTGCAAATTTCACTATCTTCAAATGGTTATTCAATAAAACTTAGTAAATAGGCTTTGAAGAAAACGTTCAAGAAGCTGGACCATGATGTAAATATACAAGACTTTGTGGGGGCAAGGTTGTCATTAATCCTTGCCAATCTTCTACATCTTTCTTCCCTTCAATTCAGGACATCTAATCTTAGTTTCTTTTGGTTTTGTTGCAAACAGTCAATCAGGTGAGGTCACAAGACACTCCTCTCTTCTACTTTATATTTTAAAAAATTAAATCAAAACTTTTGTTAATAATAATTTTTAATAGTTAATAATATCTTCAGAAGTTAAGCAATCATGCAATGATGTTATGATCTCAACTTACTGACTTACATAAACGACTAAGGTACCTTCGAAACCTTTACATATTTAATTATTCTGTAATTCGTTTCCTACATTTTTTAGTATGGTTCTTATTTTCCTACAATTTTTATGTATTAGTTATTGGAGTAATCCATACAAGATTGAGAATATTGAACATCTTAAACAGATGGAAGATTCCTTAAGGGAATCACTTGACAGCATTCGTACACATAAGGAATTGTAACATTGTACATTTGTACTTTCAGTTGTGTTCTAATTTAGGCATTGTACTTTAGAAAAGCCACCCGATTATAGCATTCAACTTTCAAGAATTTTCTTATTATAGAAGTGAAAATTATATCTATACTTTGGTAGATTTTATAAAGCACAATCTTGTAATGAGAATAAATGAAAGTACGATGTTAGAATAAACAAATCAATTGAAGTACATTGCTATTTCTTGATTTAACCTTAAATGCCTTGTTTTCCAGGAAAATTTTGGACAACAAAAGCTTATTTCGCTAGATTGCACGAACCAAGTACTATCTCTTTACAAAATTCCAATTTTTCCCTTTCCATCATACATGAAGAATATTTGATTTACAAAAAATGTTGCATTACAGTTCCAAAATGGGATGCATTTGCCTCTAATGATGTCCAATACCCAAGAAGATCAAACCTTACCATGGCTTCCTCTGACTTTTATTTTAATTTAAACTCGGGAACGATTTCATTCTGCATATTTTTAAATTGTTTTAGCACCCTATTTAATATTTTTAGTTTTTTTTACCATCCTACTTCCCACTTGCCGATAACTTCCACACGATATCGACGATAACTTCCCACTCGCCGATAACTTCCCCACGATGTCAACGATAACTTTTCACTCGCCAATAACTTCCCCACTCGCCGATAACTACCCCACGATGTCGACGATAACTTCCCACTCGCCAATAACTTCCCACTCACGGATAACTTCCCACTGGCCGATAATTTCCCCACTCGCCGATAACTTCCCCAGTGGACGACAATTTTCTCACTCGCCGATAACTTTCCCACCATGTCGACGATAACTTCCCACTAGCGGATAACTTCTCCACTCGCCTATAACTTCCCCACGATGTCGACGATAACTTCCATTCGCCGATAACTTCCCCACGATGTCGACGATAACTTCCCACTCGCCGATAACTTCCCCACGATGTCGACGATAACTTCCCACTCGCAGATAACTTCTCCACTCGCCTATAACTTCCCCATGATGTCGACGATAACTTCCACTCGCCGATAACTTCCCCACGATGTCGACCATAACTTCCCACTCGCGGATAACTTCTCCACTCGCCTATAAGTTCCCCACGATGTCGACGATAACTTCCACTCGCCGATAACTTTCCCACGATGTCGACGATAACTTCCCACTCACTGATAACTTCTCCACTCGCCTATAACTTCCCCACGATGTCGATGATAACTTCCACTTGCCGATAACTTCCCCACGATGTCGACGATAACTTCCCACTCGCCGATAACTTCCCCACGATGTCGACGATAACTTCCCACTTGCGGATAACTTCTCCACTCGCCTATAACTTCCCCACGATGTCGACGATAACTTCCACTCGCCGATAACTTCCCCATGATGTTGACGATAACTTCCCACTCGCGGATAACTTCCCCACTCGCCAATAACTTCCCCACGATGTTGACGATAACTTCCCACTCGCGGACTACTTCCCCACTCGCCGATAACTTCCCACTCACCGATGACTTCCCACTGGCCGATAATTTTCTCACCGGTGGATAACTTCCCTCTTGCCGATAACTTTCCCACTGGACGATAATTTCCTCACTCGCCAATAAGTTCCCCACGATGTCGACAATAACTTCCCACTCGCGGATAACTTCCCACTCGCCGATAACTTCCCCACGATGTCGACGATAACTTCCCACTAGCGGATAACTTCCCAACCCGCAGATAACTTCCCACTTGCCGATAACTTCCCCACGATGTTGACGATAACTTCCCACTCGCGGATAACTTCCCCACTCGCCGATAACTTTCCCACGATGTCGACGATAACATCCCACTCGCGTATAACTTCCCACTCGCGGATAACTTCCCCACTCTCCGATAACTTCCCAAGCGCCGATAACTTCCCCACTGGCCGATAATTTCCCCACTCGCGGATAACTTCCCACTTGCCGATAACTTCCCCACTGGACGATAATTTCCTCACTCGCCGATAACTTCTCCACGATGTCGACGATAACTTCCCACTCGCGGATAACTTCCCCACTCGCGGATAACTTCCCCATGATGTCGACGATAACTTCCCAATAGCGGATAACTTCCCCACTCTCCGATAACTTCCCACTCACCGATAACTTTCCCACTGGCCGATAATTTACCCACTCGCGGATAACTTCCCACTCGCCGATAACTTCCCCACTGGACGATAATTTCCTTACTCGTCGATAAGTTTCCCAGGATGTCGCCGATAACTTTCCCACGATGTCGCCGATAACTTCCCACTCGCTGATAACTTCCTCACGATGTCTCCAATAACTTCCCACTAGCCGATAACTTCCTTACTCGCAGATAACTTACCACGATGTCGCCGATAACTTCCTACTCGTCGACAACTTCCCCACTTGCCGATAACTTTCTCACTTGCGGCTAACTTCACACTCGCCGATAACTTCCCCACTATATGAAAAAAAAGTTTGTCAAATGGTCCTTCTCTCGCAAAAAATTCCTACATTTGGGCAAAACGTTAAATAATTACTTAAATGGTCCAAATAAAATTCTAACGGCGATGATTCAAAATTTATCATTTCGAGAGCGATATTGTCAACAAAAAATAAAAGTGTTGATGACATTAATAATAAACTTATCGAACGGTGGTTTTCTGGATATCAAAAAGTTTACTATAGCTTCGATGAGGCTGAAGATGATAAGAATAACTTATACGCTATAGAATTATTGAACTCCCAAACTGTTAGTGGTCGGCCTCCTCATTAGTGGTCGGCCTCCTCATTACCTTCGGTTAAAAGTTGATTGCCCAGTGATACTACTACTGAATATTGATCCCTCGAATGGATTATGCAATGGTACCAGGTTGATATGCAGAGCTTTCCAGTGAAATGTGATTGACGTAGAAATAGCCATTGGCCAACATGCCGGCAAAAGAGTCTTTTTGCCAAGAATTCCATTATACCCGTATGACGAAGACATGTTCCCATTCAAGCTGAAAAGAAAGCAATTTCCAATTCGTCTTAGTTTCTCTATGACGATCAATAAAGCTCAAGGACAAACAATTCCAAATGTTGGGGTATATTTACCGGAATCGGTCTTTTCACGTGGCCAACTTTATGTGGCATTGTCCAGAGAAATATCTCGTGTCAATACAAAGGTATTAGTAAAGTCGGCCAAAAAATTCATTCATGATTGATGCTACACAACAAATGTGGTGTATAAAGAAGTCATATATGATGAATAATGTACAATCGAAATCTTAATCATTTACAAATATTACCATATGTATTTAATATAATGAATTGATGTTTCTTGCAGTGCATAACTATGTATTTGTTCGTCGAGCTTTATCTATCAATGTTCTAATTGAACAAATTTTGTGGATTGTCGTGGGTTATAATTTATACTGTTCAAAACAATACATATTTTCAAATGTATATTTTATTTTGATTCAAGTAAGAACATTTGTGTTCTTGGTACTATTAGTTTGGTTATGTGTATGTGTTTGTGTGCCTATGGCTATGTGTTAGTTTATTTTGTATTTATTGCATATGTGTGTAGATCAAGCAGAGTAGGATTACAGATTGAACACTCTAAATCATAAACCTAACTCTACATAATAGACCTTAAACTTTACGTCGTAAACCATAAACCTTAAACGATAACCTATAAAGCTGAGCGTTAAATCGTAAACTCTAAACCGCAAACTGCAAACATTAAACCTAAACCGAAAATCCTTAACACAAAACGACTAACCTAACCAACCTCGACAGCCCCTCCCCCCTCCCCCCCTACCGCCGCCGCATCGCGGATATAACTTAGAGAAACCAAAATTATTTCGAAAGGAAAGCATTTATCACAAACTATTTTTAAAAATGAAGATCTTCACTAAGCTGGCCACATGCTAGCAGAAGTCTGCAAATCGTAATAAAGCTCAGAAATTTATCTTGAAAAATGACAGTTTTTGTTTTTTTATTAATATCATATTCTATGGATTTGACTGTTTGAATATCTTTTGGCAGGTGAAGACTGTTTTTATAGATGGCCTGCCAGCTTCATGGGCCGAGGGTCGAGCACAGGACCTACTAAACAAATACGGGGAAGTGGTGAAAATTGAGCTTGCCCGTAATATGCCTTCTACAAAATGAAAATATTATGGATTCATGACATTTGGAACACACGGTTCAGCTTTAACATGTGCTAAAAGCATTAATAATGAGGAACTAGGTGAAACCGATAACAAGGTTACTTTTGTAATTTATCGTCTGATTTGTAGAATGTTTTTGGAAGGAATAGAATCTGTCAAAAGAATTGGAATATGTTATGTACTTTCTAGAGGGACAAATGTATTTGATAATCATTATTATTTTAAGGATTAATTGCAAATATGCTAATACCAATCCGATGAAGCAACTTCTTTTTCGAATGAAATGACCAAATAAAACAGTTAACCATCTACCCATTACCTCTCCCCCTCCCCCCCCCCCCCCCACCGCCGCCGCATCGCGTGGGGCCGCTGCTAGTATATATATATATATATATATATATATATATATATATATATATATATATATATATATATATATATGTGTGTGTGTTTATTTTCGTTCGACAATATGTTTCCTTCATTATGGGGGAAAGCGTGAGGCTGGTTTGACTTTTAGATTGAATTGGGAGATGATTATGATGGTTCACAAAACTAGAGATGTCTAGTAGATTTTGCACCCTAAGCTCTGGTTGCTGGGGATTCTTTTTTGCTATGTATCGATGTCCAATAAGTTGGCTGTTGGCAGACTTTTTCTCTTTATGTGGTTTATTTTGGTGATTTCAGTGTCACCTGGTCATTTAGTATAATATAATTTACAAGATTACCGATGAAGATCAAGTCTTGTTTTTATACAAGTTACGAGGTGTCGGAGTGCACGCTTGTGTAAAACGAGTTTGATATCGGTTCAACTAAAATGGCGGGGGTTAAGGGGGCTGCGCCCCTTTGCAGGGTCCTAGGGGCAGTGCCTCCAGCGGGGTCCAAGGGGCAGTGCGCCTGGCGGAAAGTGTTATACACGATCTTTTAAGCAATCCAATAACCATATCGATTCAGAAACAAACATATATATATATATATATATATATATATATATATATATATATATATATATATATATATATATATATATATATATATATATATATATATATATATATATATATATATATATATATATATATCCAACAATTTATAGATGGATTTACCCCTGGATTGTGTTTGCGGTTTTGGGCTCAGATATAAATGTGACAGAGATTCTGTAGTAGTTCAAACGAATATACCCCTGAGCTAGGTTCGGTGGTTTGTGCAGCCCTTGGTTGTTTTCATGCTCCTTTAGCTTGGTGTTTGCCCGCGTTGTGTTTGTTCACTGCTCTTGTTGTTATTTCTGTTTTATGTAAGTGGCATCTAAAGTACATCCCCTTCTAGTATAAGTTCTAGTTTAGCTTATCTGTTTTTCTCCCTCTTTGGAATATGTATTGTTTTTTAGGCTAGCATCTCACTAGTTGTTTTTAATATATCCGGTTGGTTATTTAACAAATATAAAATATATTTATCAAACATATAAACTGTAGAAAATTGCACACATACATCCATGTAGAAACAACAAACTTTATCTACTTAAATGTAGAAACAACAAACTTTATCTACTTAAAACTGTACACAAAAAAAAAAAAAAAAAAAAACAAAAAAACTCCCTTGGTCCCTCCTAATTTAAAAAAAAAACGATAACACAACATTATCATGTTTATGGATTTGCATGCATGAATCACCTTAAGTCGATCTCATCCATATTTTATTATAAAAGATTAAAAATACATTCATGAAACCCATTAATATTAATTTAATTTTGGTCAACATCTCACTTGATTTGTTTGTTAGTTTGTAATCATTCAAACCAAAGAATATAAATATTAAATAAATTGGTCAAAACAAAAAAACATTTAAAAGAAGGTTAAAAAATTAATTTAGTTGGGATTCATAATTATTAGATGATGAGTAAGTAAGTATTATTATGAATAGATTAGTTTATTTCATTGTGATGATAATTAAGGTGCACATGTTAGTTTGGTGATGCAATGCTGGGGACTTGGTTTAAAAAATTCAACTACCTTTTGCTCGAGTATTAAAGGCGTTGGAGCTTTCATTTCCAAATCAAATGCGGTCAAGACTCGAAGCCAAGTGCCCACTTATGCATTTTGATCAATTAGTTTTATGTGGACAAAACGAATTCTTTTTGATATATGAAATTATCTTACATAACTTTTAATTAAAAACCGGATATATTTTTTCAAGAAGTCGAGGTCAGGGACAATTAAAAGCCGAGGGGACGTTAGTGACTATAGTGTTACTTGATTACATTTAATGTATGTGGAATTTATACGATTGCAAAAGTGGTTTAGACTATGATCTAATACAAATCAGTGGTGCAGAGTGCACATTTGGATAGGATGAATCAAGAAACCAAAGATGATTCTTAATATATTGTAATTCTTTTACATCTTGCTAGTTTTTTGAATAAGCTTTCCGTTTAGGAAAAAGGAAAAAAAAGAAAAAAAGCAAAGTAGTAAGGCAATTCTCAACCCTTAATATCTTTAGTTCGGAACATAACTATACATTCATCTTTTTAGATTTCAGGGTCCCGTCATTAGATGACTTCAACATACGAATGGAAGGTAAATATGCATAAACAACTAGTAAGGACGTCCGATGCTCTTTTATAACATAGATTGGCTTATTATTCATTATAAAACATAAATTCCTTTGTGCATTTGTGATAAAAAAAATAATAACTCAAATTGAATCACCTTTCGAAACCCTTCAAAGACTTGACTGTTCTCACCAAATTTTCATGTGGTCTCATGTGTTTCCTCTCTCTTATTGTGGTCAAACGTTGTTGCATTAGACAGACTCAGAATCTCAACTATGTCATGTTCTGATTGTTCTTTCACACACACACACACACACACATATATATATATATATATATATATATATATATATATATATATATATATATATATATATATATATATATATATATATATATATATATATATATATATATATATATATGCACTATGATTATTTTGACAGTTAATATAGTTGATTAGGTGGTTGTTTTTATCATTTGATCAATAATTTAAAACTTTCAGAATAAAATCTACTAATTAACAATTATGAGATATTATAAAGATTCAATGCATAACTTGCTATATTATTTTCTCGGTTAAAAGAAAGATTCTCTTATTTCACTAAACTTTAATTATGTATATAACCAAGTTGGCTTTTTTTTAAAGACCAACAATTTATATCAATAATACATGTATACTGACTAGATTTAATATTGTCGAAGTGTTTTCAAACTTTTCTATCACACGCAAGCAGTCATATATCATATAGAATTTTCGTAATCGAAATTTGGAAAAAACCAATAATTATAAATAAGGTCAATTATGTCATTTACTTTTCTCACCAAGTGTTCAATAAAACGATTTAAAAATGCACTTGATAGACTATCATGCTCGTAGTTTTTTTTCATAAATTTAGAGAACCATAGTTTTTTGCGATTACTCGTGGTAATTTAGATCTTTTGTACAAGTACTCAATAGGGTTTATTACAAATGATCCCCTTCATACGACTATGCTAAATGTATAAAGTTTTTTAACTATAATGCACAATCATCAAAACATTAGATACATAAAGCAAATTGATAGACCTAATATTTTATGAAGCACCAGACCACAAGTTGACCACTAGGCCAACTCATTCGATGTTAATGAACCACACTGTTCGGAGAAGATAGTTTATCACAAGTTCATTAGTAACCCCTGAAAAGTTCATCTAGTAATACATAATCAGAAGACTTAACTAAGAACCTTTCTGCCATGATCATAAGAAACTATGATCTGGCTTATCCTTCAAATTAACTTCTTAAATAATCCCAATCCAAATCTTTAATGCATGCATACATATAAGTGCTCGCGTGTTTAACCTACAAGCAGAAGCTGAAAATGTATGTTTTGACTTCAAATTTGACCATCACGTCCCTTGCATTTGTTTTGACCATGAGACCATTTGGTAGGGACATTTACACTTTTATATGTCTACATAAATATGTTACTTGATTAAATATAAAGTGGATATATTCTCTATTTTCACATGAATATTACAGATTAATTCATAACACTTTCAGAAAAAAAAAAAAACGAGGAACTTTTGGGGTTAACAACACCTTTAGGATAGACACAAAAATATGGGTTGACTTTTGGAGTAAGCTCAATAGCCAAAGGAATTACAAATAAGTAGAATTCACTTTACAAAGAATGATTAATACTTTAGTATCCAATGGGTTTGACTTTCTACTTTTAGAAACATATATAACATGAGCCACCATAAATGTTGTTCCAAGTCAATTAAGCAAGGAATATGAATTCATTTTCAATTTCAGTTTAAATATATTTTTACCGGCCATCAAGTGCTTCTCATGTGCTTTTAAACACAACCATTAATGC